>JALMQS010000153.1:36098857-36523564 GCA_024734495.1 Forficula auricularia | reverse complement strand
GTCTTTCAGTATTTTTAAGAAAAAAGTTTAAATTTTTTAGCAGCTTATAAAAAAACTTTGAAAAAGATATTTTCATAAAAATATTGATGGTTTATGAAATTATTTTGACTCTGCACGCATTGCAATTCATGAACATTGTAATGGCCATTTCTTCCAGAGTGATGCTAATCTAAAAAATAATAATATATAAATTTATACATTTTTACTTGGTTTTAGCATGTTTTTTTTTCTATAATGACATCTAAGAAAATATACTCTTTTGATAACCCAAAAGATGTGGAAGAGTGAACTGATTTTTTACTAAATGGGGTTATATCAGATTTAGGGGGGGGGGGGGGGGGTAGATCTTTTGATGTGGATGAGGATATCATCGATGAATTTCTCACAACATCTGCCAGCAGAAGTAAGCAAGATATGATAAATCGTAGAGAAGATATTGAATACCAGGATTATATGGAAGATCCAAATTGTAAAGAAAAGTCGCATTTTTATTGCCATAAGTGCAATGTGCACTTGTGTTTAGTTAAAACCATAAACGGTTTTCTTGAATTTCATCAAAAGTGATAGTATTTATTTTTTATAACATTGTATCTTTTCATTAAATAATGTATTTTTTTATTGATAAAATTAATATTCAGTATTTCTGTAATCTTTTTCCGATTTTTTAGTCTAATTTATTCTGGAAGAAATGTACATTAGAAAGTACAATTTTTTTCCCTAGAATTAATTGAATTTTTTTTTATTTGCTTTACTATTGGACCTATTTTAAGTAGTTTTCCAAAAAAATTTGCAGAGCCATTTTAATTCAGGTCTGAAGGGGTTAAACTCTCCTTCACTACCTGTGATTTTTCTTCAGGGAGAGACAAAACCATTTTCCTTTTACCCGCCTGTTTACATGGCCGTATAAAGGACACATAATCATGGTCTCAAGAATTTTTCCCGCCAGCCAATCAGCCTATTTCATTTTCTTTTACGTGAGGCGGGTTAAAAGCGATTCCGAAAAAAGGACACGCCTCATTTTACAACCGTTTCGGTTTCGTTATTCTTATTAGTGAAAGCAACGTATTTTTTCTTCACTGGAGGCGTGGCTTAAATGGGCATTCAATAAACGTTTCGAAAATCAACCACATTCCTAAAAGGAGGAGGATTGAAAAGAAGAAAGAGAATGTTGCTTGCCTCTGATTGGGTACTCTGGAAGATGGCGGGTCAGAAGATCAAGCCGTACTCCATATCAAAAGAAATGCAATGGCCGTGCCTTTTTGAAGATTAATAAGAGCTTTTACGAAGCCTCAGAACTCGATCACCTACATTTATTTTATCGGAATTATTATTTATTTATAAGTAGTAGATGTCGTCCCAAGAAGAGGTGGTATGACGTTCTGGAAGAAACAAGCCTATAGGTTTAAAAATAAGAAGAAGAAAAGAAGAAGAATATTTATTCAGTTCACCTTCTGCACTTGTGACATACGCTTGTTGAAATAAGCTCGAGGGAGGCTGGAGTGTTAAATTCTATTTATTTTTGCTTATTCATATTTAGAAATGTCTAAATCGAAGAAGAAAATACTTTTTAAGAATATTAATTTTTCCGACTGTCTGGTTTGGTTAGATTTTGATTCATTCTAACAGAAGAACGAAAGTTCGTTCTAGTAATTTGATTTTGGGCTTTCTTGCCTAGGGAATGTTGGGAAGAAAATACATGAAATCACAATTAATCAAATCGTATATAAAGAACTTTTCGTTCTAACTCAGATAAAATTTGATAATTTTGTTTTAATAAACTGAAACTTTCTATCAAGTTCCATCATTCTCATTAGTCGATAGCAGAAAAAAATGACAAATACTAGGGAATATTTGATATTAAAAAAATTCATTTTGTGGACAGTTATATAGAGTTTAGATTTTATTGAAAAAATCACGAGAGTTTCCTTTACTAATCGGGAATCGTAGGTCCGGAGGGTTTTTTGCACTGGATTCAAATCCTAAAAAGGTACGTGAATGAATATTAGAAGCAATCCTTCTGAAATCTCATAAAAATTATCAATAATATCTTGGATTCATCAGAGCACACTTTTTCGATTTTCCAACAATATGATCATGTTGGATAACTTGGTACCTTAAAAAAAATAAAATGCAACGGATCGTTGCTAAACTTTATCCAAATTCATTTGAAATATTAATATGTTTATTCCTTTATTATTAAGATATCACTTGGATGTTGACTTTAATTCAAAAATAATGATCGATTCTCATTTAATACTTGAGGAATAACAATTCTACATTAGATTTTTGACGCTTCGATTATTATTGGTAACCATTGCTGAAGACATGGAGGAATCGGCTTAAAATAAAAAATCTATTCTATTAGATAAGAATCGATCGTTATTTTTGATTTTAAGTTGATTCCTCCATGTCTTTCAGCAATGGTTGGTAATAATAATCGAAGCGTCAAAAATCTAATGTAGAATTGTTCTTCCTCAAGTATTAGATGAGAATCGATGGGTATATTTTTGATTTTAACTCGATGATTGCTCCATGTCTTGAGCAATGGCTACCAATAAAACCGAAACGTCAAAAATCCAATGGAGAATTGTTATTATTCAAGTATTAGATCAGAATCAATCGATATTTTTGATTTTTCTATGTCTTCAGCACTAGCTACCAATAAAACCGAAACGTCAAAAATCTAATGTAGAATTGTTATTCCTCAAGTATTAGATGAGAATCAATCTCTATTTTTGATTTTAAGTTGATTCCTCTATTTCTTCAGCAATGGTTACCAATAATAACAGAAACATCAAAAAACCAATGTAGAATGGATTTATTCCTCAAGTATTAGATCAGAATTGATGGGTATTTTTGATTTTAACTCGATGATTGCTCCATGTCTTCAGCAATGGCTACCAATAAAACCGAAACGTCAAAAATCCAATGTAGAATTGTTATTATTCAAGTATTAGATCAGAATCAATCGATATTTTAGATTTTTCTATGTCTTCGAAGCACTAGTTATCAATAAAAGCCGAAACGTCAAAAATCTAATGTAGAATTGTTATTCCTCAAGTATTAGATCAGAATCAATCGCTATTTTTGATTTTAAGTTTATTCCTCTATTTCTTCACCAATGGTTACCAATAATAGCCGAAACGTCAAAAACCAATGTATTGGATTGGCAACTAAGTAATTGCGGATTTTTTCAAAGACAATTTTTTCATGGAACTAAATAACTTTATTCTGTAATGTATTGCCCATTTTGATCAATGACCTTTTGCCATCTTTCAGGCAGCATCATAATCCCACGTTCACAAAACTTCTGGTTTTTATTAGCAAAAAACTGAATCAGGTACGATTTGACATCATCATCATTATTGAAATTTTTACCATTCAAGGAGTTTTGTAAAGATCGAAATAAAAAGTAATCAGATGGTGCAAGGTCAGGACTATATGGTGGATGTGGCAAAACATCCCAACCAAGCTCCAATAATTTTTACCGAGTGACCAAAGATGTGTGTGGCCTTGCATTGTCATGATGGAATACAACACCTTTTCGATTTGTCAATTCGGCCCGCTTTTCTTCAACTGCATTTTTTAATTTCGTTAGTTGTTCAATGTAGACAACAGAATTGATCGTTCGGTTGGTTGGTAAGAGTTCAAAGTAGACAATTCCTTTGTAATCCCACCAAACTGATAACAAAACCTTCTTTTGATGAATACCAGCTTTTGATGTTGTTTGAGCTGGTTCACCTGGCCTGCTCCACGATCTTTTCCGCTTGATATTGTTGTAAACAACCCATTTTTCATCGCCAGTTATCAGTCGTTTTAAAAATGGATCATTTTCATTACGTTTCTTTAGCAAATCGCAGCTGTTAATGCGTTGCGTTAAATGCGTTTCTTTCAGTTCGTGAGGAACCCATGTATCGAGTTTTTGAACATAGCCAAAGTTGTTTTAAGTGATTTTCAATGCATGTATGTGATACATGAAGCTTCTCTGCAATCTCACGTGTTGTACTGTGACGATCCGAATCGATTATTGCTTTGATTAGGTCGTCATCAACTTCAACTGGACGACCAGAGCGTTTTTCAACTTTGAGTAAAAAATCACCAGAACGAAATTTGGCAAACCAATTTTGACACTGCCGTTCTTTAAAGGCTTCGTTGCCATAAACAGCACATAACTTTTTGTGAGCTTGCGATGCGTTTTTCCCTTTGCGAAAATAAAAAAGCAAAATATGACGAAAATGTTCCTTTGATTTTCCATTTTTCAACGAAAGCCAAACGAAAACTACGCAACCGATCAAAAACTTTGTTACTGATTGACAGCTGAATTGCCAACTATCAAATAACAAAATGTGTTTTACATTTGGACTACGCCAGCAAACCTAAAATCTCAACTGAAGCCATCTATGAGTGAAATCCGCAATTACTTAGTTGCCAACCTTATAGAATGGTTATTCTTCAAGTATTAGTTCAGAATCCATCGCTATTTTTGGTTTTAAGTCGATTTCTCTATGTCTTCAGCAAAGGTAACGGATAAGAAAACAACGCAGATTGCTATGGTTACTATAAAATTTCCTCTCAAATGTTTAGCATTTCACAGAGAGAAGCCCATCCATTCTTACTTAGATTAGGCTAAATGATCTATATTAAAACGATCAAATGAATAAATCTTAAAGAATTAAAAATTAAAAAAGTACTATCTTACTCTAGAGTAAAGTACTTTAAAATATAATTTTACTAAAAACTTTATTTAACCTTTTTTGTGGTCCCTAAGGCACTTAATTAGGATATTAACTTTCATCAAAATTGGTTAAGCCATTTTCAAGATATTTAGAAAAAACTAAAAACGTACTGAAATAAAGTACTAATGTTTGTGGTCGATATGTACCAAAACTAATCAGCGCTTCATTTTGTTCAAATAATGGTAGATTTTCAATTTCATTTCAATCAGTGCAACGGTGTGGAAAAAATCGTGGGCCAAAAAAACGATAACATACATACATACGTACATATATCCGTCAACGCACTAAATGAAAAAATCGCACTTTTTGGCCTCTCGACGAGACCCCATGTAATTTTTGGCAAAACCGTCACGTGCTGAAATTCAACCTAGTTGAATACTACAATTTGTGACTTTAATTGAGTCCATGGGTTCCGTAGTCTTTACCTGAGGACCCTTTGAAGCCACGCTTGCCGCGAGACCGATTACAATACTTTACCCATGCTTCGCAATGGATAAAGTAATAATAATAATAATAATACAAAATATTTTTAATTGAATAAGAATACAAATAATTCTTGATGATTATTAAATTATAACAAAAATGTTTTGAATTGAATCTGAAAAACCATTACAATCAATGGTGGAGTTATGCACAGGGTCACGAGGCGCGCACTTTGGCCTCATAAATAAAGGGCCCCTCAAAATAAAAAATAAATAAATCAGTAGTAAATTTAAAAAAAAAAAATATTTTTTATATCTGCATCCTACCTACCTACTATAGGTATATTACTAGATTTTTTGTTTTTAACACTTTTACTTATTGAAACATAATAATTCTTGTACCAACAACATTTCTCGTTTAATGCGCTTCATCTTTATCACCAATCATTTTGTTTTTTGTTTTTGTTTTTATGCCAGACTATATTAATACCATACAGTAACTATACCCATTAGGTAGGTACTATTAAAAATAATTTTGTGACATCTTTTAAGTTATAATTTATTTTGTTCGTAGGTACCCTGAAGAGGCACAGACTCTAAGTGATTTTCTCTTTAGAACCTCTAGAATAAATACGGTTTTTATGAACAGAAATTTACAAATAATTCATTTCTGGGGACACTATCACAATACTTTTATTGGAACTCGAAAGAAAAAAATCAGAAAATATAAAAACATAGATACCTACCTACATCTTTATTCAACTTATACTCCAATGTGTACTATAAGCACATTTTTCATTTATTCTCCATATATTTTTTTATATATATTATACAAAAAACATAATTCATTCTAAAAAAGAGCTTATATTAATTGAAATTATTGTTGTGTTCTATTTACTTGGCAATTCCAAATGAAATTGTTTTTAACTCTTAAATTAGAGAATGCATTTTTTATGCACTTTCAAAATTATGATCAATTAATATTATTATTTTATAGCTAGTGGAAATAAGTAATAAATGTAGATATGTATACATTTCGTTTTTCTCAGAGTAGGCATTTACTCCTAATTTATTGTTAAACAAATGAAAATTTTTTATTCGCAAAAATATTTTTATAAAATTATTTAATACAAATTAAATTATTGAATGCCAATTTATTTATTAAAATAAATACATAGAAATCTTTATAAAAAGAATCTCAAAAAGTTTAATTAAAAATCACAATATCGCGAGAGAAATTCTTCCTTTTAGCAATTGAAAATTTGAAAATTAGTTGATTTATGTATGAATTAAAACATAAATCTAATCAACTATAAACAATAAATTATATAAAAATCTACTAATTATAAAAAAAGAATTTCTCTCAAGGATTTTTATTTTTATTAAACGTTTTGAGACTGCTTATAATGAATTTTATTTGATTAATTTAATAAAACAAAACAAGAATAAATTTATTTAAATATGGATTTGTTTCTTAGACCATGAAATATATAGACACGCCTTCTGCTACTCTCCACACAGAGTGAAGTGAGGACAACATCGCCTACAGATGACGTCATGTTCTCGCATAAATATTTTGGTAATATTAATATAATGATAATCTGTGATTATTGCAATCCAAAAAAAATAATCTAAGCTACGATAAATTTATCTCAATGTATAATAATTCCTATAGTGACCATGCTATTTCTGGGTGTTCCTACCTACAGATGACGTCACATTCTCTAGTTGATGTTGGCCTCACCAAATCGACACCAGGGCGTGTCTATATATTTCATGGTCTAAGATTTGTTTGAAACATAAATAAATACATTTATGAATGACAATTGATTAATGATACCTACTTAATTTTTATTTTTCTATTTGATTTCTAGGTGATGCTGACTGAAGAATAATCCATAATGCAAGAAAAAATTTGGGATTTTATTTTGGAGAGCTGAAGTCCCGTTCATTTTGTAAGTACCTATAAGTTATTTCAAGGTTTATAATACAAATATCTATAGTTCTAGTGCATAAATAGTTTAATTTATTTGAGCTATTTATATAATATTGTCAACAAATAGAGAAACTGCTCACTCTGTTCCCGACTACACACAATTGAAAATATTTGCTTATTTATAATCAGTTGAAACCAATATCTTTAATTTATTATATTTACCTATTATAGATATTAATAAATTTGAGAATTTTTTTATTTGCATTATTTTATTTGCATTAGATAATGAAAATAGAAAAAAATATATATTGTTTTGAAATTTTGAATTTGAAAAAAAAATTTATATGCAAAACTTTACGACTACATCAGGGGTTCCCTCTAAAACTTTTCCGAATCGCGCCGCCTTTTACAATTAAAATTTTTCGCATGGTGCCTTATTTATATTATTTATTTGGCCGCTGCAGGAAGGGGCCTCCTCTTTACAACAGTTAAAGAAATTTCTACAAATTAGTTATATACCTACAATTGGTGGCATGTCCTAATTAAAAGTATGTCTAATCGTCAGTCAGAGAAAAAAAAATTTGGCTTCTTACAATTATTTCTAGTTAGGTCAAATGTCAAATTAATTATGAAGCTTTAAGGCGCACAGTTTGGGAACCTCTGCGGTACATACTCCCCTAGAGTTCACAAAAAGTCTTTATTTTTAATTTTTTAATTTACTCTTTCTAGGTAGGTATGTTACTGGATTTTTTCGTACAGATATTTTATAAGCCAAGATTTATGAATTCTTAAGATAGTTAGATATAAATAATTTTTGAAAATTTTAAGATTCATTTTCCGATTTTTTTCTGGTGCCTATTTTTTTTATTTTTTTTTCACATAATTTTTTCTAAAAATTAAATTTCTGAGAATCAAATTTTTAAAAATAATATTCTAATGAAGAAGCTCGAATCCAAAAGAAATTTCAATAAAATTTATTATTTTATAAAATCTAGTATAAAAATTTTCAAAAATTAGTAAAAATATACTTACTATATTAACAAATTATAATTTAGAAACTTTAGAGATCCGAGATGAAAATCCCTTATTACCAAAACTAATTTAGCTTAGCTCACATTGTCTTTATTTATTTAGTCGCCAATATAGTCTCGTAGCAGAGCACACCCTTAATGGTTTTATTAATTTAGTAATTAATACTTATTTCCGCACTAATTAATGAATAAACATATACAGTTACTCTGTTAACGTGGAACGTAGCACGCTTAGTTATGGTTATATATTGAGAGTTCTTAGAAATGGATTAGTCCAAAGATTTTCGAATCATCTTTATTTATTCCTTTTTTGTATTATTAATAGTTACTCAGCGAGAGCAATTTTTATTCGACTAAAACTTGTCTGGAATTGTCTTTGACATGTTTGAACTGGAAGATATCAAGCAGTGACTTCAAAACTTCTATCGGCACCCTTTTCGGAGAAATCATTCATTTTAATTGCCCCTTGAAACTATTCAACAATTTTATTTCATTTCGAGAATTAATATACTTTTCAAAGCAAAAAATGTTTTTTATAGAAATATTTTGAAAATATCGGATCATAATTTGAAAATTCTTTCTGAATTTATGAAAATACTCTAAATGTTTGAAATTTTAGGGATGCGCCGCACGCCACTGTTATATACATCTATTATTATAAAAGAGGGAACTAACCCTTCTGACATGTATAACAAATATACAAAAAGATCCTAGTTTAAAATCGACCTTAAATTCTTTTTAATCGAGATTTGTAAATCAATTTGATAATTGAGTCATTTCATTTATTTTCAAAAAATTAAAAATTAAAATCACTCCTCTTTGCATTAATTAATTATTATAACATTTTCATATATAATTTATTTTTGTCTTCATATGAAAATATGAAAAATAAAAAAAAACTAGTGGGTGTCACCATTTGTGCCCCCTTTGGCCTAGGTTGTGGCAGGGCGGGGGTAGAAGTTTCTCCCCCTCCCGCGTTAAGTTATGATTGGATCGCACCTATTGGTCAACCCGGGGTGTCTTGTGCATGGCCTCCGTCTGCGCGTAGTCTCAAACCACCCCTTCGTGAGAGGGTAGTTTAGTTCAGCACTTGTCCGCTGCGGTGTCGCTAGTAGTATAATATACCGGGGGTTGAATTCGCGACTATTCAGACGCGGCTTCGATGCGCAAGGCTCCGGTTAGCGACCTGGGGGTTGATTTCCACCGCGTGCACCCTGAGCTTTCAGCCCTCTTGTGGAGGTGCAGACAACTTTTTGTGTGGGTGCGCGGCAGCCTAGGCGCCGGGAACGAGCGGCGCGCTCCGCTCAGCCGTCAGTCGTCCAAGAACGTCGCGCTTGGAACCAGCACAGGTGGCCGGCTCGAACCACCTGGCTCTGTTCTCGTTTTTGTGGAAACCCGTCGTGAATTAATCGAACACCGAATTCAAACAGTTGTGTGATTTGGAGATTTGAGTGTTGCGTTGTCCGCGCAATGCGGCGCTGATTCCGGTCAAAGGGGTCAGTAGTTCTATTTGCGATGATGATGACAACCACGAGGACGACTTCCACGACCACGACAACGATGCTACCCACGATCAAGATGATGATCCTGGATTTCCTGGCTACTGGTCACTTTTTCGGCCGACACACAAGGTCTGTACAAACAGAACTGTCATTCCACCCGAAACCGAAACGTTCCTCACACATTACTCACATGTCAAACTGGACAGATTCAATTATAAATTGCAAATTTTGAATTTATACTATACCTCTAATAGCTCTAAGCTATTAAATAGTATTTATTTATTTTTAAATTCCATTCAAGCATTTAAAGTAAGGTTTGTTATATTTTAATGAATCAACATTTAATTGATTCACTAGCAACTTAAAATTTTAAAAATTGATAATTTTAATTACCTATAGGTATTTTTTAGTATATGTTTTCTGAGGGATTTCAAAATAATGTTCATATTTTAAAACTTTGTCATATTTTCATAAATTTCAAAGATTGTACACTTGAAGATATGCGAAATGTCAAATTAATTAATTAATCATTAAAAAAGTCACAAAAAATATAGATCAAATGAAAAATTTCTGAATTCTTTCCTATTAATCTTATTCAAAACTATAGGTATCTAAAATTTCAATAAAAATTATAATTATTGAATCTATACAAGAAACAATAATTTTAAGAGCTTAAAAAAGAAACATCCCTTTTGAATTATGTGTTATTCCGAATTTTTTCCTTTTGAGAACTTTTATTTAAAATACAATAAATATTCTAATAATATGAAAAAAGCAGCCTTTTTTTATTTCTATTTACTCTAAATTTATCTATAATATATAATCATCATTAACATTCACCTTCTGATTTATGGTCACTTCTAAGACCGGTTTGAGGCGCGCTCCGTACGGCTCTATCTCATGTCAATTCTTCCACTCGTGTAAATATCCAAATCACATCTAATTTAATGAATAATGTTCGAAATCAAATAATCTCCCAAATAACTTTAAGCCCTTTTGAAAAATATATATTTATATATTTGAATTAATGATCTATTCAAGCATCAAGGTAAAAATATTCTAAATATCAGTAAAAAATTATTTTGTATAATAATTTATTAAAAATATATAATTAAAAATATATATAGGTACATAATCATCATTATCAATGACCCTTCTGATCCATAGAATAATCATTTATAAGACTGGTTTTGACGTAACTCCATTCGGCTCTATACCATGTCAATCAATCCTTTCACTCCTGTGAATTCCCACGTCAGTTTTAATTATTCAAATTTTCTAAATTAAATTTTCTTAATAAGATATTAAAATATATTTAATTAGATTATTTATTATTATTAATATTTTTTTCTAATGAATAAATATATATTTTCTAAATCTTAAGACTTAACATATATATACCTACAATATAAGAATTATGTATTTAAATTTGATTTTTTTTTTTTAATAAATTTTATCCAGTATCTATGATAGGTAGGTACTTTTATTGAATTGGCATAGGATTTTTAGAGTTAAACATAGGCAAATACTTAATTGCGTCAAACCAGTCTAAAAACTGATCTCCCAAATGATGATGATTTTTTTCTACTTTTATTTAAATGTAATATTTATATTAAATTGAAGTAAAAATATAAATATATTGCCTTTTCCAATATTCAAAATATTTATTTTATTACTTTAGGTGATTCAATGGGGTTGAAAAATAAGAAAAGAAAAAGAAAAGCGATATAGATGTGAATTTAAAGGACGTTTAAAGGAGAAAGAATACCACCAAAAGATTCAATTTAAAGTAAACGAATCTCGAACAAAACATACATACCATATATACCATATATATACATATATACACATATATACATATATATATATATATATATACATATATATATATATATATATATATATATATATATATATGAAATAGAAATTCTTGAGGGTTTCAATGTTTATATTATATTTCTTGAGTTTTTTAAAAAGTTTTCTTATTCAAATAGATTTTTCTTTTCGAATTATTTAATAAGAAACAAATAAAATAAGGTTTCAAAGTAATAGAGTGTACAGTGTACAGCGTACACATAATGCAAGCAATGTGGTAGCCACAGAGCACGCGACTGAGGCGTCAAAACAATTTTTTTCCTTTCTATTTAAGGCCTCGGAATAATTTTACTTTTAGCCAGCCTACAATGAGTCTAATAGTCAATGACTAATAAATATTAGATAATATATATCACAGACTTATCTACTTGATATATTATAAAAGATTTTTGTTATATTAGATATGACAAATCAGAGGAAAAAAGGAACAATTATAAGCACATTGTTTATAATTGTTCCTTTTTTCTCTGATTTGTCATATCTAATTCTGATAATGGTGGACCTGAATAACAATAATAATTTTGCTATATGTTAACTATCACAGAGAATAAACTAATTTATAATTAAATCAAAAATTATAATATGGCATCTTTAATAGGATTTTAAAAAACATATTTACGGGAACTCACTCACTGGGGTGTATAATTTTCACCTCTTCATGTGAAATCACGAATTCCTAAAAGAATATGCCTATGAAATTTAATCAAAATAGGTGATTTCCTTCTTTGCTAAGGGAGAATGGTGTAGATTCTTGATGAAACACATATATTTTAATAAAGTAAAGAAAAAGAAAATATAAAATTCTAGGTAGGTTTTACAAAAATAAAAGACAAGATGCTTATAGCATGACTGTATATATTTCGGGGTACGAGTCCATCTTCAGTTTTCTCGTTGAACTCTTGAAGATGGCCTCGTACCCCTAAATATATATAGAATCATGCTAATAAGCATCTTGTCTTTTATTTTTGTGAAACCTACCTAGAATTTTATATTTTTTATTTATTTTTTACTTCATTAGGTGATTTGACTTTTCTATTGAAAAATAAACACTAAGTCAAGTCCAGAGAAGTTTCATCAATAGAAATATTTATTAATTTCTTTTATTCTAAAAAGACCCGCTCTTGGTCTTAATTGATTAGATATGATTATAATTTAGAGGGGCTAAACAAAAACTTTTTTAGCCATAAGAAAAGCTTTATTTACTTTTTTATTCCCGTTAACTAACGCCCTAAGCGGTTAGCAATAGATATTAGAGGATGATTTTTAATGTAATTATTAATTAACTACCTATTATCTCGAAGAGATTTCGAACCTATCATGATTTTTTTTTATGATAATGATGAGAGAAGGAGTTACACCAAAAAGGTGCAACCCCTAAAGGCCTGGGTTGGCCCCTCCATCGTGAAAAAATGAAGAAAGAATTATATGGGTTGGGCGGGGGTCGAAGGTATCTGTGGATACGGGTCTTAAATAGCTGAAGGTTATAAGTCGCGGGGAAGACGGTAGCTGGAATCGAGTTCCAGTCTCTGGAGGTCATAGGGATAAAAGAGTTGGCGAAAGCGCTTGTTCGACTTTTATTCAATTTGACAGCGAAGGGGTGCTGGAGCGTTAGAAAACCGCGTGTTTCTCGTAAAGTGGGCATTAGGGGGGATAATTGATTTGACAGACACCGTGATAGTATCTGTAGTACAGGGAAAGCGCAGAAACGGTTCTTCGGTGAGCCAGGGGTCGAGTGAGTTGGTTAGAGCCGTTAATAGGAGAAAAGCTTCGAGGATTTGACAGTCGTCGTCGTACTGACGAAGGAACATGGATAAGGATTTCATGGTATAACTTCCTATTCTTTGCTTGTAGACCGTTCTCGATTTTGGCGAGGGCTGATAATAATTACTATATAGAGCAGTGCTTCTCAAACTTTTTAAAGGTCAAGAACAAAACTCTGATATTTTTTTTCGCGGAACACTTCCAAGATTTAACACCCTTACGCGCTTCTAAACTAAATACTAAATACTAATTCGCTAATTCGTTTGTCTCTATGACTTATAGGGACCGGAAGCCCTCTTCCCATGACCTTAGATACTTCCCAGCAAGATATAATCACAGATACGCTTCGACTCTGACCCATCCCTAAATCTCTTCTTATTTTTCACAGCGGACTACAGAGGTTGTATTTTTTGGTGCAATAACATCTTCTTGTATCGATATCATTATTAAAAAAAATACAAAATTACAACATAAGCTTAAGGTAGTTCGGGACTGTTTATAATTTTATAAGAAAATTCTCAAATTTTTACCCACCGAATCATTGATGTATTAAATATTTATTCTCAAAATTTGAAATTGATCGTCTCTCCCATTACCGAGAAATAAATGATTGAAAATTGTCCTTTTAACCTGGAAGTAAATGGACCGAGCTTTTAAAAGGTCTATAACTTCTATACAAATTATACTATTTTCAACAAATTTATACAGATCAATAATTCAACTTTTATCAATCGAATGATACATTTTTCAATAGCATTTGACAGTCTAGTTAGTTAGTTAGTTCACAAATGTAAAAAATAAAAGTTATTTGCAGCCAACAGAATATAACAAAAGCACTCAGTGTAGAATTCCAACTCTATTTCTTGAAATCGTTTTTTGTGTTAAATAAATGTTTTTATAATGAGAAAAATTATCTTAATATTCTTTTATTAATATTATCAAAAACAAAGATTTTTATTCAAAAATTAACCTAATTATTAACAATTTTTTTTATTAAAAAACTTAGTAGGCGAGAAGTTGTCACTCTGCGAGAAATATAAAAGATTTTTTCGTAGATCAACCAGATAGAGCTGCTGTCCCGAACAAAAGCAGGTATGGTCAACCTTTTTGAAATCAAGGGCTTAATGAAAAAACGACATTGCACTCAAAAAAAAAAAAAATCATTTTTGAAAAATGAGAAGTGTGACTTGAATTGATTTTTCTTTCGGAACAATATTTAATTGTCTTTTTGATTTTTTTCTCGAACTACTAGAAATAGCTTCACGGAGAACCAGTGTTACGCAAACTACAGATTGAGAAACATGGATTTAGATATCCTCTTTATAGTAATTTTCTTGGTGTAGAAATTGTTCACACCCAGGGGGGGGGGGGGGGGGGGGGGGGGGGGGGGGGGGTTGGTTTCCAATTTCCTTCCGCTGGATGAGGCGACTTGAATTTTGAGTGAAATGAAAATGAATTGCTCTAACAACTACAATAGCGGCACTTCTAATACTCTTTCAAGAACTAAACAATATCTAATATATGTTTATTTGAGCTTAATCTAGAATCCTTTTGCTAGAATTTTCTTTTCTTTACAAATGTATTTGATATCTTTGAAAAAACAGGCTTTTTTAAGGCTCTTGTGCTCACTTTTAGAATACGGTAACGCTACTTTTACCTTTTTGCCGCATTGACGATGTTTCATCATTACTACCAAATGTAAGGGCATAGTTCGTTAAATTTTGCAAGAAGGTGACTACAGGTATAATGGACTTAAATTAATCTCAAGAATGCCAGCAGTTAATTGCTTTTGAATGCGCGATTTTCTTTGGCACCAAAGGAGAAGCAATCATTGTACTTTTGTGATGTTTTCTTGATCGATTTGTGAAGATAACACCTCATTATTAGCTAACAAAAAGTAGTGAATCTCAAGAACGCTTTAGTAATTAAGAATAAATCTAATTAAATTATATTTTATGATATTTCTTAAAATCTCAAGAAAATCATTCGAAAAATTATGTTAGATCTGGTTCCAAAATGTTTTGAATTAGCGAAGAACTGATTTGATTCTTAGGCTCTCTAGCTTTAGAACTTCCAGTTCAGAAATGCAGCGAATATCTTTTTTAATTAAATAAATTAAAAAATTATTGCACCTAACAAGTTTATTAATATATTTATGTTATGTATTAAGACCGCTCTAAGCTGATGAAAGTCTACGCCTCAAAATGAGAAAATTTTGGAGTTTTTCAGATTTTCTTGAATAACTCTAAAACCGCTTATCAAATCAAAAATATATTTATGAATAAATTAAAGCTCTTTAGATGACTCTATACATTTTTAAACTAGATTAAATTTGCTACAATTTAAGCAAAAGTTTCATCTCCATCCGGATAATGGCGACCCGTGCCGCAAATGAGGTTGCTACAGATGCTTGCAGTTTTTTGCAAAAAATCGCAGTTTTTCCTTCATAAAATGAAAACCACCATCCTCTAGAAACTTTGAATTCCTGTCTCATTCTCTAGTAAATTTTGTTGACTTGAACGTTTACTTGGACCACTTTTTTTTGATAAAACTCTTAGATTTATAGATATCCAGCATTTTCCATGACGCCTTTGAGGATTCGGATCATATTCTGTCCGGAAAATGTGAGAATTTATTTATAAATCTAAAGAGTTTTATCGTAAAAAGTGGTCCAAGTAGGCGCCCGTTCAAGTAAATAAAAATTTCCTAGAGAATGAGATGAGAATCAAGTTTCTATGATGAGTGGCTTTCATTTTATGAAGGAAAAGCTGCGATTTTCGTAAACAATGGATCATTTACTGTCGTGGAAAATGCTGGATATCTATATATCTATGAATTTTTAACGTTCAGCTGCATTTGAACCATTTTTTTTGTTGGTCAAGTCAACAAAGTTTTCCTAGACAATGAGATAGAAATCTAGTTTCTAGGATGAGTGGTTTTCATTCGACATGAAGGAAAAACTGCGATTTTGCAAAGAATTGCATTTTTCAACCACTTTGCGGCAAAGTGTTACCATTATCCAATTAACTTTGTTTTATATTGTAGAAAATTTAATTTATTTAAAAAAATGTACAGAGTCTTCTTTGTCGAAAACGTGCTCCTTCATGGTCAAAATCGAAAAAATCGAAAAAGTACGAGTTTTATGGATATTCAAAAGTGATCCCGGGGGCTTGTTTTTTGACAGGCGCTTGTACCGGTTTCTACTGGACCTAATTAGATGAAATTAATATTATTTTACCGTGTAATTTAGAGAGCTTTAATTTATCTCATAAATATCTTTCTTGGTTTGGTAAGTCGTTTTAGAGTTATTCAAGAAAAACTAAAAAAAACTTTCTCATTTTGAGGCACGTAGAAAAATTTTCACAACACAGGTTTGGGGGAAAACTTAGGGTAGTAATATTGAGTACTAATAAAGGTTGAATAAAATCTTTACCGGGAATTATTTCCTGTTAAAATTGTAATTTGTCTGGACTATAGATAAATTAGCATTGAAAATAAATTCAAAATTTTCTTCAATATTTAAAAATTATTTTGAAAATAACGTTTTATGATGTATATGTACTTTTTTATCTATAAAGCTAATAATGTTAATTTTTTTCTAAATAAATATGTTCACATTAATTACAAGACTGTTCTATTATGATAGCAGTTTATTATTTGCAATATAGTATATAGCTTTGGTAAAATCTGATTTTTAATTTTTAATATTTATCCAAATATACCCAATCGTTTGCAGGAATGAAATTAATTTTATTTTGAATTATATATAAACAATAACCTAATTAAAATTACATTTTTATAATTTATAAAATATGTGAATACTATCTACTTTTAAAACATCTTGGCAAAGTTAGATAGTATAATTAGATAATTAAACAAACCAATTAATATGGTGTATCATATTAAATAATAATAATTGATATGGGTACATGCCAGGCCCACTTACTCATTTCTCACAATAAATTAACATTAAAATTTGATGATAAATAAATAATTATTATTTCAAGTTTAGTGATTGGATTTCTCCTTTTAAGTATCCTTTATGAAATGAGCCTGGATTGAATAAATAATTTTAATTTTAATTATAATTTTACTGTTGACGTTTCGTTATCTTTATTCGCGCTTTTATCGTAGCATATTTAATTCGTTATGGTATGATGTAGTAGTTGTAGCAGCTCTGATAGAATCCATTTTATGTTTATACGTAGGACGTAGAGTAAGCCCCCTTCTTATTAATTGTGTCTTAAAATATATATTTTTGTAGAAATATATTTTAACAAATGTATTTAAAACTAAAAATACATATAAATTTATCGCAAGTTTGCTTATTAGATATGAAGTTGATTAACCAAAACATCGAAACCCTTGTACTTTTATATACCTGTATGTTATGATTGTTTCAGTTGTGTCTACTGAAGAAGGTTTTAAGATAAAACCGAAAGCTATTTAAAGGTTTGAGTGTTATTAATTCAGCCTCATCCGGATAATCATACTTACTGAAATGGTCCATCAATTTATGAAATTAAAACATTCAAAATAATTCATTTATTAGTGACCACCGGGTCCAAGATCTACGACACCGTGTTTGTCTGTTTATACAAGCACTAAAAAGATTCACATGCATAGGCTATTCGTTGAATCATACCTAACTATACTTGTATTTATTTTTATGTTATTTCTATTTTGGTTTTGTTGCATTAAATGGAAACATTTATAATTTTTAAGAATGATGAAAGTGAAAATAAAATATACAAATGTAATAATCATCAAAATTTTTATAAATTGTCAATGAAAACAACATTTTAAATTAATTTGTAATTATCAAAAAAAAAATACTTAAAAATGTCGAGATTTGGTAATTATTTAATTAAATAAAAATCAAAAGTCCCCCCTTGGGCGGGGGTTAAATTTGGTCCATAGTATCCCTGCTTGTCGTAAGAGGCGACTTAAAGCGGGTGAGTGTGTCGTTGACTACCCCGCTTGTAAAAAAACATATTACAAGACCCCCAAAGAAAATATAGCCAGAAGTAGATCAGGGAAACTACCGAACCAACCAAGAATCGACACTCATGAAATGTACTCTCCGATATATAGAGCAAAGACTTTTAGAATCTCCTAGAACAGTTCACTTCATACTGTTTAAATAAACAGCAATTCAAAAGAAATTCGTTGGTGTTTTTGAAAAAATTAAGTCCCACAGCTCTCTTGTTGCCTACTCTTTGACTTAAATCTCCAAAATAGATCTTTGATTCGAATGCAGTAAGAAAAAAGATGCAGAGAAAGACCAATCCTGAGATAGAAGAGGATCATCAACTGATTCGTTTCAGAAATCAGAGAACAGCAGTTGAAGCATGAGACCAAAATATTTAGGGTGAAATTCTTTTGAAGGCCAATAATGATACTGATTATGATAATTTTTTTCAAAATTTTGTTAAATTGTAATTCTATTTGAAAAAGCAGTAGGTAATTGGCGAAATCCAGCAGATTCCTACGAGGCGTGACCATCAGTGATTAACAGCTAAAAACACTCCTACTTGAGTTTGATATAATAAAAAATACTTCTAATTTACGCAAACATAGAGGATATCTAAAGATTTGTGTTTGAAACATCCGTAATTAATCAATCAACAAATAAATAAAATTGGACTTATTAATACGTGTAATTTATTTAAATTTCTTCTTCCCGTATCTAATAAATTTTAACTGTCGATTGAATTCTCTTAATGTCACTGCACCAAGCCTACATGTGAAATTTCGTATTTAAATTCACAGTAATTTTTGGGCTAGAGCGTACACAAAATTTGGTAACGTACTAACAAACATTTTGACAAGATTATTTTAATATCTCGTAAATTATAATTTTTTCAATGTTTATTCATTAGAGCTTTTTTGTAGACCAAAGCCCCATGGTTTCGTTAAATTTTTTCAACAGTTTTTTTTTTTAGATATTTTTGAAAAAAGCGAGTAAAAAAAAACACCTTTTCAAACCCTACTCTGTATGATAACAGAACAAATAAAATATAGATTAATAACATTATTATTTCTAATGGGGAGAAAAGTTATTCTTCACCGATAAAACTGAGAATAGAATATCAGAAGGGTGTGAATTCGCCTTAAATTTTCGATTCCATATTAATTTATATCTTGAATAGATGTCAATCCTATCGTGATTTTCGCCAATAAAATAAATTCACTCATAAGTTGTAAAATCTTTCTCTCTATTCATATGAAGACATTAATATTAGTAAATTGTTTTTTAGCAATAATTTTGTGAAAGGTATTTTCTACTTCGGCTGCTACCATTTTCTGCACTCAAGCGCCTAATACATATAAAAATATATGAACAAAATTGTTATTATTATTTATTATTTTTTTACATACCTAAAATGATTGTTGATGATCAATTCAAATCACTCGATTGCTTTATCTTTTTCATAAAAAATATCGATATATTGACTGATAGACATCAAAGGGTTTGACATATCAGAAATCATCCATTCTATACATTTTGGAATTAAGCAGCATATAGCGAGGTTATCGCTTGGGTAGATAACCGATGTTTAATATATATAAAGGATTAAACATATACGCTCGGCAGGATTCCCCTGAGATGTGGACCGCAATAATATAACTTGTATAAGATTTTCTTTAGTAAAAAGAGTAGTATTTTCAAAATTTCTCAAAAATGGCTCCGATGATTTTGATAATCAAAAAAAAAAAAAAAATCACTCTATACAAAAAAGCCACTAAAATTTATTTTTTGCAAAAATTATATTTTTTGAAATATTAACTATTTATTTCGGAAAAAAATGAGATCCTAACAACGAACGAATTTTCATTAAAGAATATATTATGGACGAAATATCATCTTATTTGTTTAAGGAAATTTATTAGATAAAACAACTAAAATGAAAAAAATCGCCCAAAATTGATTCTATAAATAGAAACTCGTTCCTTGATAGGGACCACAATTTTTTCGATTATTTCCTTATAGAAATGTCTAAAACGGGGAGAAAAATAATTTTCAACTATTATTTTATTCTGTCTTTCTGTTTCAATTATGATTCCCAATAATTTAAGAAAGGAAGATCATGTAGGCGCTATTTTGGATGACGCTTTATTATAGTACTAACCTATTATAAGAAGCTGTTTCAATTGCTATTTTAGAACAAATTGTTGTACCTATTCTTAGTAAGGCGCCCATTTTTGTTTTCATAATTTCATTGACTAAATTTTTGGTAGAAAATTATGATTTTCTTCAGATTGAATTCACTCTTTTTTTTTATTGAAACGTGGAAAAATGTATCAATCGTGATTTTTTTCAGTTTATTTAGATTAAGATACCCAAGTAGAAATAAACAACAAAATAGAAAGTCATAGAAAGTTTGTTCTAGTACCTAATTGTTTATATTCCCAAAACGAAAATCTGCTAGTGATTTTTTGATTCCCTGCTTCAGAACTTTCTATTCAAATAGATAGAAAATTGGAAATTAGAATTTTTAAATGAGAAGCTATCGAACTGTTGTAGCTAATGAGCTGAAATTCGGCACCCATGTTTGCATTAGAAAACTACACCAATAGAATTTTGATGGAATGACAGCTACAGTAATGAAAATAACACATTTTCAAATAAAAAACTCTAGTAGAATGTCATTTTTAACTACCCTTTTGTTCCAAGTTTAAATTTCTAGTTTAAACCGTTTGCTGTCGAGAAATTACCAAATCATTAAAATAGCATTAAGCACACCTTAAGCATCTTGAAAAACTCTCCACTGTCTTATTCAATTTTATTTTCAATTTCTCTCTTATTAATAGCGAATAAATATTATGAGAGTCGGACTCACAGGGTGATCAGTTCACTAAACAATTTTTTTTTTAACTTTTAAATTTTCTTTTCATTTAAGTTATTATAGTCGTGACAATTGCACAAGCTTTTCTTGAATAATGCTGTCAAAAAAGAAATATTATGTCTGCAAGCTTCTATTTATCTCTACTAAAATTGCAACCATACGCCTTAGGGGTAGACAACCATATTGGCTCAGGCAAAAGAAAACAATAATTTTGAATACGCCAAAAGACCTGAGATTGTAAAGGAACTATATATGATTATTGCAAAGAAAGGAAAGTTCCTTTCCCCTAACCATGAATCTAGGAGAAAAAATCAAATTAAAAAAAAAAGTTTAATTTTCTATTTTTAAATAACTTAACAAGTTTTTTAATTAATTACCGAATTTACAATGCCCCGGGGCTACCATCAAAGAGGAATTATAAAGGTTTAGGAAAAGTGGGAATAAACCCTGTAAATAAGATCAAAATAAAAATAAAGCTATTTATAAAATAATTATAATTAAATTAATAAATAAATAATTAAATAAAATTAAAATAATTTTTTTTTAAATTTGGAAAAAATTTTCAAATTCCCCTTTTACATATAATATTTAAAACGTAATTATTTGCAGAGGCTTTAAATAAGTTATTTTACGTATCTACACCCGACCTACACCAGATTTACGCTGATTACCTATATGTATGACTCACGTGGGCTTTTGTTTACATGAAACAAAACTACGTCATAAATTGAATCCACTAGTACGAAAAACGATTACATTACAAAAAAAATCATCATCAATATTACTTAAAGGAGAAAAAGAAAATTTTTTTATTAATAATGCATTGTGATTTTCCTGGGGAAATTTTTCTACAGGGTGGTTTCCCATTTGCCTTACCTGGATTAGTGAGGCGCTTTGCATTTTTGACAAAGATGAAAATTGTTTTAATGCTAGAAGACTTGGAAATTCTAAAAATGTATAACTTCCTAAAAATCCCAATCTAAATGGTGTTATAGATATGTATTTTTTATGTCAGATGGAACAAGTCAACAGTCGAACCCAAGCACCAAGCTATCTATAGCTTTCCGGTCAGATGGCTGTTCCTTAGAGGCGAGATCCCACTGAAATTCAGTCAAACCCCTCAAATCCGAACTAATTGGGGGTGTAGCCTGTTCGGATTAGCCAAAATCACTTCGACAATTGAAGATAACTGATATCAAGTAAAAGATTAAGTGATATTTGTGTTTCTATTATTATTTCATTGTTTTTGCAAAGTGCGTTAACCTAAAGAATTTCAATAACTAATTTTCACCGTTTTCCAATCCTGTATGACATATTTAGACTTTGTTAGGTATGCTAACTCTACTTCTTTGTTTTTTTTTCAACTAATTATGTAAAATAAGATTATAATGTAGAAAGAAAGTTTTTGACGAGAGTAGCAGAATTTTTATATATTGAATGAGACAATAAAAGAGTGTGTCTTCTGTTGGAATAATAAAATATATAATTCCAGCAGAAGACTCACTCTTTTATTGTCTCCTTCAATTATAATGTAGAATTTATACATAATTGTTTTATGACCAAATAAATAAGTTTCTCTTTTTTGCGTTTGGATTTCCGGTTCGGATTTCCAGGGTTCAGATTTGAGGGGTTTCACTGTATTATGGTTACGATTTAAGCAATTAAATTGTATCTAAAATTTAATAGAAATAAAAAAAAGTAAAATTTTGCCATGAACTAAATTCAATTTCCAGGATAAGGCTCTATTTAATATTAAGATTGGTGAGTTTTTCTTATTATTCACTCCTTAAGATATTAAAATTATAATCATTCAACGAATATTAAGAATTTATAAACGAAAAATTAATCCATTTTAGCCCCCCCCCCCCCCCCAAGTCAAATTCCCACTCTATTAACCCAAACCGTGATTGTTACTCGATTGGCTGTTTTAATTGCCCAGCAGCCCTTCATCCCTACAATCTCTCCCCAGACAACTTCTAGCTCAGCTCGGATGATTTCCCTAAAGTCTATTTTAAAGATTTGATCCAAGTTCCAAAAAATGCGGAAAAAGAAAAATTGAAAATTAAATAAAAACAAGTAGGTTTATTTAGCACATAGGTATACGATATATCTATTGTTTAGAAATCAATTATATCATGGAAGGGTTGAAAAATAAACATGAGAGGATTGACAGGATTATATCATATTTACACAGATGAAATGTGTGAGGTTGAGCAGAAATGATGGAGAAGGGATAGAGGGAAAGGAGGGGGTGTTGTTGTTAAAATGGTTATTTTCAGTTTGAGAAAGATATTGACATCTCCGTCTTTTGCTTGCTCTAGAATGATGTAATTTATTCCAATACATTGGGTTCAAAAAGAAACATCCCTCTCACCCCTCTGGTCTTTTCGAGCCGTTCCACCTCTCCCCCATTTCACCCTTTCTAACTCTGGCCATTATTATATATTTATATATAATACAGGGTGTTCTAACTCAAGTGTTCACTATTGCATACTTTTTAAAATTCCGTTCAAAAGTAAAACGGAACCCTATTAGTATCAATACGGTGTCTGTTTGTGCATTCTAGCTCGTTAACTCAATATGATCGAAACTTTAAGTTTAAGTAGCTGTCCATAAATTAAGTCACACAAATTTCAAGATTTTTAGACCCCTCTCCCCTTGAGTCACATCTTGTCATATTTCCATTGATCCCCCACTGTACTCTGATCGCACTATCACTTTTATAGCCTATAATTTAATAATTCTAGATTTTTTATAAAACTAATATATTTTATGTTTAACTTTCTTTTTTTTTTAATTTTTTAATTTGACTTTTGTGACATCACAATTTTTAAGATCCCCACATTTTGTGACAAATTTAAGATGTCTTTGCTGTGTGATCTAATTTATGAACGGCCCCTAACTTTAAAAGACAAAAGCCGAATTAGTACGGTTAAAATATTTAACCACTATCAGCATTTGTCTTTTATATTCAAATTAAAAATTGTTGTTTCATTGAGGTCCCTAAGGTTACATTTTTTGGCAATTGGGTTCAATTCCCCGAAGGGTTATAAAACCCTTCTAACATAGGTAATAATAGTAATTGCAGTGGGTTGATAAAGATATTAGCCAAGGTGGAATGCACCTGGTTCAATAAAACTTCCAGAATAAAAAGTGTTGGTCAAAATTTTATTGGGCCATTCTTAGTTATTGGAAATCATACACATATTGTAATAGTTCATGTGATCAAACCAGGTCAACAATAAAATTTTTTTTCCTCATGTAGTTCTGCTTCATCATCATAATAAAAGTAATACGAAATACAACACCCCAGCTTTAGTAGTTGACCACTTTCTGATTTTTTATTTAAATTTACCTTAAATGTATTCATTTTCCCCAGAATCAACAACTTTTAAAAAATTTTACGCAAATTATTATTTTGGAAAAGGTCAAAATTTGTGTGGAGTCAAAAATAACAAAAAATTTTATCATAGAGTGTAAGCTATCATTGTAAAAAGTTCTAAGTATTTTGCTAAATTAAATCCACTTTGAAATGAGGGTGAGTGAAGCTTAAAAATGACAAGAATTAACTTAACTTGAAATTATGAAAAATTTCCCTAGTACATGCATTTCCTCCTTGTAAACAAACAATAACTTCGAATTTGATATTTTAAATATTTTCAAATTTTTAATTATAACTTTTTCGAAAATAACAAAATATTCTAGCAAAGTTTAAAAAATCATATGCATAGATAATCATGTTTTTAAAAATAGCTTAGAAATGAATTTAACAGAGCAAACCCCTTAAATAATTGCTATTTAACCCTCTTGCTATCTCCAATAATAATAAAGTTAGCAAAAGTGCACACTTATGGTAGAACTTCCTGTATATTTATATATATATGCATTTCAATGGATATGATTATCATAATCTTGACTCATGATGAGCTTTAATAACCAAATGCGCAGTCGTCGGTCGGAAGGGTGTCTTTAGAAATTAGAACAAAAAAAATCATCCCTTTATGGGAGAAGCATTGTGGTAGATTAAAATGTTAAAAAATATGAGGGAGATGAGACCAGAAGGGTCATGGCTGTCTTTCGATTCATTTACCAATTAACATTTAAAAATGTATATTTTTCTAAAATTTATTTCAGTTTAACTCCGTTTGTTATCTATTTGGACGCCATTGAAGCGACTAAATTTAAGTTGAATAATTTAAAAAATATTCAAAAATAAATATATTAAGTAAAATTCTGGATTTAATTAATCCATGATAATATTAACACCACCGAAAGATCGATATATTTCCTTCCCCTAATGTCAGTTGAAGCGTTTTAATTAGAGAAATTCTTGAGAAAGTTGAAACTTATTTACGAAATTAGTAGTAGTAGTGATGATTTACAATTTCAATTTTGCCAGTTCCCATCTCAATGTAATCGATTGGGGAAGAAACTGTGTGTTAAGATTACATTATTTGAAAACATCACGGCTAGTGATTATTATTATTATTTTCCTATACCAATCACTTATATACCCAAGTTAACTTCTGTTTATATAAAATCGACTTATATGATTAGCTTTTTTGAAATTACAGTAAGATCTCATTGGGTGGCGAGGCAACCGCGGATAAGAGAATTCCGAAGTTAACCCGTAAAATAGTCAAAAAAGAACAAAAATCAACACAATAATGGATTTGAAAAATGTTTATTCACAGTAGAAGGAAGTTTAAAAATTTATTATTTTACAAGTTAAACATAATTATGTATAAATAAAAGATTCACTGGTTTTTAAACAATTTTTACTTTACCATACAGGGTATGGTCAAGTATTGTAATCATGCAAGAAAAAAGTGGTTTTTTTCCTTCTTTTTTCAAAATATCTCAAAAACACTGAAACTATTTTGATTAAAAAAATTGAGCGAAACCATGGAATTTCGCTCTACAAAAAAGCTCTAATAAGTAAACATCGGAAAAATTATATTTTTCGAGATAATAATTGTTTTGTCAAAGGTCTGTTAGTTTGTCTGTTAGTCTGTTATTCTGTTAGTTAGTCTGTGCGTTACCACATTTTTGTGGACGAGCTAGCTCAAAAACTAGTTTGAATATCGAAACCAAATTTCACAAGTGGTCCATTGAGATTAAGAGCTGATTAGATTTTGGTGCATATCGACCCAAAATTAAGGGGGGTGGAGAGGGAGTTAAAAATTAATAATCTACGCCATTTGAGCAAACTCAACCAAATTTTGTATACTTAATCAGTGGGACCCCAGAAGTCTAAAAATGCAAAAACTAACCTCCCAAAATGGGGTGGGGGTATATGGCCAAAAAATGAAAATATAGGATCTTGTACCAAACTCAACCAAATTTTCTATATATAATCAGTGGGCCCCCAGGAGTCTAAAATGGAAAAACTAACCCCCCCCCCCTCACCTACATGATTATAAATAATTTCATTAAATATTAAATATAAGAGAGGTGCCAGGTTGTATAGTAAAGTCAAGTGGATGGTCACATCAAAACACGTCAGCTTATTTTTGATTAATGTTAAATATCAATTTTCGTACGACGTTTCGTCCTCTTTCAGGACTTTTTCAAGTACTGAAAACAAAGGACAAAAGAACAATTAGATCACATAAATCAAATGAATGCATAATATTTCAAATTACAATAATTTATACATATTGGCTATATGCCACCCACCTCAGTTAATAACTCAAAATGAATTATTTGAATTTCGTACTCTGCTCAGATTTTTATGCTAGGTTCATTTGTGTTATTATTTGGTAGACACGACTAGACAAAATAAATTTTCTCTATGATTTAAAATTGTTTTTTCAAAATTGGTTGTTAACTTATTAATTATGGGATGAATATTATGAATACACTATTTATTGTCTCGATGGTCTCACTATTTTATCAACGATTAATGTTTTAAGTAATTGAGGTGGGTGGCATATAGCCAATTATGTATAAATTATTGTAATTTGAAATATTATGCATTCATTTGATTTGTGTGATCTAATTGTTCTTTTGTCCTTTGTTTTCAGTACTTGAAAAAGTCCTGAAAAAGGACGAAACGTCGTACGAAAATTGATATTTAACATTAATAAAAAAAATTGTCCAAAAACCGATACATCTTTTATTTATTATTAAAATGGACATGAACCAACTAACATAAATAATTATGTATGTGTGCACATAGTTATATAGTTTTTAAAGTTTACTTTTGCACAAAATAATCCGTCAGCAGTTTTTGTTGTTTCGATATAAAACACCTCTTCTTCACTTGAGATTTATTCCAGGAAGTCCAAGAATTTGCCGCAAAACGGATAAACGTGAGTTTACCTACTGTATTTAAACAATCAAATCAAATACACTTTATACTTTATACTACGTAGTACTATTATCCTCGGGGTATACCGCTCAAACAACGGAGAATAACGAAATTCTTATAGTATTAATTCCGGGGAAGTTTTTCCTTTTTAAAATAATCTTTTCAAGTTTTTTAAAAATACTTTAATTATTTTTAATTACTATTATTATTTTTTATGTATATATATAATTTATTGTTGATTACCAATTACCGATCCTTGAAAGTCTAGAATATTATGTAAGAGTTTGTCAAAGAGTTCAACGATTTGTTGAGAGAAAATGGTTTTGATATTGGAAACTAGATAGAGACTAGCTTCAAACCAGTCTTCAGAATGTTATAGGTGTTAAGTCAATGATGGAATCTAATGGCGGTAACCATGGAGACGCTTGATGTTTATTTTATTATTATTGTTTTGTTTTGGGTGTCTCGCAAATAAAGGTTTTGTTTACATTTACGCCTAGTCCTTTTATTTAACTATTCGAATAAGAACATAACAACTGGCGACGAGGATTATGGAAGGTCAAGCATTTACATTTGAGCAAGTGAAAGAACTTCTAGAGAAGACATTACAAACGACTCAACATGGTAATGAACGGCTTATCGATTCAATTTCCCAGCGTGTAACGGAATTTAATTATGATCCAGAAAATAATAATACATTTGATATTTGGATCAGCCGGTTTGAAGATATATTCAGAAAAGAAGGAACTATATTGAAGGAGGAGACTCGAGTTCGGATTTTGATATCAAAGTTAAGTAACACCGTATTTAAACGTTATTCAGATATTATTTTACCACATAAGCCCTCAGATTTTTCTTTTGATGAAACCATAAAAAAGTTAACTAAACATTTTGGTCGATCAATATCAACGTTTCAAAAGAGATATAATTGTTTAAAAACAAAAAAAGATCCAAGAGATTCTTTCACATCATATGGAGCAACTGTCAATGCTAATTGTGAAAAATTCGGTTTTAAAAATATCTCAGTAGACCAATTCAAGTGCCTTATTTTTGTTTGCGGCTTGCAGGCTCCTGGAGAAGCTGAAATCCGTACTCATCTTTTAGCAAAAATGGATTCACACCCAGAGATGACGATTGAGACGATTATTGAAGAATGCCAGAGATTTGAAAATGTTAAACATGATTCAAATTTAATAGAATTTAGAGCAAAGGGTGAACAAAAGGAAGTATATGGCGTACTCTCAAGAAACAACCGACGTGAAATAAATCAAGGGTCAAAGTCAGAACTTTATAAAAATACGAATACTAAATCGAATTTTCCATCTTACCCTTGCTGGTTATGTGGCCAAATGCATTATGTCCGGTTTTGCCCGTACTCCCAGCATAAATGCAGAACGTGTAATGGAATGGGGCATAAAGAGGGATTTTGTCCCCGATACAAGCGATATACGCCATTTAAAAATAATTGTATAGGTACTGAGCCAGCTGAAGAAGTCTACAAAAGTGAAGATAATACGCTCACTCAACTTAATATGGTCTTTTCGTTACAGGACTCACCATTTCTAAGTAAGCGCAAATTTATAACTATATTAATTAATAACAAACCAATCAAATTTCAAATTGATACGGCATCAGATATCTCGTTAATATCGATAAAAAATTGGAAATGTTTAGACAGACCGCAGTATAATAAAACTTCACATATCGCAAAATCAGCTTCAGGAGAAACTATAGATTTCCTTGGGAACTTTCTATGTACCTTTACTTTTGAAAACAAAAAGGTCAATGGTCAATTATTCATTATAAGGAATAATGATATAAATATTTTAGGAATCGATATGATAGATTTATTAGGATTTTGGGATGTTCCAATTAATCAAATTTGTGATGGTTCTTTAAATCAGAGCTATTCTATCAATCTTAATAATACAGAATCAATTATTAAAGAGCTTCAAGAAAAATATTCACAAGTCTTTGAACCTGGTTTGGGTTGTTGTACAAAGGTTAAAGCTCAATTATATCTACAGACGGGAGCCAAACCCGTTTTTAAACCCAAACGTCCGGTGCCTTATGCAGCTATAGAAACTGTAGATAAAGAAATCAATCGGTTAGTAGATCTTAATGTAATTTCACCGATTACTTATTCTGAATGGGCCGCCCCAATAGTAGTAATCAGAAAAGTTGATGGTTCTTTACGAATTTGTGCAGATTTTTCGACAGGGTTAAACGATTGCTTACAATTACATCAACATCCATTGCCCTTACCTGAAGATATATTTTCTACGTTAATTGGTGGATGTATTTTTTCAAAGTTAGATCTGGCAGAAGCATATCTTCAGGTAGAAGTGGCTGAGGAATCAAGGAAATTTTTAACTATTAACACACATCGCGGGTTATTTCAATATAATAGACTTCCCTTTGGCATTAAATCAGCTCCGGGAATTTTTCAAAAGATTATGGACACAATGATTACCGGAATCGATGGCGTAGTAGCCTATTTAGACGATTTATTAATAGTCAGCAAAAATGTTCAAGACCATACAATTACTTTAAATAAAATTTTGTCAAGGATTCAAGAATATGGGTTTAAAATAAAATTAAAAAAATGCGAATTTTTTTAACATCCGTCAAATACTTAGGCTCGATAGTGGATAAATTTGGACGGAGGCCAGATCCTGATTCAATCAAACCAATTTTAGAAATGCCAGTACCTGATTGCGAGAAGTCATTAAGATCATTTTTAGGTATGGTAAATTATTATGCGACCTATGTAGGGGAATTACAGACATATAGAGAACCCCTAGATAGACTATTGAGAAAGGATACAAAATGGAATTGGTCTAAGGAGTGTCAAGAAGCAGTAGAGAATATAAAGAAAATTTTGTCTTCAAACTTATTGGTCACACATTATAATCCAAATTTAGAATTAGTAGTAGCCGCTGATGCATCAAACACTGGGTTAGGGGCAGTTATTAGCCACATATTTCCTGACGGTAGTGAAAAGGCTATAGCTCACGCATCAAGAACACTTACGCCTGCCGAAAGGAATTATAGTCAGATTGAACGTGAAGCTTCTGCGCTTATTTTTGCGTTAAAAAAATTTCATCGTTATCTTTATGGAAGACATTTTAAATTACGAACAGATCATAAACCTTTAGTTTCGATTTTCGGTTCAAAAAAAGGAATACCTGTATACACTGCTCAAAGACTTCAAAGATGGGCCACCATCATGTTGAATTATGATTTTAATATCGAATACATACCCTCTAATGATTTTGGACAGGCTGATGCCCTTTCACGATTGATAAGTAACCACAAAAGTGGAAAGGAAGAAGAAACGTTAATCGCAAGTGTCGAGATGGAAAAAGAAGTTAATGCCATTTTAATAAATATTTTGGAATCACTACCAATAACGAAGGAGCAAATTTTAAAGTTAACATCTCAAAATGTGGACCTACAAAAAGTTATAAAATTTATTCAAACCGGTTGGCCTAAAAATGTGAATGATCCTGTCATGAAAGAATTTTGGAAAAGACGTGATGCTTTGTCTATTATAGGTGATTGTATATTTTTCCACGATCGTATTGTTATTCCCCAAGAGTTATACAGAGGTGTTTTAAAAGAATTACATTCATCTCACCCGGGTATGGTGAGAATGAAAGCTCTCGCCCGGAGTTTTGTATATTGGCCAGGGTTGGAAAAAGATATTGAAACATTCATAAGAGAATGCGATGATTGTGCGGGGGCTGCTAAGCTACCAAGCAAAGAACAACTATATTCGTGGCCAATACCTCGCAAACCATGGACACGGTTACATCTGGATTTCGCTGGACCGATAGATGGCTTATATTTCTTAGTAATAGTAGATGCTACTTCCAAATGGCCTGAAATTTATATAATGGACAAAATAACCAGTAAAAGAACTATTGATAAACTTGAAACTCTATTCGCACAATTCGGAATCCCAGAAATGATTGTTTCTGATAATGGACCCCAGTTCACTTCATATGAATTTTCAGATTTTTGTAAATCCAACGGCATTCTTCACTTAAAATCTCCACCTTATTATCCTCAATGTAATGGCCAAGCAGAACGTTATGTAGACACTTTCAAAAGGACTCTTAACAAATTACGAAGAAATGGAAAGACAATAAAAGAAAATGTAATAACATTTTTGACGACATATAGAATTACCCCTAATCAAAATTTACCACAAATTGATATCGGAAAAACACATTTATCCCCGGCAGAAGTACTTCTAGGACGTCCTATTAGAACTCGACTAGACCTTATGAAAGAAGAAAAAAAAACACTCCTAATTTTGAAGTAGTTGAAGAAGATAATATGCCACCAAAATTTAAAATCGGAGACTTGGTATGGGTCCATATGTATAACAGTCAAAGGGCATGGATTCCCGGTATTATTATAGGACAGAGAGGGAATGTCATATTTGAAGTTTCGGCAGAGCAGAGCACAGTAGTTAGACATGCCAACCAGTTGAGACGTCGGTATAAAAACTATTATTGCCAGTATAAGGTGAAAACAAATAGAAACTTGTTGGATTCATTTGATTCGTTTGAGCCGCCCAATCAGTCGAGTCATGTAGACGATCGAAATATCAGCAATGAAGAGGGAAGAAACAACAATCAATTGAATGAGCAAGAAGAAGGTACTCCAGTTGAAAATCAACCAAGAAGATCCACAAGGATTATAAAACCAAGATTGAAATTTGAAATAGATCCAAGAAAAAATCATATTCTTGAAGGGGGAGGTGTTAAGTCAATGATGGAATCTAATGGCGGTAACCATGGAGACGCTTGATGTTTATTTTATTATTATTGTTTTGTTTTGGGTGTCTCGCAAATAAAGGTTTTGTTTACATTTACGCCTAGTCCTTTTATTTAACTATTCGAATAAGAACATAACAATAGGTACTTATAGATAATTTAAAATATTTTGCTTCTTAAGAATCTAAAAATCACCAAATTATTAAATTCATGATTTAAATTCGGTTTCCAAATGGAATCTTTATTAATAAATTAAAGTACTAGTCTCAGAAGTCATTTATTTTGCAAATTGTATTATATATGAGAGAGGATTTTTTTTTTAATCTAAACCCTCATTCTCAAATCGAAATCATTTCCAGTGAGTGTTCTTCTTGCCTGACTAGCCAATCTAATCCCCACCACTGCCCGAACCATATACATCTGCCAAGTGTTCAAACCCAGATATTTATATTTCGTTTTATCTTGTTTCGAAAATAACTATTAAATCACATGTAAAATTAGTTAAGTTGTTAATTTGAAAGAACAACAAAATTCGAAAATAAATTTACGGATTTTCACATGAATAAGAAGAAATTTTCCATTTTTAACAACTTTTTTTTTTTAATTGTCATCAAGTTAATTTTATAATCCATAAGCAAAGAGGAAAGAAAATGTGTGCGTAAATTAAATGAATTTCACATCCAGAATACCAATTAATAACAAACTAGACCTAGATATGGTCCATAAATAAACTGAATGAATCAGAGATTTCTCAGAAACGATCAAATCTCTCTCGCTTCCTCTTTTAAAATTATATTTAAACCAGGTTTCATTTTGCACTCACCAAAGTACACACTTAATTTCATCAATTTATTATAATCATATTTTAAATTATGCACTTATATTTATAACAGCAAAATGGGCGAGGATTTTGCAAGCACAGTAACCACTTAGATCCAGGAAATTGGACAACAACACGGTTATTAAGAACACTGGTGTTATATTTATTAATATTGGATTATCAAAATATAACAAACTGATTATATTATTTTTTGGTTCTGCTGTAATATAAATTATTAATATAATTACAAAAACCCATCGTCTATGCTGGTTCTAAAACGGTCATCAATTCAAGAGACATATTTCGATAGAAAATAATGTAGAAATATAATTGACATTTTTCTCAGCTTGGATGAAGAAAAAGCAAAGATTCCAATTAAGGTGAACAGTAAACCAAAAAAAAAGAAGAAAAGGAAAATGAAATAAATCCCGGTCATGTACCTGGACGCAACTAAAGTTTTAATAAGAAAACCTTTTGTATATCTTACCCAAACAATTTAAACATAAAAAGTTCGAAACATTGTAGAGCTTGGTTTTTAACTTTTTTAACGTACCACATAACTGTTTGAGGGAATTGTTGGTATAACAATCGGTTTATATCATTGTTCTGGTATTGAAGGAATATACTAATATGAACACTAAACCAAAGTATCTATATCTGGAATAAAGTTCAATGGTCTGATGTATTTTTTAGTGTCTTTTATTAACTCCAAGTATCTATATAACTTACACTGATTAATAATTTTGCTGTTAATTATTATTGACGTTTAAATACAGCTTCTTCTACCCTAGTTATGTTGATTGAATTGATGAGTTAAAGAAAACTTTTGGAATTTCCAGCCTAATATCTCTTTTAGAAATCTAACATTCTATCAGAATTATTATCATTTCCGTCCATAATTTAATTTATAATTTGAAAAGTTTACATATTGGGAAAATAAGGACAAGTTTTTATGTGTGACTTTTTTATTTATCCACCAACGTTTCGTCGACTTTGCCGACTTCTTCAGGGCTTCAAATAAACGAATGTGTGACATGACTATTTGAAGCCTGAGAGTCGGTAAAATGCGAAACATTGATAAATAATGGTGTACACATAAAAACGTCCTGCTTCCAATAAACTTTCAAATTATTCTATCAGAAATATTCGCCAATATATAAAACTCTTCTCAAACACTTGTTACCGTGTCTGCATTTATGTATAGTGTATCTGAAAGCTCTTTGAAACTTTTGGTTTGGTTAGAAGAAGCTGAACAACTTTGTCGGGCCAAGTTTTCGAAAAATAAACGTAAATCCTTTAGAACTTTTCCATACGTTAGTCCTCTTAACGGTGGCCTACTCTGTCTTTTAATGGCAAAAATTTCTATACTAGAATAAAACTGAACAAAACAAGAAAATTTAATATTTTTCTAAATTGAGGCCTGAAAATTTATGTAAATAGTTTAAAAATTGCTCTTTCCAAATTCAAAAATGAATACATATAATTTTGTGATCGTTTGAAACAGAGATTTAAAGTGAGGTGATGTCTGTTCGATTTTGGGCTCTTTTCGATGTTTATTTTAATGGTAGTATTCAGAACTAGCTTTTAACTAGCTTACAGGTTCGGCTTACAGTCGTTTTCGGAACCACAATCCATTAACAGGACCGACACAAACATACAAATTTAAAGGCTGGTTCATGTCCTTCGTTAAATTTTTTTTTATTTCACTTATAAATTAAATGATAGTATAATACGAGTAGGTATATGTTTAATTCTTAAACTTATAAAAATCTAAATAGATATTTTCCTACTACATATAATAGTTTTACTTTATCAGCCCCATCGAAGAAACGAGATGCTGTAATACCTCATCTATTCCAAGTCAAGTCAAGTTCCTGTAACATACCTACTATTCTAAAAGAAACAAGACCTCATGTTAGGACATGCTCCTTGGTTTCTAAACTTGGTCTATAACCATGTTAAACATTTTGCAACACTTTTTTCTAGACCAATTTTCAATGAAGAGTTGTCCATAAGAAACAATGTTTCTCATGTCTATACATTACTATCATGATTAGAGAGACAAAGTTTACAAACTGAGCCAGCAATAGATTTAGGATAGAGTGATGAAAGAGAAAAATCGAATATAGACCATAATACAAGTATATACAAAAGAATGAGAAAATAGAGCAGGAAAAAATTTTCACTGCTGAAAATTTACTGCAGGCAATCTTAAAGTTTATTTAAACACTTGTATACAAAGATCAATATATAAACATTGTTCTCTATTTGTGTAACAATGGAAAGCATTCCCTCTATAATATTTTAAAAAATTGTTTACCATGGCTACTTGTACCTATTGTATTTGTTGAGGCTAATGGTAAGCATATTTTACAATTGAATATTAACTAGAAATATTATCTGCCCAAATGACTAAATTATTGCACGACTTAGACAAATAGATGGAATAATTATAATAACTTGTTGCGCGGAGATAAAAATTAGTCCGCAGGAATAATGACATTAGTACGTAGTTAGTATTAACTCAAAAAATAACTACATGTTAATTTTACAATGAATTAGATTAAAGCTATATTCACAATGACTTTGCTTGAAAGATAGGTCGCAATATTGTATACGTGCACAATACACCTGTTTCAAGACGATCCACGCCAAGGCATTGAAAGCCAAGCTTAATTATTCTTTTCTTTTAAAGTCCAGACTTTAACATTAACGAATTTAGCTACATAATATGTAATTTTGAAATTATTTTTCTTTGGTTTCTCACTCTTAGCTTGTGTTCTCCTTCAGTGCTTATCAAGTAATTTCTATTAAATTGAAAGTTTTTGCCGAGAGTAGCAGAATTTTTATATATTGAATGAGAAAATAAAAGAGTGTGTCTCCTTCAAGTAATTTCTTCTTATTTTATTTTCGATGTTTCTTACTCTTAAGTTCAGGTCTTTAATAAGTAAGGATAGTTATTTAGAACACTGAGAGTTTTTAAAATTGATGAAGGAATTTTAACATAAAGATATTTTTTGGTAATTTACGCACAGCACATAAATTTCAGTGAATCTGCTTTAATAACAAACCAAGATTATATTTAAATCATTTGAACTTAAGGAGTTTCTGATTTCTAAATTTTTTCAAACAAACTTAGATATATCGTAATGTTATCCTGACAGCATACAGAAAGACACATAAATATTAAACTAAAATTGAATTTAAGTATCCCAAACAGTAAATTTCTGATTTACAGTTGAATTTGTCAAAGCCATTCCAACACTTTCACTTAAAAGAATGTAAAAGAAGAAAAAGACTAAAAATAATGATGAAATTTTTATTTTAATATTAATAATAGACATCAATTAGTATTCTCATCAAGCAGTATCTTTTGAAATATTTTAATTACACCGGAAGATTTATGTATACAATGTAAAAGTTTAAATATATAGAGATAGAGAGAAAGAAAAGGAAACAATTTCAATGGGCCACTCTAAATATCCATACATTCAAATAAATATAAAATAATGTCCATTTAATAATAAAAAATAAAGAAGACTAAAATGAATTAATTCATCAGAAAATGATTTTTAAGGACAATTCATTTAACAAGAATTTATTTTATTTAGATCGATTATGATGAGTTGATGACAAGATTAAAACTTGTGATCCTTGTATATGATTAAGCGGACGACTCCAACGCCATCTGATGAGTAGACTTTGATACTATTGTATAGTTTTCTATTATACTTTTTTCTCAGATTTTATTTGATAAATTCTTAAATCCTAATTCAAAGACGTCAATCATTAAATAACTAAATAAATACTTTTTTTTATACATTTAACATTATAATTATTTACCATGGGAAATAGGACAATAACAATTCTTTAATAAAATTGAAAATTGATTCATGCTTTTTCTCTTTTGCTATTCACCAACGCATCGTTCGCCTTTATACGAACTTTATCAAGATTTCTATGGTTAATTTTATGGAAAATATTAATTAACTTTCTTAATTTCAAAATTTCAAAATATTCTGAATCTCATCGATTCCGAAACCGGTATATATTTATTAAACCCATAATAGTTTAAGAATGAAAGCTCTTAGAGAGTTTATTCTGATCCTAAAATGTTTCTAGTTCATTTGTAAAGAACGATTTAGATTTGTTATATTCTGGGCTCAGAACTTCTAGGTGAAAAATGCGGAAAATCGGAAAAAAGTCATTCAAGATATAGAAAACTCGATGGTAAAATTCTGCTGGCGTCTGAAAGCGTTTTCATTGTAGGACATTTTTATTTAATTAACACAAATAAGTGTTTTTAACTTTTGAATTATAACTATACTAAATAATATCATTATAAAAATATTGTTTTTTAATGAAAATATGAATTCATAGTTCAAATATATTTCATGAATATGGTAAATTTTATGCGAGAAAGACCTGATTATACCCTAGTAATTGAACTCAAGTGCCAAACTTTCTAACCGGGTAGTTGATTGAAATTTTTCCTTCTGTCATGTATTATAGACAGATCAAAAAACTTCAACTTAATTAAACACCGGAATATCAATAAATTTATCATTGAATTGTTAAGTTAATTTCTTTATACAATATGAATGGATACCAAGTGCAAATGCAATAGTTTATTTGCATATAACCAGTTAAAAAATATACATTTTATGCATCTGGAATTTTACCCCGGATTAATTTTAAAAACCTTTGAATCTCTGTGAACCAAATTTCAGATTAAAATTATGTATGAAAAGTAAAGTCCGCTCTAATTAATTCCCAATCGATTATTCGATCTATGATTATAGATAAATATTATATAAAGCTCATCTTTTCTATCTTCTGGAATTTTTTATTAAAAAAATGTAATGTAGCCTTTCTCCAGCCATTTTAGAAAGCTGATTTTGCATCGATAGCTTCATAAGGCCTTAAAAGTCAACTGTGAAAAATTTGGCCTAATTTCAACCAGAATCTAATCAGATCTTAATCTCAATTAGATATATTAATTTTTCATAGGAAAAGTAACGATAAAATAAATGTTATATTAAATCAACAATTGCTACGTTTCGCTTTTTTATTACAGCTTTCTCAGACTCTTGATAAATTTTTTCCTAAAGCACTCTGTCAGTTCATTTAGCTTTGCCATTCAGTTCTACATACATAAATATAGAGATTTGAACACAATTTATTCGCACAACACCACTATTTATTTATAGAATTTTTTTTGAGAGTGTTCAGTGGGTTTGTAAAGTTTCTGTCGCTTCTCTAAATAAATATTGATGTTGTGCTAATAAAGTGTGTTCAAATCTCTATATGTAGAATTAAATGGCAAAGCTAAATGAACTGACAAACTGTTTAGGAAAAATTAATCAAAAGCCTGAGAAGCTGTAATAAAACAAAGAAACTTCGCAATTGATGATTTAATATAACACTTATTATTGTTCCTCTGAAAAATTTATATGTCCAATATTTATTATGCAGCTGAATAACCTAATGATAACTTAATTTAAATATATAAATAGAAAATTTCGTGGTTTTTGAGGTAGAGTGTACATAAAATTTGATAACACGCACTCACTAACATACATTTTGACAAAATAATTAATACTTCTTGAAATATAATTTTTTTATGTTCATTATATAAAGTTTAATTGAAGTCCGAAACGCCATGAATTCGCTCAATTTTTAATCAAAATAGTTTCATCCGTTTTTGAGATATTTGAAAATACGAAGGCAAAAAACAACACTTTTCCTATTATTATTATTATTTAAATAGTTGAATTTGAATTTAATATCTGAAGCTGAGTGGTAATCGAACGATAAAGTTTAATGTAATTGAGAGGATTCCCGTTAGCAGCACTTGAAAATCATCCGAAACAAGAATCCCGCACGATTATGTATTATTAATTTATTAATTAGCACCTAGATGAGAGAGAGATAGATGGAGACTCTCTTGTGCCGTTTCATATTTAATTAAGGCCTCCAATGAAATGGAGAGAGAAAGAGAGAAGTTTCGTGAAACTTTTGTAAATCCATTCACTTGAATCGAATAAATAAATAAATACAATTCTTCATTTGAATTCATTTGGGTTTAAATATTGTCGACGACACAGCGCTGTAGTCTTAAATGTTTTAATTTAGGAATGCTTTATTAATCAAAATGTCACACCCACACTTATACAAATAGAATACGCCGCAACTTGATGGTTTTTTGACCTCGGGTACTAGAGTGCATTTATCTAGATCCTATACTTTAATTAAGTATGAGTAGCATTAGTACAAGAATCGTATAAATCCCGGTCAAATTTTTTTCATGAGCTAGACTTGAACTTAGGCCTCAGGGTTTATCATCTTTGTCAGGATGATGAAGCAGGAACACTACATGCTAGACCAGCCCAGGCCCTTGAATATAATGTAATCTATGAGAAAAAAAGTGGAAACTTCTCAAGACTTGGTACATTGTTTGTAGATTTAGTCATTACAACGATGAAGCAGGAACGATACATGCTAGACCAACCCAGGGTCTTGAAGATAATGTAATATATGAGAAAAAAAAGTGGAAACTTCTTCAAGACTCGTTACATTGTTTATAGATTTAGTCATTACGACGATGAAGCAGGAACGCTACATGCTAGACCAACATCCAGGCCATTGAAAATAATGTAATAATATGAGAAAAAAAAGTGGAAACTTCTTCAAGACTTGGTACATTGTTTGTAGATTTTAGTGATTTGGCAATTTTTTAGTCCAAAAAATGTTTGAGGTAGAAAATTGAACTTGTCAGAGTTATTTTTAATCAATTAATCAAAATATTTTTTATCAAATTTAGCTAGATTTGTTCAAGTGCTTCCCATTATAACGATTCGAATTTACTTTTCTTCATTTATCATCTGGAAGTACTGAAACTAATCAGTACGTTATTTATTTATTTAATATATTTTTTTTTATTGTAACAATCATTTTGGCACCAGAACGATCTTTCGTTATTAAGTCTTAGAGGATATCGGAAAAAAAATTGTTTTAAAATCATTTTTCTCAACGTTTCAGACACTTTTAAACACGAATAGTTAAAAAATAACAGTAATGAAACACATCAAGCGAAATCAATACTCCGGCTGCCCGGCGAGCTAAGCTCGTTGCCTAATAAACAGGCGATTTCAGCTCGGGCTCGGAGCCCTTTACACACGAAAAACAAGCATGCCATTCGGGGTTATTCTAAATTTTATGAAATAGAATGCAGTTCCTATAATAAAATAATTAAATTTTAAATATTCCAATTTGTATTTTTTTTGAATCTTTGTAAGGTCGTATAATTTATCTGTGAGAATTTTCAGCTATTCAAGCTGCTTGTGAAATAATTCATTTAATTTTTTTAATTATTAATTTTCTGAATACTTAGGTATATATTATTTATAGAAAAATAATTTCTATATATGTATATATATAATTCAAGCTTAAAATAAGCATCTTATATCATTGACTTATGTTAAGTAGCCCTATGCAAATTAAACATTAGGAACATGAAAAAAATCCGGATTCCGGATTTCCTGTATTAAAAGGACATTTCGTTTAAACAAGGGCGAGAACTATATATATTTTTTATTCAATTATTAAAAGGTGAATTAAAAGTCATCTCATACATATATACTGTGATTTGTTTCTTTCTTCGGATATAAGAGCGGAAACGTCGTGTATTCAATAGACAATATCAAATAATTTATTTATGAAATTGTTATTTGAAATTATTTATTGAGAGAATTTCCCGTTCCTTTCCTTTTAGTTTCATGACTCGCCTTAAAATTTTCTCTCCTATTAAAATGTTCTTAATGAAAACGAAGAATTCGATCCTTGATCAACGCGCTTGCTAGTCAAGACCTCTTGAGCTTCGCCTTAAAGGCTATATAGTAGGGTGGTCCTTATTTTGGGTATTTTCGAATTTTTACGCTGACAAGGGCTCATATGTGTTTCGAAATAAATAAAAAAAATATCCCCCAAGTTTCAAGTCTCTATCTCAATTATAACCTGTGCCCCCAGCGATGTAAGCTTCTCATCTGAATAACATGGGGTTTTTGTCATTTGAAAGATCAATTTTTTATTCCGGACAAAGTAATGGTTCAAAAAATTTGACACTTTGTAGGCTCTATCTTTATAACAGAAGCTATCTCTCAGAATTTTTTACCGATTTTTTGGCTATTATAATTTTGGAGTTTTATAAGCTTAGTAGCACTAAGAATATGGCACTATTTTATCTAGCTGTAGCACCAAAATTGCGCAAAGCTAAAAATCTGTAATAATTCTAATGGACAGCTAGTATTATAAGGATAAAGTCCGCAGAGATTCAGATTTTTTGAACCATTACTTTTGGCCCGAACAAAAATTGATCTTTCAATGGCAAAAGCCCCATGTTATTTAGATGTGAAACTCACATCGCTGGGGGCTCAGGATATAATTGAGATAGAGACGCAGGATATATTTTTTTTTAATAATAGCAGATACTTGGAAGGTCCAAATGTTATTTAATTTTCAATCAGGTGGGATAAAGAAGACCACGGAGAAAAAGGCATGGAGATAGAGGAGTCCCTGTAAAGCTTAGAACTTAGGCGAGGAGAAGAGAAGCTCGATCGCCATCTTGCATAGTGCATTGCCAAACATAAACCTATCAAACGAGAAATACATGTTTAACAAAGAGCTAATACTCTCATATGAGCACATTTTTCTTTTGATATAAAATACAGTATATGTTCCTATAACTATTTTGTATATTCATCTTATTTGTAATGTGACACTAATAGTAATAATCGATAGACTTGGTAACTTCAATCAATTTCAGTTTTCTCTAGATATCTGTAAAAATCAAAAAACTATAATTTAAAATAGTTCTTTTGTTAGTTTTCATTTAGGTAACGTTACAATTTTGAAAATCAAAGGTAAAATGGTATATATTTTTTGATATAGATCCATATGGAGATCTCAACGTTCTGAAAGATCCACGATGGCGGACTGTGGTCAGCGATGACGTACTCAGGCGACACTTTTCTAGCCATATGCTCTCTCCCCTCTCCTGAGTAAAAAGGATCTTAGATATTCTTGCTTAAAATAAAACACCTCTCCTTTCCAGGGTCGAGATATATTAATTTATTTGTGTTATAATAACACAATTTTATTTGTGTTATAACAAGCACAAATAAATAAATTGTTGCACATAATAAAATAAATGTGTTATTATAACACAAATAAATAAATATATCTCGACCTGTGAAGGGAGTTTTTTATTTTAAACAAGAATATCTACATCCTTTTTCTACGTGGTTTTCTTTATCTCACCTGAATGAAAATTAAATAATATATTTTTATTATTTATTGCGAGCCATATGAGCCACTTGTGTGCGTAAAAATTCGAAAATACCCAAAATAAGGACTACTTTACTCTATGGTCTTTGCATTTATAGTGTAAATAAAGTTTTGTAAATCCCATTAGTTATTTCTGGGTTACCTACAGCAATTTACTCGATTGGGATGTAAATAATAATAAGTCTAGAATTGGAATGGCAGTTATTAGCCTATAATAGCCAGAGCTACTCGATGTTCACTCACACAAAATTAACAATATATTGCTTAAAGCAATGCAACTTTAACTCAGATTTTCACCACTTTGACTGACTATTGGGCTTTAGACTAATCTAAAGAATAACTTGATACGCAAAGGGGAAAAATAGTCCGGAGGATTAATTAAATTATTTCAAAGTTTTAATTAAATTTAGAGTTCAACATATAAAAAATTTAAAATACTATTTTCAACATGTCTTGATAAAAAATAAGATAATGTATATTTTAAAATTTATAAATTTATATCATCCTTTTTAAAAATTGACCTCATGTAACATCATCAGGGATTATTAACTAAACATACGACCTTCTAAAGCATAATCCACGTTAATTCTTATACAGTAAATTTTATTAAAGATGTTTCACCTTGCACCAACACCACAATCTCTACTGATTAACAGTAAATTTAATATGTTAAGCTATGTTTTATTGATATTTATATTGTTTTTACCAAGTGAGGATATATTGCAAATACATTGATAATGCTCTCAGGAGTTAAAACATGTAGTGAGCCTCTAGAATGGATGACCATTAAGATATTGTTATTAGCTTTAAGTCTACTAAACGTACTTTTAATCACATGCATTTATTGCAATAGCATAAAGAGGCTACTGGAAATTTCAACCCTCTATTTTTAGCAAGAATCCCAATGACTAAAATAGGTATTTGATATTGTTAGTAATTGTTTAAGTGTATAAGTTAGAACGTTTTCTCCTTTTGTCCCAAGTGTGATAATATTTCTAACTACTGTGCTTCATTGTATATTATATAATATAGGCGTAAATTGTACCAGATGGCCCTAGTATTGTATTCACACAAAAACAAACAAACTACCGGCTTAAAAAAGCAGAAAATTTCACTTTTTAAATGATTTTATTAAGATTTTCAGACGATGTCATACTATAAGCATAAATGAACAATTTAAGTACATTATTAATTTTTAGGACGCCTCTATCGTACCGGGTCTTTAAAATTTTTTCACTTTGTCCAGGTGAACAATTCTTTCTTAGAATTTAATCGAGAAAAATGATTAAAAAGGGCCCGGATAGAATAATTTTGCTTCGATTAAGGCACTGCTAGGATGCTAAAAACAAGTTCAGACCAGTTTCAGGGTATTACAGATTAATTTCTTAATTTCTATTATTCTAGGACCGGCCTTTTGTCTTTTGCACTTGGACCAAAACGATACTCGTTATAGACAGAAAGAATACTCAATTAGACTTTCAGACAAAAAAATGTACAAAAGGAATTACTTTCTACTGGTCTAAATGTCAAGCGTACCGAGCTTTTACTTTTTCTTTCACAACTCTCAACGCTACCTAGCGGTCAAAAAAGTAATCAAAATGCGTTTTACATAACAATATAGGAGCAAAGAAACTAGTATATTATTAATTTGAATGATATTAATGTTTCGAAAGTCATTTAAATCTTTATTAAGGGCAACTTATCATAAAATATGATTCAATCCAATTCTAAAGCCTTGATTGTTACATGAATGATGATAATCTGATTCGATTTCATTAAAAAAAATGTACAAAATCACTTATTCATACGAAAAAAGTCAGTTATAATACACATACATTCTTTATCTAAATTGATAACTCTTACTATAAAAAAATTGACAAACCATATCACTGAATAAAACGTAGTATATTATATTATATATATATGCGAAAAACCATCCATTCAAAGAAATCCAATTTAACTTTAACATACAACATTAATCATTTATTTTATATTATATAAAATTAATAGCCTTTTATTGAATGAAAAAGATACAGAAGCAAAAAAAAAAAAAAAAAAAATAAGAGTTCGAATCAAACACAAGTATGCAAAATAGATGAGGGTCGATAAAGAGGCTCGCTGATCAAAGCCTTTTAGCTAATTAACTAAAATGTGTCCACAACGGTGAAATCGTGACCACTCATCCTATATATCATTATATATATATATATATATATATAATATATTAAAGGTGGGTGGTTTTGTGTAGGAAAACGGGCAAAAAGTAGGCTCGGTGTGAGTTGCCTTTCAACTGCTCCATCTCTTTTTCCCTTTAATCAATTAAACCCATTACCATTAATCACACCAATGCCAGAGCTTGGAAATATATTACCGAACATTTTTTTAACCCTGCTGGATGTGATTTCATTATGTTCGGGCTTCTTTTTTTCGCTCTCTTTCGCTCTCTACTCCTTTACATATCTCGTTGGACTGGGCAAGTATATTTTTTCTCTCACTTATACATATATCCATCCACAAGCCATGAAAAAAAATCGCACAACCGCTGTTTTTATTCTTTATCCAAAACTATATAAAAATATTAATGAGTTTTCCTTAAGTAAGCTGCAGTTTATCACAATGGTTTTATTTCGTGTTTTTTTGAAGAAAATAAGAGCTATGGGTTGAATTAGCTGATTGGATGTAGGTAAATTCGTTTTATTATAATAGTAAGCTGGTCTCTATTCATTTGTTAAGTGACCAGCTTACTATTACAAAAAACATATTTACCTACATCTCAACCTATGAAAAATAAGAGAATATTTTTAATTAAAATGTCTGAAGGCTGAAACTTCGAAACTATAGTCTCTAAAAATATATTGGATATATATAGGAGCTTTCAGATAAAATGCAAGGCCCGGAATAATTAATATTTTTGAGAGCCTTCAAAATTGAAAATAAAACTCTGTACAAAAAAATAAAAACATTTTTTTTTATATTTCATAAATTATAGTATTTATTTGGCTAAATGGGCATTTAGTTCCCGAGGGGGGGGGGGGGATTATTTATTTATTTTACAGAAACTTGACGCGGTTGAGCATTAACAAATTCAGTTATTATGAGGCCCCTAAAATTGTGAGGCCCATGGCAGCTGCTCCTTTTGACCCTCTGATAGGCCCTTTATTATTTATATATATATATATATATATTTCGTTTTATATATATGAATTGTTTATTTGCATCAAGAGAGACAACCTCTTTATGAAAAGAAGAGTACCTACCTATGTTTTGGAACAATATCTTGTACGTCCAAATTTAAAAATTAATAATCAAATTAGATAAAATGTGAAAACTTTTTTAAAACTCGGTACGCTCGCTGGTAGTAAACTTTAATGAATAGTTGGGCGAATTTTACATTGGTGTGGTTTCCCTTTGCCTTTACCTGGATATAGTGAGGCACTTTGCATTTTTGACAAAGATGAAAATTGTTCTGACTTTAGCGAGATTCAATCTCGCGTAAACTCGATTCGAATTCGAACACTTAGCCAATTCACTAACGGCTCTTCGAAATGAGATTCGAATCATAAACCCTCTAATCAGAAGTCGTTTGCTATATTCAAGAGTTCCAAAATTCAATCTACCACCAACCATTGAATGATCGAAACCAATACCTTATCCCTTTACAGCTATATAGCATCTATATAATAAAAATGAATTTCTGTTTCTTCGTAAGCGCAGATCTCTCAAATGCCTGGACCGATTTAGCTAATTTTTTTTTATGTTCGTAATAGTCCAATTCAGGTTAATACATAAAAAAAAATTGGAAAAGTTGCCCGGAAAATTGGAAAATTCAGGAAAAACGAAAAAATTCAGGTTAGCCAACATAGCTTGCCAAACAATAAAAGAACTAAACTAGCAAAAAAACAAGTGTTGGCGGCCCTGTTTGTAAGATTTTTGAGTGTCATTCATTCTCAATAGTTCTAACTACATTATCGTTGAAGAAGAATTTAATATTGCAACAAAGATTTAAAAAAACTATCTATTTTTTTAAAGTAAATTAAAAAAAAACGTCATGATAACTAAATTTTTGAAAAAGTTATGGTTATTTAAAAAAAAGCTATTTTTTCAAAAAATTCCTAACTTCTTTTGGTTTGTGTGAAATTTTTTTAAAAAATTCTGAAAACCGTCTTTAATAGGGTAGAAAAAAATGAAAAAAGTTTCAGCCAAGCTTTTGATTATATATATATAGATGAAAAATATTAAAATTAAAATAAAATATGTTATTTAAAAATCATTTTTCTTAAAAATACCCTTGGGAATCTCACCTCATCATTTTTCTATTGTATTTAAGACTCTCAGCCATTTCAAAAGAACTAAGTCTTTTGGCTTTTGTATTCGAGCTCATTCATTCATTTCAATATTATTTATTTATTTCAAAGTTAATTATAAAGGATTATTGAAACTATACTAACTAAACTAACTTAAAGGAATTAATTAGCTTTTGGAATTTCTTTAAAAATATATTTTAAAGATTAAAACCAAATATATATTATATATGTGTATATATAATATATTTATTCTCTGTAACTAATAAAACATCAATAAAGCAGCCACGTGGGGGTCCAGGGGCTAAGCTCCCTGGCTAGCAATAGGCCCGCCTTCGGCGGGCCTTGAAGCTATTATATAATAAAAATAATCAATTTTTAAAATGTATTTTGTACATACTACTATAATATATATAAAAAAAATAATTATATATATATATATATATATATATATTAATTAAATTACTGGCTTCGTAATTATAGATTTTGACTTTTAATTATTCATTGAAAGGGAGTATCAATTAGTTTAAACCTTCGGAATAGATTAACTCGGACGGTATAGCGGAGGGTGCAGATCCAAGGGGTGTGTATAATCCTTGCAAACGATAAATCATGTTCTATTTTTATTCGCCAGAAATGCTAAAGCAATAGACAGATTAAAGCAAAATTGAAAACCAAAATAAAAAACAACACAAAAACACAAAAACTAAAGCAGAGAGAATGAGACTGTGAAAGAGTGGAAAAGAAAAAAAATACCGGCTATTGTGTTATTAATAAAAAATTACCTTCATTTTGTGTTATCCTATTTGTTTTCAAGCGCAGGTGGTTTTATAAATTGATTAAAAATATGGTGGTTGAATTATTTATTAGAACATTTTGATACGAACCACATTATGCACAATTAAATTATAAAAAATATAAGAGTTCAAATTGCCGAATGAGAAGCAGTTTTTGAATTTCAATAGAAATCACAAGTAGTTGTCATCTACTAGATCCGAGAAGAAATGGTTATATTTAATTATGGCAGAAAGTTTTTCTTTCACCTCCTCTGGAATCGAACCTCAATGTAAAATTAGCAATCCAAACCAATTGCCCTAATAGCACAATGTTTCAAACTATATAGTAACTACATAGTTTGAAACATTGTGCTACTAGGTTGGATTTGGCATAAAATTAAAATAATCTCATCCCATCTCGGACCTCATGGGATTTTTTTTTAAATAGTATATTTTATTAACAAACTAACAAATAGGTATAACCTAACAACACGACGGCGACGTTTCGATCACTTTATATGGGATATTTTTCAAGTCTAATATACCTCAGTACAGGAACGCCACATGTTCCTTTTGCACCGTCCTACGAAATACTGATTGGCGCCTTTATATGCAATTAGCCCTTTATATGCAATTAGCCCTTTATATGCAATTAGCCCAATTTCTTGTTTCAAAGTTTTTTTACAAAAAGAATTAATAGGATGAATAGTAAATAGCTTCACTCGTTTTTGCGATATTTCTAAAATAGAAAGCAAAAAAAATTTTAATGCACGATTACAACATTTTCATCATACCTCATATATTATGTAGTAACGTAATAAGAAAATTTAAAATAACCGATCAGAGAGTGGGAAAGCATCACCAGACACAATCATGTTCAAACCTGATGCACCACGCTCGCTGTCTGCCAGTAGCATCAGCACTATTATCAGTAGTAGCAGCATCAGTTCCTTCATTTAATAGCCACATCTCGTATAATGGGAGCCCCTGTTAGTTAGACAACTGGCAGATCAGTTAAGGGTATGACTACCAAGCAAGAGATCGAAAAGCTTCACATTATATTATTCTATATCATTACATGATATAGAGAATATATATTTAAAATTAATAAAGTCCCAATCCATTTTTTCATTTTTACTTTATCCAATGAAAACCAGATAAAGTTTTGAACGGTCTCGTGCCAAACTCGACATTAAAGGGTGATCAGCCAAAGACTACGGCACATTTTACATATAGAAACTAGAAATATATAATCCTTAAAAAATTTAGCCAACAATTTAATTAATGTCATTACTTTATTAGACTATTAATCTTTTCTTCCTGATTTATATGATATCACTTCCATCACTACTTAATACAATTCTGGTTCGTTGATTGATGAATTAGAAACAATTTCAGATCGGCGAGACTAGATAATGAAATCCGTAATTAACAATTGTGTTTGTTTTTTAGTTATAATTATCTTATGGATCTCCTTATAGTGAGTTATAAGCATTTAATAATATTTCACTGGAATCTAATGGACTTAGAAATATGTACAGCAAAATGTTTATTCACTTTCACCATTTCATTATTTTTTTTATTTCGTTACTTTTAAAACCGTGTAAATCGATAGATAGGTGTATTTTCATTTCAACCACTAAATTGAATGTTTCATGTTAGTCTTATTAACGTTAAATAATGCACACTGATTGTTGATAAAAAATAAATAATTAAATAAATATTTTTGGAACCGTGAATTGATTATTATTTATTCCTTCTTGAGATCCAAGTATAGATTGTACTTTTACGCTTACATTCAATATCGAATGAGTTGGTCCAGTAAATGATATGAATCAGGAGATGTGGATAATGTAGAATATAATTAAATAAAAAGTTGCGAATACGAAACTCTGCCAAAACACAAATGACTTGAACAAAGTTGCTGCAAAGATAGTCGTCAGCACTCGTCACTCGTTTTTAGACCTATTGAAAAGTTTTCCCCATCACCGCGACAAGGTCTCTCACTCCACCGAATTTCATCCCCCAACCAACCCCCTATAGTCCATTCACCCTTCTGCATACCATTTTACATCTTTAACGTTCCTAGAATTAATAACTAATCACATTGAAAGTTTAGCCAAATACAATGGTGGGAAAATCAAGAATTGTAAATTTGAAGAAAAACATCCTCAACCCCCTCTTTATCACACCCTGTACGTTTTTTAACTTTATTTTAAAAGGTAAATTAATTGAATTCTTTTTGAGAATAAAACATTACTGGATTAATTAATTATTCATTCGAAATTGGGAAAAGTACAATTTCAATTCAAATTGTAACAAATTAATAACCTTTGAGAATATGGTCCCAAGTCCTTACTCGAATTTTGTTTCAGAGTTAAAACTTTTTTCGACTATCTGGTGGTAGTGCCCCAACCAATTTCGATTCGAACTGGTTTACACTGCCAATCTACCCTTTACAGGACACAACTCCAGCCATTTTGACGCCTCTGTAATTTCACACTGAAAACCTATACCTATACTGACATTTTTTTTCCTCAATACTAGTCCATAAGATAACTAAATTACAAAATTTCATATTTCTATTGTTTATACCGTCCATGTTATCGTCTTTTTCGTAACTCATTCACTCGTCCACTGACTCATCAAAATTCTAGAGTACTTCCGCCGAGACTTCAGTTAATCCTATAATGCTGAAATTTGGCATAGTAGTAGAGTTTGTGGTGCAAATAAAGGGAAAATCGAAAAACCGAAACTTCTCTTCTTTAGGACCTAAAATGAAGAGAGGGATGTTATGACATAAATTATCATAATATTCGATATGGTGGTATAGTTTGGGGCATTAATAAAAGGTCAAATCGAAAAACCGATACTTGCCCTTCTTCAGCATCTAAATAAAAGGGTGAAATATATATGCTATATTAACATATACCTAAAAACAAAACTTTTCCTTCATCACCTCTTAATATAAAGCTTCGATATCTAACTTAGGGCACATTAGATCTCACTACTTTTTCTGTCAAACGGTTTTTATTACTCGAACTTGGACTTTCTCCAAAAGTGTTTTTGATGGGTTATAATAATATGTTCTAAATTTTAAGAAGTCCATTTTATGTGTTTCTATCCATGATTACCCATTAAACCGATCATCCGCCCCTTAGGATCGAGTAAAAATATTCATTACTGTTCTTAACAGCGATCAGTTTCTTTACCCTCTAGGCTAGTTATCCACTAAACTGTTTTTTATTAAAACAAATATAAAAATAAAAATACATTTTTAAGCATTTTATCCAACCTTTGCCTTAATCTATATCCCGAATTCTTCAACTTTCTATTAAAAAAAATATATATATTTTTATACTTAAATTTCTTACCAGCTTCATTTCATAATTCTGAACTCTCATACATATTGCTCTCTGCATTACACTTAATTAGAGATTGATAAAAGAGTTTCCCTTTATTTTTAGTACAATTATTTTTTTTGTTTCAGGTAAGAAGCCTTCTTATAAATAACTTCTTAGCATCCTTGAGTAAGTACAATTTTAATAGTATTTTATTAGGTAATGTAGAAACTATTATTAATATTATTCTAATAGCTATTAAAATTATTGTTTTATTATATTTGTGACAAAACCAACCCTTCAATTTAATGAAAAATTTAAATCAAGTCACTTAAGTTCTGGAAGAAATTTAATAATATTATTAATTAGTGAATTGTTTATGAAACTGCTAATCAGACCTGACGGCAAAGAATATTCCGGGTGGATTAAAAACAGGCGACGGGTCGTATTTTACCGACCACTGACTTAGATTAATGTCACTAGGGCTTGTTGTGTTTGAATTTATTATTTACGTTTTTAAATCTCACTACCGTAATTCTCAATGTATACAGTCGACTCTCGATAATTCGAACTCTTCAGCTGTTAACTTCAGTAAATCAAAAAAATGCTGAGTATTTTGATACACTCAATAACTTGAAATTCTTTTCGTAACAAGAGGGGGAGGGAACGTTCTATAATTCGAACTAGTCCTCTTCCCCTCTTTATAATTCGAATTTTTTACTCCTCATTTTCCGCGTTAATATGTAATTTTTTTGATCTTTTTTTCGTTAACATTATTTTTACTTTTTTACTTGAGGCTATATATAAAATCTATGTAAACCCATACATATTTTCAAAAACTTAAAAACTCGATAATTCGAATTTTTTTCTTTCCTCTTAATAATTTGAAGTCTCGATAATTCAATTTTTTATTGAATAATCCCTTGGATTTCGAATTATCGAGAGTCGACTGTATATCGTTTCCAAAAAGAGTTGAACCGACGCATAGCGATTGTGCTAGAAACTAGAGAATCTAGTCGAAAATACACTTTGCATCAATCTTCTTAAACATTTATAAATTGAGTAATATCAAATGTAACCCAAATTTACTATTTTAATTATAAATCCTTACTTGAGTGAGGTATATTGAAAAATTAAGCTATAATATTCAACCCTTGGTCGTCTAATTCCTCCGAGACAGAGAAAGAAAGGAAGAGAGGAACACAACTTTCGTGGTGGAAGAGGGAAGCTGTTTTCATCAGAGTTGTAAACTTAGGTAAAAGATGAGAGAGATGGAAGTGTAAGCTTAAACTTGAAACTCAGAGTATCCCTTCGAATATATATACATATATATAATAAATAGGGCACGTGAAGGAGGGGGTCTAGTAAAGACTCCATGGCAAAGTCAAATTAAAAACTTTCCAAATGGATTTTTCAACCGTCTCTATTATTATTTTATTAATCTAATATATAGTCGGGAGAGGAGAGGAGAGAAGGGTCGAGTGTCAGAATGTGCAATTTTTTTAAGAGGCGTTAAACTAGAAACAAAAAAAAAATTATTACCAACCGAGGGTAATTAAATTAATAGAGTTTATGCGGATGGCGAAAAAATTGAAATTAATGGAACGGCGAAAGAGCCAAAGTCAAAACTATATAGATATATATGTATACCTCTATATAGAAGTAATTAATTAAATTAAAATTCGCGTTATAAGTTAAAAAATAAAGGCGCCATTTATCTAATCTTTTTATTCAGTAGGCTTCCTCTATATATTTTATTGAATACTTACCAAAACACAAGAGAAAATAATCACTTACACAAGGGACATTTTTGAAATAATTTTAGCTATCAAAAATACAGAACTTGTTTGAGTTGTTCGATTTTAAAAATTCAAAAACTATTTGTTCATGATTTTATAATTATTTTAAACGAACTAAGAAAATATATGAGTAAATCCAACTTATTTTGCATTTCTTTTTACCTAAAAATTTGAAAATATAACTTTATCGCACCCCAACAATAATAATATAGTTTTGTGACTCAGCTATCTATAGACGAGTTTCAATAATGGTCATGAACTAAAAATATTTTTCAATTTTTTATGATTTCCATTCAGGTGACAATCAAGGGGGCGGAATTGAGTGAATTTGATTTTGTAATATAGGTAGAGACTGTTTAAAGATATAGACGGTTACACGTTTGGTTATAATCATCAAAGTCAAAACAACAATAGAAAGCTTTTTTAAATAAATATTTTATATGATTTGTTATCGCAGGGACAGAATGACACTTATGAACGACATAATTAATTCTCTCACTTTGCAATGGTCTGTGGATTGAACTATAGTTTATTTCAATAATTAATTACTTCTTATTTTTATTCATAATTAAAGTCTAATTGAGGCAATCAATTGATCATCAAACAAGGGAAACCAATGAGTTCTGGGAAAGCATAGTAAATGACCAACGATTAACAAATATAGAAGAGCATTGACATGAGCAAGTTCGACAGTCATTGACTGACATGTCATGAGAGAGAGTGAGCACATCTATTGCTATCAATGTGACTCTGAATACACTTACAATTACTTTTATATTCAAGTTCCGCAAGTCATTGACTGACATGTCATGAGAGAGAGTGTGCATATCTACTACTATCAAGTGCTCAGAATATATCTACACAAATACTGTTATATTCAAGTTCCGCAAGTCATTGACATGACATGAGTGAGGCGAATTGACAATACACATTCTATTATTATTACCACAGCGAGAGAGCCAAAAGCTGCAACTCCTCCTGATATATATATATATATGTTCTATATTCCTTTCTTCATCGAGTAACCTTCGTCATCTAAGGCCCAGTATTAATGGTACACGTTCATCGCTAATACCAGGACTTCCGGCATACAAGGCGCATACCGCTGATATATATATAATTATCTACATTGAGACCCGAGAAGCACACCTTCGAAGTCGGCGCTCAAACCCATTATATATATATTATTCTCACCGGCCGTTCTTCAGCAGCGACGAGTCTATCAATAATCCCGCTGGACACAAACGAGTTTGCCGTGTACGAAATTCTCTCTACTTCACCTCAACTAATTGTACTGCTAAGGAATAAAACTATATCATTGTCTATTATAACCGCTGGTCTGTATAACATTATTTATAGCATTAGTACCAGGAAGCCCATTTCCCTACATCCTTCACTCATCACCTCAAATTTCATTCTCCATTTCAGGGACGTGCCACTTGGATCAGTCACTGAGGGACACACCTACCCCATTAATAAATAGCGAAGCAGATAAATTTAATAATAACGTAATAAAATAAAGCCCAATTTCCCTAGTACATAAGTTACATTCACCCCCCTTGCCCCCTAATAACCCCCCACCCCCTCGTGTGGTGTTCGTAAGCTGGGATTCCCTCGTACATAAGTTACATTCACCCCCCTTGCCCCCTAATAACCCCCACCCCTCGTGTGGTGTTCGTAAGCTGGGATTCCCTAGTACATAAGTTACATTCACCCCCCTTGCCCCCTAACAACCCCCCACCCCCTCGTGTGGTGTTCGTAAGCTGGGATTCCCTCGTACGCACAGATGCATACACTCACCCCCTTGCCCCCCAATAACCCCACCCCCTCGTGTGGTGTTCGTAAGCTGGGATTCCCTCGTACGCACATGTACATTCACCCCTCCTTGCCCCCTAATAACCCCCTCACCCCTTCGTGTGGTGGAGGTGCTGGGATTCCCTCGTACATAAGTTACATTCACCCCTTGCCCCCTAATAACCCCCCACACCCCTCGTGTGGTGTTCGTAAGCTGGGATATATCTCACCCACCCACACATACATTCACCCCCCCTTGCCCCCTAATAACCCCCCACCCCCTCGTGTGGTGTTCGCAAGCTGGGATATATCTCACCCACCCCACACCTACGTTCCCCCCCTTGCCCCCTAATAACCCCCCACCCCCTCGTGTGGTGTTCGTAAGCTGGAGTTGGATAGGCCGCAAAAGAAGCCGGTATTCTACTGATCCAGGTGACAATCCCTATTCATCTTCAAAAAAATTTCACTTCATCTCACAATCATTTCCTGGTACACATAATTCTGAAAATATTTGAAAATATCTACGTTTACCCAGAGATTAGCAGGTTCCCTTGTTTGAAAAAAAAAAGAAGAAGAGATTGTTATATTGAAGAAAATTTTACAAAAAAAAATTATTCTATATTTATATTTGCCTGAATAAAAAATAAGTAAATAACCAAGGGCCATTGACACTTCCACCTAATTATAATTTTAAATTCAAATATTTATTTACTTGTTGCCTCTTGTTTTTCTTCTTTCGAGTCTTATTATCGATGTCGGACGTACAGGGGACACTTTCTATGCTCGCTGGACCGACGGCGGGCACCGGGGACGCATCCTCGAGACCAATTCACTCCGGCCAATCAGAACATAATGATCACAATATGATTCATTTTCCCACAGCCGAAGGCATAGACACATTGGACAGAGCGCCAGGTAAAGAAAAGTCACCCCCAACCCCTTCCACACCCTCTAGTGCTGAACCTGCCCCCCTCAATAATAATGATACAAATGCAATGTTCAGGCAGCTGCTTGCGAAGATGGAAAATATGAATGCGAATATGAATCGTGGATTCGATAATTTGACTAGCAATTTTAGAAATATAAATAGTACATTTGAAAGGGGATTCGCTAATATGGATGGTGCGTTTGATAGGATGAAAAAACTCAATGGCAAATTTGATACCAAAGTTGATGTAGGGAACAACAAGCTCGATGAGATCGATGGTCGATTTAATGATCATCCCAGAAAGAATGAAGATGTAGAAACTGCCCTCCCAACCATTCAAACCCCTCCATTAAAATTTCAATTTGCAACAAAGGTATCCACAGCCGAATTCACCGAAACCACACCAGAACTCAATTCAGACCCCTTTAAGAATGTTAATATTAGTCCCATCATAGAGCCCACCACCGAATTAAAGTCAGTAACGTATCTACCCGTCATAGAGATTAATGAACCAATTATCAGTCAACAAATTATCAAAATTCCATCCTCACAGCCCCCAATAGAAACACATGCACCCGTTATTAATAATCAAGAAATTATTAAAATTCAGTCCCCCCCGCCCTTAGTTAAAATCGTTACATACCCCCCAATCGAAATCATCCCCACAGTTAAAATTCTACTTGATTTAAAGACACTCTACAAGGAATATTCCAAATCATTTTTAAGTTTAAAATTAATAAAAATAATTTTACTAATAATATTTATTAGCCACGTGCTGCAGAATCAAGTACACCCCGGCACCCTGGCGTTGGAACAAATTGTTCGTAACGCCTCGCGAAATCATACACGCTAAAATCAATAAAAGAAAATATTTTGTTGATCCCTTTGAAATCTAAGAAAATTGTCTTCCCACTGATACCCGTCTTAAAAATGTAAGAATAATAATCAAGCCAAGTTTCCATTTATTTCTCCCCTATTATCATATTCATTTCTTATTAATTTCATTGTTGTATATATAATTTGTTCAAAAAAAATCTACGCCTTAATTCTAATAAAATTTCATAGCCCCCACCTTCTTATAAAATATAAATTTATTAGTCCCCATTAAATTTTTACTTCTATTCTTTAAGATATTTTTAAATAAATCTCAAAAATGCAAATCTATTCTTAATTGCATAATATTAAATCACTAATTTATTCGTTCCCAGTAAAAGCAGTAAATAGAAAATACATTAATCCGTTCTATTAAATTCACGTTTATAAAATCAATCGAGCCCTCATTTTTATATTTTGTCATTAGTTTTTGTTTTTATTTCTTACCCGATTAACTAAAATTTAGACACCCTATTAAATTTACATTTCACCCTCCCACACATAATTACTATATTTTAGTCCTTTATTTTAAATACCCCAGTGATATCATCATTTGTCATTTATTTTGTTAGATCAGTCATCATTAAAAGCTATAATTGTTAATACTATTGTGATCAAATCAATTACATAGTATAATACATTTATATTTTTGCCATCTATTATAAATTGCAAACTCGAATTATCATTATCAGAGCCTGCTACTGCTTGCATTTTCATTGTATCTTCTCTACTCAGGTCACTCACTTATTAATCCCTAATCCCATAGAATCATAACAACCCAAATATCAATATTATTCGAATAAAATAAGATATTCCTAACTCCTTGTGTCATGTGTCATAAACACAAACCCCATAGTAACCCTAAGCACCTCTGCCCTTCCATATTAAATAATTTTCTACCCTTTTTACCTGTTGCTCGAAAATCAAGTGTGTCTCGAGGTAAGTGGATGCAAATGAATCAATATTTCACTTAACGCCTAAATTACTCTAAATAAACATGTTAGTCGTGTGATTGTTCCCACCCTGAATCTGGGACGATTAATATACCCTGGTGAATTGAGTGAGGTCTCGGCGATGCGTTTTCGAGTTACCGTGCGTTCTGGTGAGTCTGGAGTCCGTCTGTCCGCAACCCCGATACATAAATAAATAATCGAGCATTTTTGTCCCCAATAAATACCCCATAGATAAGTATCAAAAGAAAAATAAATAAATATCTATCAATATCCCTATAATATCTCAATATATTTGATCATTTTTCTTTACCATAACGTCGGAGGTGCAATGGTCCTGTGGATTGAACCATAGTTTATTTCAATAATTAATTACTTCTTATTTTTATTCATAATTAAAGTCTAATTGAGGCAATCAATTGATCATCAAACAAGGGAAACCAATGAGTTCTGGGAAAGCATAGTAAATGACCAACGATTAACAAATATAGAAGAGCATTGACATGAGCAAGTTCGACAGTCAGTCTGTCATCTGTCATGAGAGAGAGAGTGAGCACATCTATTGCTATCAATGTGACTCTGAATACACTTACAATTACTTTTATATTCAAGTTCCGCAAGTCATTGACTGACATGTCATGAGAGAGAGTGTGCATATCTACTACTATCAAGTGCTCAGAATATATCTACACAAATACTGTTATATTCAAGTTCCGCAAGTCATTGACATGACATGAGTGAGGCGAATTGACAATACACATTCTATTATTATTACCACAGCGAGAGAGCCAAAAGCTGCAACTCCTCCTGATATATATATATATATGTTCTATATTCCTTTCTTCATCGAGTAACCTTCGTCATCTAAGGCCCAGTATTAATGGTACACGTTCATCGCTAATACCAGGACTTCCGGCATACAAGGCGCATACCGCTGATATATATATAATTATCTACATTGAGACCCGAGAAGCACACCTTCGAAGTCGGCGCTCAAACCCATTATATATATATTATTCTCACCGGCCGTTCTTCAGCAGCGACGAGTCTATCAATAATCCCGCTGGACACAAACGAGTTTGCCGTGTACGAAATTCTCTCTACTTCACCTCAACTAATTGTACTGCTAAGGAATAAAACTATATCATTGTCTATTATAACCGCTGGTCTGTATAACATTATTTATAGCATTAGTACCAGGAAGCCCATTTCCCTACATCCTTCACTCATCACCTCAAATTTCATTCTCCATTTCAGGGACGTGCCACTTGGATCAGTCACTGAGGGACACACCTACCCCATTAATAAATAGCGAAGCAGATAAATTTAATAATAACGTAATAAAATAAAGCCCAATTTCCCTAGTACATAAGTTACATTCACCCCCCCTTGCCCCCTAATAACCCCCCACCCCCTCGTGACCTTTATGAAGTCATTTTTATGTGTTAGCATATGAATAAAATTAACACCACTGGTTGCTATTAACAAACCAACTCACCAACTGACAATAGTTTCTCTCTTGACCACTGCAGTGATGGCGTGAGTCAAGTTAAATACTAAAACTATATTGGGGACGGAATTGACACACTGTCTTTGGACAATTTTAATTAATTTTTTCTAACGAAAACTAAATTAACTAAAAAAACTTTATTAAATTATATAGTCTTCATTTATCTAGTTTTTTATTTAAGTGATATTTTATTCAGTCATATCTAAATATTTTTGAAGTAAATATACGGGTTTGAAGATTTAAACAGCCAAATTGGACAGGGGATGGAATTGACTTTTTGTAGATTATTTGAATTGAAAAAATATGAAATTGAGTAAAATCGGCGTTAAAAAATTTATGAGTGCAACAATAAATGTATACAATTAAAGACTATATTATTATATTAAAAATGGAAAATTTATCTTAAATTGGAAAAAAAAACCTAGTGGACTTTACAATGCAAAATGTGATGGATTTGCTCATATACCTATATAGGTATATTGAATCGAAATTAAATTATCATTTATTTAATTATTTACAAAGATATTCGGTATATTTTGAAAAAAATATTCACTTTTCCCTGAAATTTTATATGATTTTGATACGTCCCTGTTTTGTATGTAATACAGAAATATTGGTTTGGGTCAATGGAGAATATATTCAAGAAAAATAAAATGTTATTAAGGTGAGACCTAGAGGTAAATACCGGGTGAGTGAACTTAATTCATTTCCATATACTAAAGTAATTTATTTATTATTCACTAATTTGATTTTCAATTTTTGTTTGTTTCATTGATTGAATTTCAATTTTTTTTTAAGCCTATTGTATTTCATTTGATTGAATTTATATTTGAATGACAAAGAGAGAAAGAGTGAACAAAAACACTCTGGTAGTTTTCAAATTTTTGAATATTGAAATGTTTATACACGATAACTGGATAATTGTAATTGTTTCATTTTTATTATGAAAAAATTTTATAATACACGAAGTAACATTTCGACTAATTATGTTGATAATAATCAAATCAGGTTTTGTAATATAAATTAAAATTTTTATGCATGTAATTATCACAAGCAAATTACTTTTATCAAAAAAACAAAAACATTTTACTCATAAGAATATGTTTGTTTATTTTTTTCGTTAACTAACGCCCCAAGGGGTTGCGACTCGACTAGATATTAGGGTTGATTTTACATGCTAATATTAATTCTTTATATTTCGGAGAGATGTTACTCCTATCGTGCTTTTCGCCAATATTTACAATTTCAAATTCAAAACATTAGTCACTAGTACTTTGTCCAAAATATTAGAAATTTCACAAGCTAATTAACTACCAGTGAGAGAAAATAAACTGTAGGTAAAAAAACAAATGAATAAAAGTAATTCTTTGGTGTATATTGAGCGTACTTTTTTCTGCACTCGGTTGTCTTGGAAACCTAAATAAACTAATGTTAAAGTTAGGTATAGGAGCGATGACGTAAGTACCTTACTTCAGATTGCACTGGAGTTCAACAGAAAGCGCTATTACTTTTAAGTAATTGCCCAACTTTTATATTATATCCTGGGAATGTTTTATAAGCTAAACGAGTTGATATAGCTCTTAGATTTCTATTATTCTTCTTTAGGCCTAGTAAGATGCGAACAACAACACTACTGAGATAGGTATAGCTGAGAATATGGCATTAGCTTAAATGCTCTCAGATGGCCAACTTTTCAAGAACAAATTTCACTCTTCATCGTTGTTTAACTTAGGTGATCAACATTTAGAAAGTTGCGCTTTTAGCATACAGCTATCGATTTAAGAAAATAATTCAAATATTATCAAGACAACGTCATAAATCCTTAATATGGATTCACAAATCTATTGAATATAATTGTTAATCTGTCTAAACTGGCAATAATATTATATCTTTAAGAAAATTACTCAGAACACTGAGCTTGCTCGGTAATTGTTAATATAGGTTAAAACCGGTATAATAATATTATTTTTAATTAATTATTGTTTATTTTTTAAACCATTTGTTTAATTTTAAATCACACGTCTGTTTTGTTTTGATTCAGGTTAGTTTAAACAATAACAAATCCCTCAAAATGATTTCTCCCAAAGCTGAGACCTAATCTATGTATTTGATTGTTTTTTACCCTTGAAAATGGTTTATTTCAATAGAGCAGTTTTCGAGATATATAAACAATTTTCGATCTCTTAATAAGATTATATATATATGTAGCCACAGCATTTTAATTGAAAGAGAGGACTCATTTAAGGTGTTGATTCTGAAAACAATCCTTTCTGAAGATGAAAAGTTACATTAAAGACCCCGAAACAAATGGATGTAAAAGAGTTAGGAACAACTATTTTCTTACATCAATGTAACTTTGACGAGTTAGCTGGTAACATCGCGTTTCAGAATCGACTGATTGATTTTCAGTTTTACGAAATTTAGATGAATGAAACATAGCAATAGAAAACAGTATCCAGTATCTAATCTAAGAACCAACGGGCTATATGTAGTTCAAATTCAGAAGATATAACTCATGTATACTACTAGTCCATTTATCCAGTTTCTGTGGATATGATAGTTTTTATCATGGCTTAGTAGTGTTAGTGACGGAGCCGAGTTTTGGGCGGTCAAATTTTTTACGCTCCTAAAACGATTATGCAGAAACGGTCGGTGCTCTAGCGGGCTCGGCCACCCGACTCCCCCTATATACTTTTATATATGAGGCATTCCACGCCAAATCGGACGGTTTTAAAAATTTTAATTTTTGATTTCCTTCATTTTTTTAACATTTTTTAGTACCCATCAAAAAACCCTTCCTGGTAACTTTTAAAAATTTTTTGATCACCGGTTTAAAAGACATCGAGTTTCGGTTTTTCGCTCATAACTTCTTCAAAAATGGTCCAAATTTAAAATTTTTAGTTGAAATTTTTGTTTTTTTACATATTTTTTATAAAAAATTCAAAAAATTATTTAAAGTATTTTTATATGCGATTTTTGAGTTTGAAAATTTTAATCTTGTTTTTGAAACTGTGTGTAGGTACTCTTCGATATTTTTTTAATAATTTTTTATTTTAAACTGGTATTCATTCTACAAATTTTAAGAACTGGTTTATAATGGTCTTATGATAATTACTATTTTTTTTCGATTTTTGAAAATTTCGAAAAAATTTTATTCGATATTAACCATTATTAAAACCATTTTGTGGATTTGAGTTCTGTTTTTTTAGTTATTTTGAATAGATTTTTATCGTTAACGGGTGTTTAAATGAAATAATTAGTATTTTAATTTGTTGAAAGAAAATCAAAATCAAAAATCGAAAATCGAAAATCGAAAAAAATAGTAATTATCATAAGGACCACTATCAACCCTGTCTTCACATTTCTAGAATGAATTGAAGCTTAAAATAAAAAATTATCGAAGAGTACATACAATTTCAAAAACAAGATTCAATTTTTCAAACTCAAAATTAGCATATAAAAACATTTTAAATAATTTTTTTTGTATTTTTTCTTAAAGCTATGTAAAAAAAAAAATTCAACAAAAAATTTGGAATTTGGACCATTTTTGAAGAAGTTATGAGCGAAAGACTGAAATTCGTTATCTTTTAAGCCGGTGATCAAAAAAATTTCAAAATTTACCAAGAAGAGTTTTTTGATGGGTAAGTACTAAAATATGTCAAAAAATGAAGGAAATCAAAAATTAAAAATTTTCAACCTTCCCATTTGGCGTGGAATGCCCAATATTGACAAAATAACTACATCTTTAGATGACTAATGACTATACAATAGGAGACACTATTTTTAAAGAACTACCTGCCTGAAATGCACCGGAGCTTACATGTTGCTTGACTTCTTTTCAAAGGATCAGGTGCTTCTAACATGCCATATGGGTAGCAAAAAATGAAGCAACAAAATAGAAAAAGCGAGAAATCGATATTAGAATATAAAATAGTTCTATTTGCCTGTTTTTCTCGATTCTATCTCAATGCTATTCTTAGGATTTTGTTTGAAAAATAAATTCTTAACCAATGTCTGAAATTAGATTGTCGAATCTATCTATAAATATTCATAGAAAGAGAATTACATTTTCTCTACGCGATTCATGCGATTTATTTTAAAATATATTTCTATCGAATGGTATAATATTGTATAGAACCGAATTGAAATAGTCAGCATATACTTGGAATTACAATTTACTATATAGGGTCTTATGAATAGTTGATTAAATTACAGGTTTTTGCAACTAAATTATAAAACGGAAGTCTCATAATGTAGGTACCTTATTTTTAGCCATGATTTTTTTCTTTCTGGCTACCTGGATTCAAATAATTATCTACTTTACCTCAAAAACAGACAGAAATAAAAAGTTTTTGAAAAAACGTTCGTATTTCAATTAAGATTAACTGTTTAGATTTTGTGCATTCTGTTGAAAATTTATTTTTCTCGTTGATTGTAGTGTGTTTCAAGAAATAAATTTATAGTTTTTTAAAGGAGACAATAAAGGATTTTATTTATAATGAGTCTATACTTTTTCATACATCAATTCCTGTGAATCAATTGTAATATACTGATGAAGAGTACAAAGCCCTCGAAACTATATTCTCGTTATAATTAAATTAAAAAATTAATTTTTCCATCAGAAGGCACACTCTTTTATTGTCTCCTTTAATTAATAAAAATTCTGCTACTCTCGGCAAAAAGAAACTTTCAATTTAATAGTTTTTTTTCAGTTTAAATTTATTACATGTCATACTCGATTCCGATCGAGAGTATCCTCTCCATTGTAATTTTCTTAGGGGGATTTTTCATAGGGCCGGTTTCCCATTGCCTCCACCTTATTATACCTATATAATAAAATTGAATTATTATTTATTTTTTTAATTAAAAATTAACCTTTATCTATTTTTTAGGAGTCTAATTTTGACTTCTAAGTTATTAACAACCTGATAGCAGATTTGATCAGAATTTGTTGAAATTATATAATTTGCTTTTTTAAAACTTTTCGAGTTAATCCAGATTGCTTTTTCATTAAAAATTGATAACGTCTTGATATCATATTTGTTCCAAATTTGATGAAATTTTATCATTTCTTAAATTAAGTTAATTTTTTCTTAAAATCTGTTAAATCTTTTTTAAAACTCTATACACTTTCGGCAGATTATAATATTAGAAACTATCAGACGGTCGGGACTAATTTGCTCAAATTAATTACACACGTTTGTATTAATATATTCCGCCTTTGTGCCAGTTTTTTTCACTTTTTCCTTTAAATTTACATATAGATTCGCCCAATCTATACTACTTAATAAAATAACTCTTAATATTTGAAATACCTGTCATATAATTGGGTACTCGTGAATTTCATTTATCATCTAATTAGAACATTCCGTGGCGAGAGGAGGTATGGGAAACAACGTGACTGTTCCGGAAGCGAAAGACCTTGTCCATCCAGATAGGTCATGTCCGTTCTCATAAAGAGCGAGCGGGGAAGTATAAGGGGGGTCTGAATCATACGCCTTTTAGATTTAGTATAAAATAATAGAATTTCTAACATAGTTTGATTGCGTTAAACATTTAAGTCTGATACTTTATAACTAACATCTTTAAAAAAGTGTTACTATTTCATGAATAGAAAAAATAAATGTGTATAGGTATAGCTATTGTTATGTGGCAAGAGCTTGTTTATTTTCATCAAGCAGAGGACACTCTTTATGATTTCTCTTCATAAATCAACTTTTTGTTTCCAGGAAAAATTAATATATAAATTTCAAGGTCGAGACGGATCGTATATTGAGAATTCCGAGTGGCGATCCGCGATTGGAAGTAGGTGTACACCTCTTTGGAAGTATTTTAGAAGTACTTGGAAATATTTGTAAGTACTTGGAAATATTTGAAAGTACTTGGAAATATTTGGAAGGACTTGGGAATCTTTGGAAGTACTTGGAAATATTTGGAAGTGCTTAGAAATATTTGGAATTAGTTGGAAATATTTGGAAGTACTTAGAAATATTTGGAATTAGTTGTAAATATTTGGAATTACTTGGAAATATTTGGAAGTACAAGTGGAAGTAGGTGTACAGCATATTAGGTAGCGGTTCACCCCTCGGAGAATTCCTTACCTGATAGCTTCCAAAATACTTGAGGTATCAAATTCATTCTCATTTGTCATTGAAAAGGAAAAATGAGTGAATATGTTCAATTTTAAAATAATTTTAATAAAGACAATTCTAAACTCCCGAGAGTTAACACATCACTTAGGGCCGGTTGTATGTCGCAAAGTAAATGCTTTTTACAACTAACAAAGGGTAAATGGTAAATGGAGGGACTGGGATGGCCAATCAGATGACAGGCACTGAAAGTTTCTGTCATCTGATTGGCCATCCCAGTCCCTCCATTTACCATCTACCACTTTTGTTAGTTGTAAAAAGCATTTACTTTGCGACATACAACCGGCTCTTAGAGATGGCTATTTGCTTACTGTTTATTTCACAAGCTACAATAATCTTGACAGACAGACATACAGACATTGTAGAGACGTTAATAGAGTGCCTTTACGGAACCCTAATAAAAAAACAGTAATAATATAAGACAAATCTTAATCTCTATAAAGTTGAAATATTAACAAGCTGGAACTAAAAAATCGTATTTAAACTGGAGTAATTTTAATAGTTCAATTAATGGTCTTTCTGAAGCAATAATTAATTGGCCAGTTCTAGCTCAAGATTAAGAAAAATAAAGATGGATAAAACAGCATTAAAATAAACAAACATTAAAAATTAGAAAATATTTTTTTACTGTTTTAATTAAAAAAAAATTATTTGTCACAAAAGTATTACGAAATACATAATTATATTAAGCAGAAGACACAATCTTTAATTAAAAACTCTTCTACGCTCAACTAAATATCACTTCAAGTTTTGACATTATATTAGTTTCGAAACATGTCTACACTTGAGATTTTGTTGGAAAAATTTTGAAAAAAATATTTCTAAACATGGCCAACTACAAAGTTTAGAAACTTTATACCTAAATGTGTACTATGTTCTAAAGTTTACGCTCGTTAGAGATGGGCTTGAAAATAATGTCAACGATTTTCGAATATTCATTTTAATTAAACTATCATGAAAAGATATAGCTACAGTTTTTTACTCACTACATTGTATTATGATAGATTTTCACCCTGGGGAATCTAAAAAGAAAAGGGTGCTAGGATAATATAAAATTTCGAGAATTTAACATTGGAAAAACACAATTAAAATTTCAAGTTCAAGAAAGAAAATTAAAATAAGTACCCAAGGATTGATAAAAGACGAAAGACTAAATTTTTTTAACTCAATGAAATGATCATAGGAGGTTTTCCTCTGCTTGATCCAAATAAAAGTATATAAATATATATTATATATATATTTTATTTATTTGCTAGAGTCTATAATTTCGAAGATTTGTTCTTTATCATCAGTCTTTTTAATTTAAAACATTTCTCATGGATTGATATACCCGATTGAGGAGTCGGGTTGTCAGAGCTGGCTAAGTCTGCTTCAGCATCGTTGACGATGTTCAAGCGGGAGACCTGGGTTCGAGCCTGGCTAGCATAATATAAAATTTCGACCGGCTAAAACTCGGCTCCCTCACTAACCCTACTAACCCTTTACTGATGTGCTGTCTAAATGCCCTTTGTTCCCGGTGACAATAAATTAAAAAAAAAAAATTAAATGTACACCCGATTGGATGTAAGTATTATATAAATTCGTTTTTTTTGTAGTCGTAAGCTGGTCAATCAACAAACGAATATAAAGCTATAATATGCAAATGTTTATTTTTATCTAGCAAAGAACCCCCCCCCCCCCATTGATTTCTTATTATAATTAACTCAAATTTAGTGCACACGTTTATATTAATATATTTCGTATTTGTGTCAGTTTTAAAAAATAAAAAATATTAGAAAATAACATTTTGACTATGTGTATTATGATAAATCGTTATGTCGCTAGTTTGCTATGGCAACAATCAGGTAATTGAACCCTTGAGAAATTACAGATAAAATATTTCTACATCCAAAGACTGATGATGAAGGTCAAACCATCGAAACTATAGTCATAAATAAATAATTAATGCGGCGCATCCCTAAAATTTCAACCATGGTATTTAGAGTATTTTCATAAATTCAGAAGGATCTATAAATTTTAAAAATATTATCCGATATTTATAAAAAAAAAATTTTTCTTTTGAAAAGTATATTGGTTTACGAAATGAAATAAAATTGTTGCATAGTTTCAAGGGGCAATTAAAATGAATGAAAGGGTGCCGATAGAAGGTTTGAAATCCCTGGCTGATATATCTTCCAGTTCAATCATGTCAAAGACTAGTTCAGACGAGTTTTAGTCGAATAAAAATTGTTCTCACTGAGGAACTAATAATATAGGAATAATACAAAAAAAGATGATTCGGGAATTTTTGGACTAATTTATTTTTAAAAACTCTCAATATATGCTAAGACTGCTAAATACAAGTCATAGCTTGTTTATACCAATAGAATAAGGAGAAATTTAAGATTTTCTTATAGGACAGGTTGATTCATTGTGGAATATGGTCGATTTCCATCTCATGGACAGCGAAGTTTAAGTCACAAGATTTAATTTCTGACTTCTATCATAACTCCCACAAAGCAGTTTGAGGGCGAAGGTCCCAAATTTCAAAAAAATATATTAAAAAAAAATCTAATGTTAAATTTGAAAAATAACGGAAATGTCGCCGTTTTGGATGAAATTTCCAAAAAAAAGCGAAGATTAAAATAAAATTTAAAAAAATAAAGCGTACTTTTTTGGATAGCATCCCCTGGTTGAAAAGTCACAAACCGCCACTGATATATATATGATTATTTTCACCAATCAGAAGACATCCCCATTGATGTCTCTTTATGAATCAACAACTCTGCTATTTTCGGCAAAAGAAAATCTTTTCAATTTAGAATTTATTTTTATACAAACTATTAAATTAATTTTTTATATTTAATCAAAATTCTATCTCGCTCTTGCCATACTTAATTTTTTTAAATTTTAGACTATAATTTTTCACGATATTTTAACTCAAACTAAACCAGGAATGATAATAAAATCCTTACTCCCATGACTAGAAATTAAAGCTTAAGCCTTAAATTTATTATAATTAATAGGTAACTTAACAAAACAATCGTTTTTACGATGTTTATAGTGCAAAGTTCTAAACAAAACAATCCTGAGGTACATTTGATTTTGAAATACCTTTTTTGATACCTACTAAATCGTTGCTTATGTGTTTATGTTGGAGAACTTGAAGGAGACTTAATTTATGAATTTTTAAATTAATTCCTGTAAATCCATTGTAATAGACTGATGAAGAGGGCAAAGCCCTCGAAACTATAGTCTCGTTATAAATAAATAAAATTTATAATTCCAGCAGAAGACACATTCTTTTATTGTCTCCTTCAATATATAAAAATTCTGCTACTCTCGGCACAAAAACTTTCAATTTAATGTTGGAGAACTTAATTAATTAATTAGATCTAATAAATGAGAAATATTTTGAATAAATATATTATGCTCCGAAATTATAGGTATATAATACGATTTTCAAAAAATAAAAAATCCCTGAATAAAATATATATTCAATTAATTTGTCTCTCTCTCTCTCTCCATCCTATATTCTCTCTCATTTCTACCCCTATTATATATGTATATTTATCGTAGGTTTTTCCTCTCAATCGATTGGGATTTCACTTGTTCCACCAATGCTTTTTTGGTGGTAGTAGAGGTTTTTTGTTGTTTTTTTGTTCGTATCATTATTTACGACTTTGGGTTTAGATTATTCACAACCGGCAAAAATCACGGATCCTATCTCCGATCTCCGATTGCGACTAAAACGAGAGACACATACACAGCACTGGAAATTTATCATTTGAAACTCCATTAAATGTCTCTATAAAAATTGGCGATCTCAATAATTTATATATAAATCAATGTATAATATTTTTTTATTTTATTTGTTATTTATTTATTTTTTGAGGGTTGGAGAAAAATGAATCAATTTGAGATATTAATGATTGATGATGTGGAGTATCGAATTGAAATTCAATTATTGTTTTAATGATAAAATTGTTTAATTATTAAATAAATCACTTATATGGGGCTCAGGTTGGCCGAGTGGATAACGAACATGCCTTCTAATCAAGCTAGTGCTGGTTCAAGCCCGACTCGCTGCAAACCGGCTTTAATCTGATCCCTATATAATAGACAAGATTAATTAATATAAAGTATCGTAAAATAGCTAATGGTTAAAGGCGATAAAGGCAAAAAACTCACTTATATAGTACGCAGGTACTCTAAGCACACGTTGAGTGGCGTTAAATGAACATATTATTAATGTACCTACTATGAAATTTTTTCATTGATGTCCAAAGTAAAAAACTATGGTTCCTTTAGTATTCTGCCACCTACATTTAGCCAATTTTAATAAATAACTTTTTTCCTCACTGAACTGTGTAGAAAAACTTTTCTAAGATAATTAGAAAAGGTTGTCATCTTCTATTATATAGATTACGTAATTATAATTATATATCAGAAGGGTTGTGTTCACTCTCTCAGAAATAAAGTCCGAGTGCTAAAATTAGCAATTCAGGCCAATTGGATACTCTGTGAACGGAACCCCTTGGATTTATGTATTGCGCTAAATATTTCACTTCAAGATTTAAATCAGTTTATGTTAGTTTCAAGTCGGGTTCAATTTTGACGGGAATTGTCGGGAACCCCCTTCCGGTTCTTTTGTACTCAATCAATAACTAGAAGTGCTAAAGAATATGAATTATCGGTAATTATCCCAAGAGTTCCGGTTCTTTTTTTAGAATTTTACCCTCGTTGAAAGTACTTACTTATAAAATAGTTATATCACACCTTTGCTAATAGAGAGGAGTTATTTTTTTCAAAATGCATTTGCATTTTTTTTAATCTCAAGTTCTTAAGCTACAAAGCCAAAAATCTAATCAGTTCTTCAGTTTGATTGTACAAACATTTTATCACGAGAACTGTACTTACAATTACTAATTTTTGAGCTATTAGCATATACAAATCCACCCACATAGAAAAAAAAACAGACATGAAATAATTTTCCACCAGGTTTCAGATATTTTCAAGCATAATTAAAAAAAAAGCAATTTTAAATTTCAATTGATTGAATAATACCGGGGGTAAAAGCCAGCTGAGCCTATTAAGTTTTAAACATAAAAGTTCAATTTGTCAAAAGAAGTAGTAGATTAAACATTTTTTCGGACAAAAAAATTATTAGATTATCTTCTACTGAGATGTATCGGTAATTTTGGGTGGTTAGTTTTTTCATTTCTAACCTTTTAGGGGCCCACGGAATATGTATACTTACAGGCCTTCTGGTGGTCCACAGAATATGTATACACAATTTGGTTGAGTTTGGTCCAACGGGCTAGAATTTTTTCATTTTTGACCCTCTCCTCGATTTTAATTTTTGAAGGGGTTGAAAGATAGAAAGTTTGGATTTTTGGAATTTTTCCTTTGTTTGTGTTACAAACTCTACTAACAGGAGAAATTTCACGTTGCTGGAATGATTAGAAGTACCCTATAGGTTTTGATGACCGGTCAGTGAGTGAGTGTCAAAATTAGTTATTTTCTCAGGTCCATATCTCAAAATCCATTTAAGCTATATTATTGAAATTCGGTACTCTCCTCAAGATGGATGACATAATTACATGTGTATAATTTCAGCTCTGTATCTCTAATTTATTCCGAGCTGCAGGGGGTCGAAATTGGCTCTTAATGGTTCGTGTAAATAGCGTACAGCGTTTACAAAGATAAAAGTAAATAAATATTATATGCAATATTCATTTACTATGAGTTAAGGTTTCTAGGTCACTTGTTTCACATTAAAATAAAAAAATAAAAAATGTAAATTTTTTTTCAATATATATATTTCGAGCAGTAAGGTCATCTTCAGGAAAGTACAGAATTATAACTGAAGATGACCTTACAGCTCAAAATATATATATTGAAAAAAATTACATCTTTTATTTTTTAATTTTAATGTGAAACAAGTGACCTAGAAACCTTAATGCATAGTAAATAAATATTGCATATAATATTTATTTACTTTTATCTTTATTAAAGATGTTTCACCTTGCACCAACACCACAATCTCTACTAATTGCAGCGTTTACGGCTAAGGCAATGTTCAAACTTCGCCTGCGCATGCTGTGCGCTTTGATTAGCCCATTATATCATAGACCAGGGGTGGCCACAACGTTGCGCGCGAGCCGCATGCGGCTCTTCAGTCAATCTCGTGTGGCTATTGAACCATCTTGAGTAATACTGATTTTAAAAAGTATAATAATTAAATTAAATTAAACTTAAAGTTCTGATGTAGCCATCCACTCGACTTTACCATACAACCTGGCCCCCTCACTTATATTTAATATTTAATAAAATTATTTATATTCATCTAGGGGGGAGGGTTAGTTATTGCATTTTTAGATTACTGTGGGCTCACTGATTATGTATTCAAAATTTGGTTGAGTTTCGTACAAGGGCCTATATATTCATTTTTTGACCCTACAACCCCCCGCCCCCAATCCCATTTGGGCGGTTAGTTTTTGCATTTTTAGACTTCTGAGGGTACACTGATTATGTACACAAAATTTGGTCGAGTTTGCTCACATGGCCTTGATTTTTAATTTTTAACCCACCCCTCCACCTCCCTTAATTTTGGGTCGATATCCATCAAAACTACATGTGAAATTTGGTTATGATATGCACACTAGTTTTTGAGCTAGCTCGTCCACAAAAATTTGGTAATGCACAGACTAACAACCTAACAGACATTTTGACAAAACAGTTATTATCTCGAAAAATATAATTTTGTCAATGTTCACTTATTGGGCTTTTTTGTAGACCAAAATGTCATGGTTTCGTCCAATTTTTTTGTATAGTAAAGTAAAAATTAATAATACAAAAATTAAATCTCGTAAAAGAACTTCTCAAAAGTAAAATGTTATTTCTCTTTTTTATTGTAATTGAACACTAATGTTATAAGTTATAAGTAAGTAGAGCAAAAAATAAATTTTACTTCATTTATATTTTATAAAATAAAAAATGTGTCTTTTTTTAATAAACCATTAATTAATCTCCAAACAATGTGGCTAGCTTTGAAACAGTTTTATAAATTTGCGGCTCCCAAAGTTAAGGTTAGTGGCCACCCCGTAGTCATAGACCTTAGACCATGAAATATATATAGACACACCCTGGTGTCGATTTGGTGAGGCCAACATCTACTAGGGAATGTGACGTCATCTGTAGGTAGGAACACCCAGAAATAGCATGGCCACTATAAAAATTATTATACATTGAGATAAATTTAACGTAGTTTAGATTATTTATTTTGGATTCCAATAATCGCATATTATATTAATATTACAAAAATATTTATGCGAGAACGTGACTTCATCTATAGGCGATGTTGGCCTCACTTCACTCTATGTGGAGAGTAGCAGAGGGCGTGTCTATATATTTCATGGCCTAAGTCATTGACCATAGAGAAATTCACTACTCAAAATTTGGACTGTATAGTAATGAATAATTTCTCAGTGGAGTAAAAAAACGTTTAATTCTAAATTATTTTTTGAAATTTTCTGTTAATTCGGTCATTTAACAAAATGATTGTTCGGGCGTAGCATCAGGGCAAATTGGCCCGATTAAAAAAGAAACACAAAAGAAAAAACACAACACAGAAAATGAGAGAGAGCAAGAGGAAAAACAAAATCAGCCTCTCGGTTGAATGATCCCTATCCAGACAGCATCCGAAATAATTTCATCCACTAGAGAGATGTTGGTTGTCTCAGCAATCAGCCAACAGACGGATTAGCCAAACGTTGATCTTCTCCCCCTCTTGGTTCTCTTTCCCTCGCTTTCACTGTTTATATATATAAATTTTACTTTGTCAAACTCGTATCCGCGTTTCGATTAAATTTTAATTAATTTGTTGAGTTTGTTTCTAACAATGTTAAATCAACACTTTAAACATCTTGAGATATGAAAGAGTCATCCATAACATTTCAATGGCGAAATTAGAAAATTGATTTTTAAATATTATTAAAAAAAAATTATCTCTAGTACAGGGTGGGGCATAAAGATCTACTTACCAAATTTTGAAGAGGTATAAAAAATGAAAAAATTCAACTAGAAGAAACTGAATATATTTTTGAAAAGAACATAAAATAGATTTTTTTAAAATGTTTTTAAACATTATCAGACAAAAAAAGGGACGGTCAAAAATGAAAATTCTATCCCTTTCTACCAAACTCAACCAAATTTTGTATTCATATTCTATGGAACCCCAGAAAACTAGAAATGGAAAAAATAACCAAATTTTGTTTACATAGTTTGGTCGAAAGAGCTAGAATTTTCATTTTTGACCCTTAACCCCCCCCCCATTTTGGGTTACTTTTTGCATTTCTATCCTTCTGGGGGTCCAAAGAATATTTTTTACAAAATTTGGTTGAGTTTGATCGAAAGAAATAGAATTTTGATTTTTGACCCTCCCCCCATTTTTTTCGTCTGATATAATGTTTAAAACACATTAAAAAAAATATTTTATGTTCTTTTCAAAAATATATTCAGTTTTTTTCTTGCTAAATTTTTCATTTTTTTATACCTCTTCAAAATGTGGTAGATCTTTATGCCCCACCAATTTTCTAATTAGTTAAAATTAAAAAATTCCAGGAATACCGTCAAATTTATTTTCCGGTACGCTCTGTGCAAATTTTGTTAATATTGAATTTTTTTGTGAATGAATGGTTCAAACTAGAAAACTGAAACATGATTTATTTAAAGGTGCGAAATTATTAATATAAACTTGTATGCCTAGTTTCAGCTGATTAGATACAATCATTCATTTCTGAACCTAGAAATCATGGAACCGAATAAAATTTCTACAATTTTATGTTCTTGATTCACTGTGGTCAGCTTAATGCAGCACATAAACAGACAAAGAAAAATCATACTTGATAAATATATCAGTTCATAATTAAGATATCTCATAACACAAATTAAAAAAAAAATTGCGATAAGGGGCCATTCATAAATTACGTAAGACGTTTAGATGAGAGGGTGGGTTAACCAAATAATATAAGTTCTTATACGATGAGGTTAGGGGAAGAATCCGATCTTATCTAATTTTTTTTAATAAAAATCAAAGTCAATTTAAACAACTAAATTCAGGGACATCACTGAAAAAAGGATCGGCCAGGCACATATCTCTCCAGAAGAAATTATTAAGAGGTATAAATTTATATATTTTATCAAAAAGTAATAGCAATGAAAATGTACTATCATATTATAATTAAAAATAGTGAAATCGCAATCAAGAATATTTTTTAATTAAACGGTCATTTATTTTGTAAATATTTTCATTCCTTACGAAAATTTATTACTAAGGGGTAGGAGGGAGTAATCAAAATCTTATGATGTCTTACACACTGGGTCGAACTAGCCACAAAAACGCATTATGTAATTTATGAATGGCCCCTAATTCAAAATTTCATCCTCCCGGTGAGCTTCGTCCGCCAAGCGTACAAAGTAATGTATAATTGAATAATTAAAATATATATTTATAATAAGTAATTAATATAAAAATTAATAATCACTAAAATAATAACAAATAATTTTAAAAATTCAAATATAATGTTTAATATAATACCCTGTGCATTAGGTTGCCGATAAGCAAGGAGTAAAATGAATTGATAGGGCCATTTTTCAAAATACGACTCTAACAATCGAATTTGTTGTTACATAAATTTCATTGTATATTTGAAGGGCCACCTCGAGATTCGAACCCAAGTTCCAAAAATTCTATCCTTTGATTTTTACCATTACTGATTTTCACTCATTGATAAATAAATAATAAATAAATAAATCTTTATTTCTCGACCTGCTTAGAGGCACAAGTCCTCGGTGGCTAGGTCCTCCAAACATCAATACAATCTATCTGATTGATTTCCTTATCTTCTTAATAATCACTAAATCAATCATTTTGCTAGCCATTAATCCTGATGTATAGTATTTTGAAATTATTTATTTTTATTATAAAAATATTTAATTAAATAATAATAAATTACAAAAATTAAATATAGGGACTTTGAATTAAGACTCTACTCAACGTGGTCGGCTTATTTAAAACATTAGTACCTACTCTTTATTTTTATTTTTACTGATTTATTTTACAAGCCAGAGAATTTAAAAAACCCTAGGAGGCCAGACATACTATACCTATAGTAAAAATGGTGCAAAAAGTGAAAACTTTTTAAAAACTTCTATTATTCCTATATTATTATGACATGGCCTTAAAATATCAATAAAACCATTGAAAAAATCTACATTTTCAAATTCGAAAATTTGAGAGTCCAAAATTACTAATAGAATTTTAATTCTATTCTAAAATAGAATTTTGAAAAAATTCACATTGTTTCAAAATTAACAAACGCATTCGCCAATTCGTTTATCCCTATGACATCTAGAGACTGGAACTCTCTTCCCCCGACCATCTTTCAAGCAACTTATACTAACCTTCAATCTTTCAAGACCTGCATCCACAGATACCTTCGACACCTACCCAATCCCTAAATCTCTCCTTATCTTATCACGATACAAGGGTCCACCTTCTTGGTGCAACTCTCAACTGGCGCAACTATCAATATCATTATAAAAAAAAAAAATCGAAAATCTTTGTTTTGGGAAGCCCTTTACTCAATCTGCATATTATTCGGTTGATTACACTCCTCTTTTGACATTTACTAACCTCCGGTTAAAACTCCCATAAACCCTTGGAAATTCTAAAAACATTTACCCTATTTATTTTTCCACACTCAATTTAATCAAATCCATGCAAGCACACATTGTCCAATCAAATTTTATTATCTATCTATCTCTATATGTCCATAAAAAAGCAAAATTGATTAATTAATACAAAAACATAAAAAAATATAATTCAGTTTAAAATTTATTAGCTTGTAAAAAAACTAATTGATTTGTATTTTTCTGTATGGATTGATTTAAATATACATCAAATCCCTTTCCCTGAATAGCCACCCTTCTTCATTTCACTCCCCCTTGCCCCATTATACACAGAAATATATCCATACGCCTCAATAACAAAATAAAATTAGCTTTATTAAACATAATTTAGTTTACTCCAGGTTAAATTTTTTAATACTAATTTAATTTTTAATTTTATTTTAGTATCCACTCGTTAAAATTAGATTGAAATCTCGACGAGATAAATATTTAATTAAATGTTTAATATTTTTTTATTTAATTGCAGTGGAATACTGAGATATTTATCCAGGCTCAAAATAGAAATAAATGAGAAATTAAAGCGCATGTATCCTGTTTTTTTTAATCTCCTAATATTTTTTTTTCAAATGATGAAACTTTTCTGGGATTTGTAATGGTTTATTTAAAAATAAATTAGTTGACTCTTTTAGTTATTGGAGAGTACATAATACTTTCGTAATTCAAAATTGTATCATTTATATTGCGTCTAATTATTTTTTGCAAGTTTCCAGTAAAAATAACCTTTCAAGGATTTAATTTAATTTAATTTCTTTCCAGCTACAATTAATATCTAATAACAAGCCCACGCTTTAATGTGAAGATACCAACTATTTTGAAAATTTTAGTTAAACGTAAAAAAAATTCAAAAATTACCTATTCGAAATTATTGGGGATGCTGACGAGTTAGATTCTTAGATAAATGGCAGCACTAATGCAGGTAAGTACCTAATGTCCGGTTCATCAGCTGGTTAGGAAGTCAGTTATAAACTACATATTTTGTTTTTTGTAATTCACAAAAATTTCCTCCCTATATTTTTAAGCTTAAGAGATATAGGACTATTATTTTCATTTTTACTGTAATGTTGCAACTACTTCCAGTAACTCTTTAATTCTCAATAATCAATCTAAAGCAAGCAACACGACTGAGATTGCTTCAGAATGCCACATTTTTGAAAAATACTCTCTTATGTCAATACCCATCTAAGAAATCAACGTTTAAATGTTGCTTAACTTATTAAATCAAGCATATTCGGGTACTTTGTAATTCCATTGTTATTTGAATTGATCAATATTTATTATTTTGGAAAAATGTTTCATCATTGTGAAAATATCAGTACCCATTGATATCTGAATTTCATCTTAAATTTATTTCTTTAGATGTATAGGATATTTTGAGTTGTCTAATCTAAGGTGTTTTGCTTGAATTCTACTAGAATTGATTGAAGAGGTCCTAAAGGAGAATACTGAAAGATGCGACTTTTCATGTTCATCTTTAAACTAAGAATTTAATCATTTTTGAAATGCGAATAATCAGTTTCAGAATCCAACTATTCCTGTTTAAATTTGAAACTGATTATTCCCATTTTTGAAATTGGTGTATCTCAATTCGAAGTTGAAAATCTAGTAGAAGCTTTACTCTGGAAAAATTGTATCATAAACGAACAAAGTGACGAAAACAAATTTGCTTGGTTCCATACTCAAGATGATCTGTATTTGAGCAAGTTTGTTTTTGCCACTTTGCTCACTTCTTTGCTCTTTGTTTTTAGACTGAGTAAACAAAAGAAGAATGTTCAATATAATATGGTTGAGAATCGGTTTTCTTCAATAATATTAATAATCGAATCAACCACCACAAAATCGATTTAAGAATTAAATCGTAATACTTATTTAATATTTATTTATTAAAAAATTGATGATAATACTTTTTCAAATTCTATTGCCAGCGACTTGAACTCTCTTCAAACTCTTTCTCTTTCTCAAGATATAAAGATTCATTGTTTGGAAATATTTCCGTTATATATAACATGTATATCAATTATCTTTTCGAGAAAAAACACATTTCTATATATCTATAGCTACATATATATTTATTTCTATTACTTTTGCCATCTAATAGATATTCCATTTGGCCAACTTCAAATGAAGGACTAACGTTAAAACTTTCTCTTTCTCTTTCTCCGGGTCCTCCTTTTAAGTTGGCCGATGAATCATCTTTCCCAAAAGTTTTTGCCCATATAATAAATTTTCAAAAAGAGAGGAGATCGTCGTTTGGCCCCCGGAGAGTTTACTCGTATTGCTGCTGCTGCTGCTGCTCCTTCTTCATCTGCAGATCTTTTCCAGATAAAGCGTTAGAAAATGGAGATCGGTTACATGAACGAGATCGTTTCAAGTGGCTGCTTTTCTCTCTCTGTCTCTATTAACCTACTAGTTGAAGATTAGTTCAAGGAAATTAACTTGAATCAAAAAGCAAAAGGAAATTTTCTATGTATAAATGAAAGTCAAATAAGAAGATTAGATAATGAATACTAATTATGGATTAAGGTTGATAATCTAGAAGCAATCATACCGTGGTAGTCAAAATACATATTTTTATGTTATAAATTAGAGGTAAAAGTGGAATTTTTATCCTGGTACACTTTCTGGAAATTGAAAATCTTTTACCAATAATGTATAAGGAAAAACCTGAAACTTGACACAACAGTGCATGTTATTATTAAAAACTTTTACTTTAAATTTTACCTTATTAGCTACAACCGCCAAAGAGTAACTAAAATAAGGATGTTTTTTGATTTTTGTATTTTTCATAACTGAAGCTAAAAAGTTAAAATCTAATCAGTTCATCATAACAATGAAAATAGCAAATCTATGGCCATAAGGATCTTTCTTTTACCTTTTAATTTTGAGAAGCTACATACAAATAGAAACACAGACAAAAAAAATATTATTTTCTCTAGGTTTCAGATTTTTTTACACTAATAAAAATATGGCTATACGAAATAACTTAAAAGATTACGAACTCTCTCTCTGGGCCGGGGGTAGAATAGGTCCACAGTATCCCCTGCTTGTCGTAAAAGGGGTTGGATGTGGGGTGAACTATCCTACTCCGTAAACTCTTCCCAGTTACGGAAGAAATACATCCCGACGAAAGTTGAGGAATTTCATGTAATTGAGCACGTGTGACCAATCGCATTTGGTCAGCCTAGAGACAGAGTGGTTTCAAGAATGATTCTTAAGTAGGCAAAAGACTTCTCGTAATAAACCACTGAAGAAGAACTTAGTATTTACGAACAGCTCGTAACCCAGGCGAACATTTTTTATTAATTAGTCCTTAGCTACGATTTAATTCCCAATATTTCTTTAGTTACAACAAGTATTTGAAATACAAATTCATTTATTTTAAACTGCTCCGTTGTACTTGAATCTCGCAAAGTACTCGGAAATTTTGGAAATATAAAAAGAAAGTATCATACTTTAATTACGACACAATTTTAACTAGTCAATAGTAATATTAAAATAATAGTTGGCTACATCCACAATCACAGACATACTATGTATGGAGCATCGCCGTGTTTGGATGTGAAACCTGGACGATTGGAGTGGCAGAGTGAAAGGCTGATGAAGGCTTCAGAAGATAGAATTACAAACCAAGAACCTCTCGTAAAAATTAGTAAAAAAACAAAACCATGGAAGAATCTGAAGAAGAGAAGAGTTCTAAATGATATGGGACACATTAAAACACAAAGGATTGCTAAAGAATGTTTCAGAAAGCTAAGTGGGAAAGAAAATTGAAAAGGGAATACATACCTAGATTGGAGAATTTTCCAAAGATAATGAAAGATAGAGGATGTGGGACTTTTACAGAAGTGAATCAGTTGGCATGGTATTGAGTTGATTGAGCGGTTGCTTCAATCAGGACTCTATACTCGATGATGATGATGATGATGATGATGATGATGATGATGATGAGTCACAATCGCATGAGAAAATGTCAAATCAAGAGGAGTTTCAGAATTTTATTTATTCTAGAAAAGAACATGCAAACTCGAGAAATAAGTCCAATATTTTGGATCAAGAATATAAGAAGTATTCAAAGAAAAAGATTCAATTATTAATGGCAATCTGTAAATTTGCTTTTATATAATTAGAAATCTTAAGTTAAAAAGATTCTCTTTACTCTTCGATAATCTAATTTGGATATATCTTTGAGATGGTAACGGTTGATTTTTTCCTTTCACAGCTCTTGTTAATTCCTTATGCATACATTCCTTCTTCTGAAGATAAAAGCAAAATCCTAAAGACCCGCTTCTTTAAAATTAACTTTAATCTACACCTACATTCCCATAATATTCATTTCGAAGGTAAGGGTAGAGAAAGATCCGATGGGAAGGAAATTGACAAAGTAAATCGTATTTGACTCTTAAAGTGTGCTTGGGGTGGATGAATGTTATTACTCAAGGATTATATTAGTTTTAAAGTGATCAATTTAAGCTACAAAGATATTTATAATATAATTAAATTTTACATTCAAGCTCTTCTATATTGTAATAATTGAATTTTATGATTTAAGAAAATAAATGTATTAAATTGTCTCTTGAATGTAAAAGAAATTGAAGGAAAAAGTGATAACATTTTCAAGACTATGTTTTACTCAAATTTTATTGATATTAGGAGGAGGACTTGAGATGTGGCAGCCAGGTAGCAACTAAATTCTCACTATAGTAACAAATTTAAATATCTATTCAAAATTATTTCTAGAAACATCTATTTGTTTAAGCCTTTGACATGCCAACGCGTTAAAATGTCAATAAATTCATCAAATATGATATACTTTTGAAATGAAAGTGCAAAACCTAGAAAGCCCGAAATCCAATCAGTTACACAGATTGGAAAAACAAACTTTTTAGTACCGAAACGAACTTTCTACAACTTTCCGTTATCTCATTATTGTTTCTATCAGAACCCAGACATTTAAAAATATTTTTTTTTTCATGTTTCATTAATTTTTAAAAACACTAAGCAAAATACTAATCTTACTAATAAAAATATATATAGTAAAATGTTAAAAATTTTATAGTGAACAATATGACATCTTGTTTTTGAAAATCGGATATCAAACAACCGAGCTATGTGAGAAAGTATTCGACCTAATTTTTCATCTCTTTTCTACTTAACAATGACTAACCCTAACAATGAACTTTACAAATACCAACATATCTCGGCTATTTCTTGACCAATTTTCAATATTAAGGGATCATTTTTTTCACAATAAAAAGCTTAACATTTTAATAAATAAATCGTAATTTGATAAAACAAATAATTAATGACTTATCAATCTTCGTAGAGACGTTCATAAATTTAACATTGGGGTTGGTGTTCATTATTTAATCCTTAATAATTCACTAATCATTAGTTTCATTAAATTAAGTTTTATATACTAAAATGTGAAACCTTTTATCGCAAATAAAATTACACTTTATTTTTGAAATTTGCTTGACAAATAGCCGAGTTACGCAGTAAAATTTTCAACATAATTTTTCATCTCTTTTCCATTTGACAATGAAAACGACAATACTATCATATAGCCCCCTATACTCTGTAGTGATTTTTAATATAATAATTTAAATTTCCTAATTTTAATAAAATTTCTAGTGAACTATTAGTGGGTTTTAAAATTAAAAAAAGTCATGTCGGCGTCGTCGACCAAGTCGATTATAATAAGTATAGATATAAATAAAGTTTTTACATTGCCTAATTTTCGTGATCACCCATCTATTTCTTATATGTGAATTTAATTAGATAAAGCAGAAGCCACACTCCTTAATTTATTAAGTTAAACAATTGAGCTTTATCTCGTGAAAAATCCTTTTAACATATTAATGTTATTTTTTCAAAGCTCACACATCTCTATATTTATTTTATAGTATTTGTGTTTAATTTTGTTATATTTCAATGAATATAGAGTTAAGTACTTTTTTCTCTTTGATTTCTGTTTGATTTTGAATTGTAGGTAATCTTTTTCTACCTTTATTACGATTTCTTTAAATGGAATTTATGTCAACAGAATTTTTACATCTTTGTTTGACGAACTGCTTGTGAACTGCCTTCTGGTTATATTCTTTAATCTATTAAGTGCTTTGTGAGCAAACAGAGAGGGTGAGCGCAGCACGGGGGTTTGGACAGAGCTTTGGACAAACAGTCAGTTTCATCGTTCAACAAGACTCAAGACGAACAGGAACGGGAAACGAATCATAAGGGATGACGCAAAGGGAGAGGGATGGGAAGAGATATATATTCGAATATAGCTTGAATGGCCGTTGTGGTCATTCTATATAAAACACAAAGTCATTCATTTATATAAAAGAAATCATTTTTCTTTTCTAATATTCGTAAAGGAAGAATTTTATTTCAAAAAATTATCTTTATCTCCTTCGGACCAGAAATCAACAATTTAAATGATTTGATACTATTTACTAATTCAAAATGTAAATTTAAATACCATTAATATATAGAATGGATGAGGGTGAAATTTGATTTACTCTACAACCCTCTGAGAGTATTTGCTTTGTGGACTATATTTCCTTCCGCCTGGTGCGCTCATAAAAAACTAGTTCTATAGATGGATTCTTTAATGAGATATTTAACAAATAACCGCCATTTTGTCCACCTAAAGAAAAGTAAAGTTCATGTAATCAATGTGATAATCCTTCGAATTATAAGAATTTGTTGCAAACATGCCAACTCACATCTAAAACAATCAGAAAATTATGACCTTCACTGAAAATTATTGAGCGCGGTAAGCTATTTTTTCTTTTGCTGGTATTAAATCCCAAGTCGGGTTACCAGATGTTGAACTGGAACATTTAAAAAAACTAAATATTTTGATTTCAAATCATGCTGTTCTGAATCAATACGCTTAAAAAAATAAATAAAAAATCGCATTTTTTTTGAAAATTCGAGCAAATGTATTTCCAAAACTAAAACTGTTAGAGGAAAACTAGGGCTGTTTTTAAAATCAGCATTTAAAATATATATAGAAACAGATCTTACATTTTAGAAAACGAAATATTTATTGTCCAGTGCTATAATATTACGATTATTTTCAGATGAAATTTTATGTAGGTTTATTGATTTATTTATTTGCTTTATGAAGTTATTAGCTTAGATATAATGGATTTTGAATTATCTAAATTAGACAAACTAAGTTATCTAAATACAGTCGACAGATTGTGATATCGACAACAAAAAAGTAATAAATAAATAAATAAAAAATAATCACTTTAATACTTGATGACGGGTCGCTCAGTGAGTAGAGAATGCACACCATTATTTTATTTAGTTTCATTAATTTATTTGAGCATAATGACAGAACTAAATAAAAAATAAAAAAAAAATCGTTTTTAGAAATAAATTTCTTTTTAAAAACAGAACTGATGTTTCTCTCCTTTCGTAGCCAGGTAGGTATATATAAAAATAACAACAACAACAACAAAGGTGTAATAATCTCAGGTATTCTGTTTTTTTTTTTTTAGTCTTGAATGGCCCTTGAGACCTGCAATTACTGCTTTCTAAGAGGGACCGGAAATAGACTCTCCAAGGAAACCATGATTAATCCCAACGAGCGGGTAGTCTACTTCCCGTTAATGTCAGTCAATTTAACGACCATTCCGATTTGCATCAAATCCTTATCATTCAATTAATCGTTAAAAAATAGTATTTTAACAAATTTATTATGTACTTAGCAGTAGCTTTTTATACTGAAAAAATCTCAGATCTAACATGTAAAAAAATTACCTTTTTTGAGGTCACCTAAATCTAATCTCCAACCAGTAATTTGCCCTTATCTATCTATTAGCTATATACCTAGTAATATTTAAAAAGCGATAAACTTCAAGAAAATTAAATTCGTAATTAAAGCTATGTTTTGGATCTTTATACCCAAAAATTATTTTAACTTAAATCGAATTATCATTATTTGGATTTTAATCATTTTTCTCAAATTCTGATATGTACCTACCTATCTATTGAATGTTTTCTCTATTATTGCCCTGTGAGGGGTGTTATTTATTTTTATTTCAATATTTTTTATAGATACAAATTTTTATATAAGAAATTTGCTTATTAAAAATTCAATTAAAACATTTCCCCTCTTCCACTTTACTGGTAATACATTTTGATTAGAGTAGAGACAACAAAGTGATGCAACTCACCCCTTTTATTGTTATACCATTATCGTTCGTTGATTTATTGAAAGTGTTTTGTCTTATGTTGTGTCTTGGAAAATTGTATCTCTGTTAGTTTCCCTTTGCTTTAATATCTTGTATTTAGTAAAGCCGCATTTTACGTAAAGTAAAAGTCACTGAAGGAACTAATTGACAATTAATAATGGATGACTTTTTCCGGTAAAAATTCTCGTCTTGTTACTAGGATGTATGTCGATTCTGATTTATAGATGTTGAATCCTCGTAATATACTAATATCTTCTTATATCTTTTACTATTAAAAAATTAACTATTATTCTAGTCTCCCACCTTTGCCTGCTTAAACAATTCATGTGAGATGTAAACACGTTGACTGGACCTGGAAATATGTTAAAAGTATAGTGTGATTCACAGATTCACGGTTACTCAAGAACTAACAGTGATATATGTTACTTAAAAACAAAAATATTTTTGATCTGCTTAGTTTCAACCGACAATAAATTTTAGTGTTAGTTTTATTATAAAAAGATAAGTGAAAGATGTATAATATGCACACTAGTTGATGTTTTTAATTTCAATCTAACAAAATTTTAATTTTGAAATTATTTTCTCAATCGAACAAAATATAACGGAGAAATTGAAGTTGGTATGGGCGTCTCCAATTTGTTCTACGTATCTTGAGTTACAAGTCACATCATATTAGTGTGAGTGTGAGTTGAATGAAGTGAGGGAGAGAGATTCAAGTGATTTATATATCCGAGTAATACTCTTTAAGAGAGCCCACGCGGTCGTACTTTAATAAAAAAAAGTTTAAATCACAAAAGAAATTAAATATGCGTAGATATCTACCCTAAGCACAAACGTCACGCACACATTAATTAGTTAACTTAAATTTCTTTCTTTTTTATATTATTAAGTTCCTTTAAAGGGATGGTGAAACTTTAAGACCTCTTGGAGGTCTGTAAATTTTATTATATCTGTATGTATATTTGTTGCAGTAAACCCCCGTTTTTAGTAAGAACGGGTTCTTACTAGTTAAAACGCGTTTCACTGAATACCTTTGTGGCAACTAGAGTTTACTGATGTTGATTGAGTTTGGTCCAAAGGTCTAGAATCTTCATTTTTGACATTTTGCGCTTCATTTTGGGTGTTTATTTTCAAAAATTTTTAATCGAGAATGTCAAAAATTACTTCTTCTACAACTTTACTTCTAATTTTTGTCATTTTCTCTTAAAAAATTTTGAAAAAACACCCAAAATGAGGCGGAAGGTCAAAATTGAAGATTCTAGACCTTTGAACCAAATTCACCCAACATCAGTAAATTCTAGTTCCCACAAAGGTATTCAGTGAAACGCGTTCTTACTAAAAAATGAGTTTTTATTGCAACATATTTATCGAACAGTTGCAAAAGAGTTGCAATTTATTTATTTTTGGGGATATTATGTGCAAGAAATAAAGAAATAAAAGTCCTTTGCTAATTTAATTAATAAATCAAAATTGTTTCTGATTATACATTTAAATAATAAATTCATTTAATTGGATTTGATTTTAATATTAACTTGACTTAGAGATTATAATTTCTACATTTATTACAGATTACCAAAGTTGGTAGTTTGTTTTTAATGAATTCTGCCTGTTCTTTGAAATAACCAAAAGTAAAGAGATATGTTTTTTTTTTTGGAATTACTTCAAATAAGTTGAACCATTAAGCAAAAGACGAGTATTTTCTGCAAACAGATCCTCAGGCTGCCAATCTATCAGGGAGATGCTAAAGGGCTGACAGGTCCGAGGGTGGTCGGTGAAAGAGGTATTAAGGGGGGACCAATGGGATGTCCCGTAACGACGACAGGAAAGGGGCGGTTTTCTAGAGATGGGGAATGACCCCGAAGCTCATTACCATGCCAGGCAAAGTTTACTCTACGTGCCCCAAAATATGCACAGAGTTTCAAGGTATGGGTTGAGAGAGAAATGGAGGGGCAGCTGAAGTCAGGTCGTTAAAACGGACACTATTGCTTAATAGAACCTTAGGGAAACTAATTCATTTTCAGTCGAAAGAGTGTGTTTTTTGTTGTTTTTTTTATTTCTGAGGTCGATCCCCATTAAAAATTCAAGAGTAACGAAGTCCATTCATGAAAAACATTCACGAAGTTCCTAATCGATTTTTTTGTGATTTGTCACTAGGACATTTTAAGGTTTTTCTTCTTAAACTAATTTCGATGCATAATATATCACTTAATAATACCTATATTACAAGTACTAGTTTTACAGACTTGGGCAAATAGTTATTGTTCTCAACAATCATATATATCGTATACCAATTTTTAGACTATCACATATTTCCAAAACATTTTCGAAAAATTACAATATTTTTCGAAAAGTACTTACTTATTTTGGGGAGAAAAAAATAATATTTTATTTTAAATGCCCGGCTTTTACAAGTACCAGTACTGGAAATGCTATAATGTCTTTTAATTAAACTGAGAGAATGCAGTGTTCATTTATAGTAAAACATTATCTTTTCAATCAAAAGAGATTAAATAAAGGTTTTTGTGTGGTTTCACAGTAAAAATTCACGTAAAGTTAGAACAATTCCATATATTTCAGGGTATTCGCCCATACCAAATTCTATGAGTTGTTCATTATGTGTATTTTTACTGTGAAACCACACTAAAAACCTTTAATCTTTTTTCATTCATGCCTATTGATGATGAGTAGGTATAGCTGTTGCGTTTTTACCGAAGATAGGTCACGACTCTCATTAACTTTTTTTATGTCTTGTCAAAGCCATTTCAATAGGATGCAACATGGCTACAATTCAGAAGGTTGTAAACATTACGCCGGGACACAGAGTTTGAATAAAATCACCCAGTTCAGAACGATTGCGTCACATGTTACTTTACTCCAGTAATCTTATGGGACCACACGCCAAACCTGTAGGTAATATTTTAATAAATCATGCATATTCGATTTAAAAATGGGAGTAAATAATTCAGTAAATTTCGCCAAATTTCTTTAATAAATCTTCTCCATTTTTTGTTTATATTTATTCAAATGTGGCCTATTTAAGCTAAGAGGTTTGACATCCCTGGCCTAGAGTGTCCGAAAACTAGTTGAAGTGCCCGAAGACATTTGAATAATCTCCCCGCCGAAGGCCTTCTGAAGAAATAAAATACTAGAGTGTACAAAAAGAAAATTTCTCTCGTAACTTTAGAAGTGTTGCTCGCATCTTACGAAAATATGTAGTATGACCTCATGATAGAATCTACTGCAAGTTACGAGTTACGATCATATATCTATTTGAATTGGTATAGGTGCAGACCATTAAATATGACTATAAACACGTGGGATTATTTAAGTGTGGAATATGTATATAAGAAATTTTATTGCTAATAAAGTGACAAATCACAGTTGGCTCTCTTAATTGAAACATAAAATGAATTTAATAACATCATTGACTTTATTTTTTATACAAAATTAGAAAAAATAACTAATCTACTAACTTGTCTAATAAGTTCTTTCATAATAGTCATTAAAAATAATTGTATCATAAAACTTTTCAAATGAAATATTAAGTTTTGAAATATTTATTAAAACACCCTGTTCAACCCCAATGCTTGTTTCACACTCTCGACCGCCCCATTATTTGAATAGAATCTCCGACCACACCTTATCATATATTTCTTTAATGTCATTTTTAAAGATTACTTTTTAAGATGATATTCCAACAAATGTCTACATATTATTGAATGTGACTAGAGATATTTTAATGTGAATAAAAAGATCTTTGAGAAAATAATTTTATGACAATTATCCCTCCTCTTACTTAACCACTAACAATTCAAGCTATAAATTTATTAACTACATGTCCAACTTATACAATTTTGATTCTGGTTTGATCCATTGGTGCTACGCTTATTAACTCCGTCTAGACGTACGAAAATATTATCCGAAAATTGTTTGGTTAATGTCTGTTTATATTATTATATTTGTCATATGACTTCTTTTAATATTTCTCTTAAATTATGTTGTTTGAAACTTGTGAATTATGTATGTATCAAGTGTATCCAAAAATTTACCTCAAGAGCTGTATTATAGCAACTCTAGCTGTGTGAACATTACCTGAATGTGTTTCTTTAAGGAGGTTCTTTCGCGACAATCCACACAAAAAGTTTTAGCCTCGTAACCACTCTATAAATATGGGCGGAACTAAAATTTTAGGTTATGTTTTTTTAACGTGACTGCCCACTCACACTACGAAATCTCTATACAGATACACACATACTTGCCGGACCGTTTCCAAGCCATTGTGCTTATATCCCCTCCTCTAAAAATAATGGCCCAAATATGTTGTTTTTTTTGTGTTTTTATCAAAACTACGTGGTAAATAATTTCTATTTTTTTAAGTTACTCCGAATATATTATTCTAACAAATATTAGTTTTTCATCAAGATGGTGAAAGTCCTTTAATTAAAATAAAATAAAATAATGATCAAATCCCCACCCTTTCCCTATCTACCCTATTTAAAAAATTTCAATTTTAATTCCAATTATTTCTAGTTTAGTGTGGTAAATCGTCTTCAAATATTAACAGTGTGTGTATTATGCTTTTAGTGACTTATATTCCAAATTTCAAAGACTTCTTGCATTTTCGCATTTGTGAAAGAACTACCTTAACAGCAGTATAGAGAAAAATTTCTCGATTACCCTACAAAGAAGAATGCTTCCTAACAAAGTCCCTTACAAAACCATGATACCAGAAACAGTCAGTGAATTAGACTGTTATTAATACAGAGATATATTCTTCAAAATTAAATATTTGGAATTTTCTCAAATATTTGTTTTGCTGAAGCTTTAGTAGACGGATTTTGTACGGTTCTTACGGACTGGACTATTTAAGATAAAATTACATAATTCTCAAAAACATGTATTATATTTCAAAGTCATATTTTAAAATAACGTCATGGAAAGATGTACAAATTGTGAATTATTCTAATTTCACTAAGGTTTAACTCCCAGATTTTTATAATTTCAAAATTCCAAAAATCCATTATGAAACAGGAGCAAAGGTTTTTATTTGTTTACGTGGTAAGACGTGTGTTTTTCGTCACCTTGTATTAGTATTGTTATTTCAACATTCAGAATGAACATACTTCAAAATCAGTAATATGATATATTCATTTTAACTTTGAATAATTCCTGTGTAATTGTGGAGGTGGATACATCGCGTATATCAGCACAACCCATAAAAAAGCTTAAGAAAGTTTGGAGCCTCATTATCTATTGCTCGAATTCTATTTATTGAATGCATTGAAAATGTATAGTTAGTTAGATAGAACAATATTAACAACCATCAAACTATATTTTCTCTAATGATTTTATTACAAAAATATAATATTTTTATAATAATGGCAAAAATTTGAGCTCCCTCATTATGGGAGTATTTTTAGCAACAACTTTTTTTATTATTTTTTTTTTTAATTTATCGATTACACCCTCTTTTGATAAAAAACTAATATTCTCTCTCTCTCATTTATGACAAGCTTAGATTATCAAAACGAATAATTATTATTTATCATATTGATGTTAATAATAATTATTATGAAATGTTCTCTATAAGAATATTCAAAAGACAATGTTTGAATAGATAGATGATCTTTTGTAATAAGATGATGGAATTTTCTAATAAAAGTAAACACACACGCACACTATTACATTTGTGAAAAAATATTACACCCATTTATTTTCCTTGTCTTCCAATTTCAAATAAAAGTCTTTTCGTTTAACGAAAATTCTCTACAATATTAGCAGAACATGTTCTGCATATTTTTTATGTTGTATATTTTATCATAACGTATAAATAAAAAAATGAAAATATTATAATTATGGTTCAATTCAATATAAATTTAAGTCAAATTATTTTTATGAGATAGTGACAGGTAATCTTCGAGATTCTAAGTTTTGACCTATATTTTCCCTTCAATTTGGTCACGTTGCTATCTTAGTGGTGATAAAACTCACGAGTTCCAAACTCCCTTTAGGCAGAGCTCATCAATTCAAAGAAGCGGCACTATTGCTTGTTCAGAATCGATTTCTGCTCTGGACAATAAATTTCTATTTCTGACAAAAATTAAAGGCTCCTCAAACTAATACATAAATAAATAAAGCAGAGAGAAACTATCCAATTTTATCCAAGATATTATTGGGGAAATAATCTCAACTATCAAAAAACAAAGAAGTTATTATCAGAATAGCCAATGGATCGAACTAGAACGACTGTAATAATCCAACACCAAACATTAGATGGTAACTGACATATAATAACCATCTGACCCCCTTGGTGAAGAACTTCCGACCCCCACTTCCTCCCCAACACCGAATCGAACCACCCATCAAATCAGAAAGTTAAGTAAAAATTTTTTGGTATTTTTTCACGATTCAGCTTCTGATTCTTATACGCTGAGAAATATAACTTCACTCTGATAAAAATATTTATAGAAAATTTTTAATCCTGAGGCAGATTAAGTATGCAGAATAGTATCTAGTAATAATGTATGATCAATTAGTACTTACTAATTTTTTCCAAACAGACGTGATAATTAAATTGAAATATGATTCATACTATTATCAAGAGGGGTTGTCTTTAATTCCAGAAATATTTTGTTACTCTTTATCAGGAGCTCAAGAATTTACTAAACTTTTCAGTTAATGTTAAATTGAATCCGACAAAATTTGATGTAGAAGAGATAGTGTAATTATCTGTATAATAATAATGAAATCGTTGAACCCAATGATGACAAAACATTCCAACAATCATAAGCATCCGGGTAATCAAAATTATACCCTTTAGACCAAGTCTAAGCCTGTGCTATAATAAAAAAAATATGGAATTCCCAGTGTGTTATTCGGTATGCTGGGCTGACGACCGGACTAAAGGTAATGAATTTGCTCATTTTTTGACTTATTTTTGCTCTTAACTATCGGAACTATAGGGGCAAATAGGGTCAAAGTATCCTTTGTATTTCTTTTTGTTTGTGTGTGTCTGCCCATCTGTTTGGATTCAGACGAGGGGTGAACCGCGACCTAATATGCTGTACACCTGTACTTCCAAATATTTCCAAGTACATCCAAATATTTCGAAGCAATTCCAAATATTTCGAAGCAATTCCAAATATTTCCAAGTAATTCCAAATATTTCCAAATACTTTCAAATATTTCCAAGTACTTCCAAATATTTCCAAGCATTTCCAATAAATTTCCAAGTATGAAAAATTTCAATTTGCCGATGGTAATAGATTCAAATTTACTAGAAAATTGTAAGATGGTGCATCTATTAAATCCGATGGAATGGAATATTTTTAATTATATGGGGATGAAAAACAACCCCTCTGGCATATAATTAAAAATATTCCATTCCATCGGATTTAATAGATGACATCATCTTATGATTTTCTAGTATTTTCAAGTCCTTCCAAATAATTCCAAGTACTTTCAAAATACTTCCAAAGAGGTGTACACCTACTTCCAATCGGGGATCACCCCTCGGATTTAGATAGGTGTAGTCGAAAACTCAAGATAGGAATGTTGTATAAAGTTTATTCTGAACCTAAAATTCTTGTATTTCTAAAACTAAAAACTGATTGGATTTTCGGTTTTTTAGTTCAGAGATGAAAAATGCAGAAAATCAGAAAATATCTAATAGTTATACTATGGGTAGCTCTTGAAAGGTGCTGGCTAATGAAGTCACGAATTTTTATTAAAAAACTTCTCTTTTGTGCCAAGTTTCAGATTTTTGACTCAAACTGTTTATTGAGAAAAATCGGCAATTCACCAAAATGTGTTGCACTTTTTTCTCAAATGTTTATTTAAAATTCCCGCACCAAGTGCCAAAGACACAGCTTATAGGTATACGGTAAAATACAAGAGAATCTTATTTAAAAAAACTCCACCATCCATATTCAATAGAAAACGAACAGGAACAGATAGCGTAAGCATAGAAAAAAGGATCATCTGTTAAGGCAGTTTCCCATATTCATCTTCTGTAGCTCAAAGAGCAAGGGGCCCGTCCAAGTTAGCTCGATTGATCCTATATAAGAATGTTTCCTCCCTTTTCAGGTTTTTATTTTATTCTTCTAAAGACATTAATTTTTCAAACCATTAAACTTTAAATTTACCAATTTCACTGACTCTAATTCACCCTCTAACTTTTCTAAACTACCCCATTCTTGTATTTTTCCTCGAACCGAGAGCCAAACTCACGATATTACTGTCATGTAAATTTGAAAGGGATTACAGATTGGGATGAGCAGTAATCAATTACAAGTAATTTAAATACCGTTTGAAAATTACAATAATTTGTAGCATGGCACGAGTTAAGTAACGTGAAAATAATTGGAAAGATTTTGTTTTACCGAGAGTAGCAGAGTTATTAATTCATAAGGAGAAATCAATGAGGTTGTCCTCTGCTTGATGCAAAAATATACTTTTTCGGGAATCGAACCCGAGTGCCAATAATAGCAATCCGGGCCAATTGGCTACCCTTTGAGGTGCTAAATAACATAATTAAAAATAAAGATAAGAGTAAATAAATATTATATTTAATATTGATTTACTATGAGTTAAGGATACTAGGTCACTTATTTCACTTTAAAATTAAAAAATTAAAAGATATAATTTTTTTTCTTTTTCAATATATATTATATATACATATATATGTTACTTTCTGTACTTCCTGAAGATGGGTTGTTAGCCCGAAATATATATATTGGAAAAGAAAAAAATTATATCTTTTAATTTTTAATTTTAAAGTGAAATAAGTGACCTAGTATCCTTAACTCATAGTAAATCAATATTAAATATAATATTTATTTACTCTTATCTTTATTAAAGATGTTTCACCTTGCACCAACACCACAATCTCTACTAATTAATAATTAAAAATAGTCCACTCCATCTTGGATATAATAGATGACACCCCCTTGATTTTCTTATCTGTTATTTCTCATGGTTTTAATGCCCGATAGGATATAGCCAAATTTGTTTTTGTTGTAATAGCAAGCTGGTTACACATAACAAACGAATACATTACATATTATGTTAATTTGTATCAAGCAGAGGACAACTTCATTGATTTTCCTTTACAGTATCTCTCTCTCTAATTTTTTTAGCATTTGATTTAAAAATTTGTAAAAATTCATTCAAGTGTAAATAATATTGTCGAAAATTATTTAGATTGTTATAAAATATTTAGTTATACAAGAAAGATAATAACCCTCGAATTGCAGGACTATCTCGCATTTTTTTCATCGTTCTTTTCAAAAGGTAAATCGAGATGGTGGAATCAAGCCGTTTAACTTTTTTCTTGTTGTCTTTCTACTTGACTCCGTCTAATAAAAATTTAATTTCATTTTTAAACCGTTTAAATAACAAAAGACGACAAAGTGGAAAAAAAGACCGAAGGATTACTCGCTGTTTTTTCCACGCTTTAATGTATATTAATTAAAAAAAAATCTTTAATAAATGTTTTAAGTGGAGCATCAAACACTTGAGTCGCCGCGCTTTGTTGTTAACAACTTCACCCTCTTTTTTTATTTTGGAAATCATAATTTAAGGTTATAATCGCCACCCAATAAAAGAAAACCATACACAAAGCGAGAAGGGTGAAAGTTTCGAAACGTTATTTTAGTGGTTACAATTCTTCTCTCTAACCACCCTCTTGAAGAAGAGCCGCTGGCAAATTAAGGGATCCGCCGATCGTTCGCACGCGAAATAAATTCCTTAAAAAGCAGATAAAAGATGGGAGCCCCGCCGCTCTCTCACTCTCGTCTCCGTTATTTCTGAAAGCATCTTGGCATAGTTTAGGCGTCGACATCGCATACCTCCTTTATTTTGCTCCAAATGAGTTTTTTTCCTACCCTTCTACTAAGAGTGGGAAGGAAGGAAGGAAGGAAGAGTGAGGGAATTTCATTTGTAAACGTTGGCAACCCTTGAAACGTAATCACCACCCTGCTTTATATATGATTATTAGAATACTAGCTGCCATAATATATTCTATTTATTATTATTACTTTTTTTTCTAAATATTATAATAACATTTCAGATTATCATATATTAGACAAAATATGTAAGAACAATACTAGCGAAAAATTCTGTTTTTTTCTTCTTCTTCAAATGCTATCCCTACTCGATTCCGAGCGTCAGTGATTAACATAGAGAGTATTATCTCCATGGGTCGGATCTAGGGAGGTGGGGGCAAAGGTGCCACGTGCCCCTGGCGGCAAATTTTAAGAAGGGGCACATTTTGGGAATATTTATATATATATTTAGCATTTGAGGTTAGGAAGAACGGCGGCAAATTCAAGCTTGCCAGAGCCAGCCCTTTCACAGGGCGAACGGAGCGACCAGGCGCCAAGTCTCTCAGTGGTAAAGGAAAAATAATGGAAAAAATATTTTTCCTATATTTTGATAGTAAGGGGGCGCCATAATTGGGTCTCGCTTCATTATAAAACTTGCCTCGGGCCTGCAGTGAAGCTTGCACCCCCCCCTCCTGACAAAAGACCTAGATCCTGCTCTGATCTCTATTGTAATTTTTCTGAGAAAAACTTTCACAGGGATGGTTTCCCATTGCCTTCCATGGATTTAATTTGACAAAAATGAAAATTATTCTGACTAAAACGAGATTCGAAGTCACTTTAATCTCTACTCTACTGACACATCAACTGACTTTCATTTACCCTTATTTTATTAATAAATTAAAATTGAAATAAAAGATAATTATTTTTGAATTATACCTTTATTTATTTATTTATTTTTGCTTTCATTAGGTTTCATTGTAAAACGTAAAACGGGATCCTATTACAATGTTTGTCGGTCCGTTTGTCAGACATTTCTTTAATTAAATAAGATACAAACTGAAATTTAAAATATATTCATTTTGGAAAGATACGGATATTTTATGGTGTGGAAAATAAAAAATATTTTGATACCATAAATTGTGAGGTATCTCTGTAAGAGCCTTTGTAATTAGAATTATCGTCGCTTTAGAGTGTAAACCTGCTAACTCACAACAAGGACATTTTACAGGGCAGAGAAAAAACAAACAAAATTTAATATTGTTCTTATGGAAAGAAACTATTTTTCACATTTTTTTTCAACAACTTAGATCGTAATTTTAAGTAGCAAAACTGCTAATTACTTGGACGATGCTGCATCTCTTTTTCTTTCGAATGGTGTTAATATGTCAAATTTAAAAAAAAATGTATTTAGCAGGTTTACACTCTAAGGCGACGTTTTTTATTAAATTTATTTGCCTCCAAATGACTATATAAAAGACCCACAAATTGCCTATTTTTAGCGGGGTTTTGAACAGTCCAAATTCAATGTTAAATTAAAATTACAAAAAATTTTTTAGTTCATTCTTTCATTGTGAATAGCAAGTAAGAAAGAATTTGATATCTTAAGGTATTTGATTTGGAGATACACTAAGTTTGATGCTACCTGGCTGCCATTAAGATATATAGTATTCACGTAGCGACGGGTCATTCAGCTAGCAACATATATATAAAATATATATAATTATATATATTATGTACGTAACCCTCACACATGACTGGCTTGTTTTACCATTTACAGATAAAGGAAAATTGAAACATTATAACAAAAACACAAAAAAAAAAAATAAAATATTGAATAAAAAAAGTATTGGATGATTGATGTCTAAAAAGTATATAAGTCTAGCTACATATCAAATAAAATTAATAAATATTATAAATGACACTATATAGCATTTAAAACATTTTTAATTCATTATATTGAAGCTGAAATTTATTTTTGTATTCCTCAAGAAAAAAGCACTTAACTTGCGGATTATCCTCTCCATTGGCTTCGACTTAGAAATATTGAATAAAACAGAAAAGAATTACTTCTGGTTGCTTGATTTGGAGATATTCTAAAAGATATGAGAAATAAAGCTCGGTAGAATTCACGAGGCCCATCATCATGGGGTGCTAGAACACTAACTCATACCCCAGTCTGATCTTGTCCAAAGGCGAGATCGTACTCTTCCATTAAGTCATAATAATCGTAACCCTCCATTTGTTTCTGGTGAGTTTAATAAACACCCCTGAGAATCACTCTCAAGAGATGTAGAGTGTCCAGAGCCTAAAATAAATAAATCAAAGTGATAATTACTAAAATTTTCCCCTGTGGACTGGGGGTAGAATAAGTCCACAGTATCCCCTGCTTGTCGTAGAAGTCGACTAAAAGGGGTTGGACGTGTAGCTAGCTAACAACTCACTCCGTAAAAAACTCCCCAGTTAACCTCTCAAAAGAGAACTGATTTCACGTATGAACTATGAGAGATGCTGAAGCAGTACGAATTTCGTAACCTACAAGCAAAGTATTATCACATACTACTAAAGGACATTTGTGCCTGCCTCTGTTTGTAATTACCTACCTACCTATGTCACCCCCAGGGGTTGGGTCCAGGGGAAAGGTGGAGGTTCAGGCTTGAGGGGTCCAGGGGGCTACTAAAGGGCATTTGTCCCTGTCTTTGTATTTACCTATCTTTCTATGTTTGTATGTCCGTCCCCACAGGAGTGGGGGGTGGGGGTCCAAGGGTGGGGAGTCAGGTGGGTGAAGGTCCAGGGGGCTACTAAGGGTGTTTGTGCCTGTCTACACCTATACATATATATATATATATATATATATATATATACCTAAGTGGGGTTGGGAGGTGGGGTCCAATGGTGAGAGTTTGGATCCAGTGGAAAGGTGGGGGTCCGGGGGATGCGGCGTCCATGGGTGGGGAGTCCAGGGGGTATGTTTACTGGGTTAGAGGATGATCAGAGGCGGGGGAGAAGTTCCGGGTTTGGGGAGAGGGCCGGTGGGATGGAGAGTGGTTGGAGATGGAGGAGAGGGAGTGTTTAAGTGACGGGGGGTTCAGGGGCGAAGCCCCTTGGCTAGCAAGAGGCCCACGGAAGGCGGGCCTTGCAGCTAGTGTTTTTAATAAATGAATGTAAAAACCAAAAATGTAAAGAATTATTCGTAAAGAAAATTCAAACATTTTAAATACACTACAAACTTTTGGAGTTATCTTATATCGAATTCCAAATACACAAACAGACAGAAAAATAATTATATTTGAATAAATATTTCACTTCAAGTTTCAGACATTTTTTTAACACGATTATTTACCTATTGTTTTAATTGTTTAACTTTTATTTAATTCGAATACATTTTTTTAACACGATTATAAAAAATTCGGGTGAATTCATTGCCTCTAATTCTAGTAAACACTAGGTACTAAGTAATTCTTAAAAATATATAATAGTATCAACAACATTTTTTTCTCAATGATTTAGAATTTAGAGTTAAAAATAGTGAGATAATTTGGAACTTTAATTCTCAATTAAAACATTAGTAAAAACAAAATCAAATGTTTATGCGACTCGGAAGTGGACTAGGTCAGCTATATAATTAAACATCCGACTAGCAGGGAGGGGTCAGCATTTCGTGTATTTCTACCCTAAACTCTTAAAAACCATGTCACTATCTTGATTCGAGTAGAAAAAACGACTGATTTAATACTAAAATAATTCCCCGTGTGCGCTAGTCATTCAACCCGTGCTTTCTATTTTCATTTCATCACCGAGTATGTTATTGGCAATCGATATTGACTTTATATTATAAAAATAAAAAACAAAGAACAAAAAAATAAAAAACACCAGCAAAATTAACAGCTTAATTAACTTTAACATTTAAAAATGTTCACTCGGCTGATATAATATTGTTTATTTCGAGTTTAAATATTGACAGATTGGAATAATATTCAATTCCAATTTGCGTGTCAATTTCAATATATATTTATTTATCCTTTTTTTCTTTTATTTTTTTCCTATTTTTTGTTTAATTAACTTTCCTTTTTTTTATATACTCGTATACTACCATCGCTTTTGTTCTGACGAGATAAAATCAATAATTCCTCCTAAAGCTTCATTCCATTCAAAATCTCTCTTTGGTTAATACAAACACATTCGCCGAATTGTTTATCCCTATAACTTCTAGAAACTATAACTCTCTTCCCCCGTTCGTTTTCCTATATATAATATGTGTCGTTCATTGTAAAAGTGAATTATCTCCTTGTAATAAAATTTTTGAACTAACAAGCTTCATACAAATTAATGTGTATGGAAAAAAAATACAAGTATTAATTCAGTAAATTTTATTTTAGTAATTTTAGTGCAATTATTGGAGATGCTTCCCTTTTATAATGCAAGATATGACTAAATGTAATACCATTACCTAATCAAAAAAATATTTATTTTAAAAATATGGATTTACACCACTTTTACATTGAACGACACAATTATATAACCTTCAGTCTTTTAAAGCCCGCATCCACATATACCAGTTCTGTAACTTTAAAATGCGGGTCAAAACTCGACATATTTACTACGGCAAAAAATATGCTACTAACTCTTAAACGTTTAAACAAATATGCCGTTTTGAAGCTTGCTGTCATAGCTACAAAACGACATATTGATTATGGCGCCAGAAACTATAGGTAGGCCATCTCTTGGAAAAAAACCCGCGTTTTAAAGTTACAGACCTGGTAGGTATTTTCAACTCCGACCCAATCTCTGAAGTTTTTTCGTTTTTTCACCATGCAAGGGCTCACCCAGGGCTACAGAGGCTGTACCTTTTTTGGTACACATTCTTCTTGTATCAATGTCATTACAAAAAAAAATATCGGCTTTTTGAACTGGTCAAATTAAATATGGTAAATATATTCTTCTTCTTGGTTAGTCATTGAAATAATATAATAGTTAAAATTTATTAATTAATTTTCGATTTATTTAATTGATCAGGAGGGGTCTAACTTGAAAAACTTGAATATTTCATTTGAAAATACACGATGAGCTGTGGAAATTTTTGATTTCAACTAAAAACTCAATATGAAATAAATGAATAAATCGAATTTGATAATTCGGATAATTTAAGATTTTTAATTTTTTTTTATTTTGAAATTTTAAAATTATTATAAAGGATCTCCTAACTTGTTCTTGTCTAGAGATTGAAAATTTGTAAACCACCTATTCCAAAATTTGTCTTTCCGTAGAAGCCCTCTTTGCCATCGGCATTTTATGTTTTCTCTCCCTTAACTAATAATTATTTTTGTAATTTTAATATATAGAAAGGGTATAAGAATATATTTTTTACTTTCACATTTCTATTCATAGAATATAATGTGGAAGTACTGTCTGCAGGTCCTGACTCTTTGATTTAACTTACAGATACTATAATATAATCAAATGCACAGCCTTATATATTTTTGAATAATTAATAATTATTTAAATACTTCCTATTTGATGTTAGAAACATTTTATTTATGTTTGTGGGATTCATTGTAAAAACTTGAGGAGGGGCCAAATAATTGTTGGTAAAATTTTTGTAGTGAGCGGACTTAAACTTGAGCCTTCTGCCGGTGAGCACGAACACCCCATATCTAGAAATATAAATTTTATATTTAATAACGAAAGTTGTTTACTTCGATCAATTTTTTAGATTAGGCAATCTAGACATCATTAATCAACGCATTTATTACATGTTTTTAATTTTTTCTTTTTTTTTTACTGTAAATGTTTTTATTTTTACTTGAGAAAAAAGGGTAAGTGTAAATTCTTTTTATCTTTTTGTAAATTATTATTCCCGTTTCGTAATTCTCCTGGTCTATTTACACTTTACACACACCTGACTCGACCTGGGGATCGTATAATAATCATGGCTGGTCATTGTACCTAACGGGGCAGTAAAACTCAATAGAGGTGAGTTAGGGGTGTAGGGTCAGGGGTAGGGGAGGCCCAGGCACAAGTGTAACAATTTACGAACGACCCTTGTGTTATATGATGGCTCTTTGGCAAGGACCAAATTTCAAAGGCCTAGTAATTATCTATTCTGTCAAGATCCTCTAGAGGAATATCAAAATATTATATATACAAATTGGTTAGGGATGAATTATGTCATAGAATCGCTCTATATCTAGCATAATGACGCATGGGGTAACTAGATATCGATAAAATATAAATTGAAAACACTACAAGCTTTTGTATATTTAATTAGAAAATAAAATGTTAACGTATTAAAAAATATATATATTTAAAAAAAATTCAGTTTCGTAAAAGTTGTTGCGATTTAAGGGCTTTTCGCGACTTTAGGAGTGCCCTGTTTAAATCTTAAGGTCAGATGTGTATAATGGTAACACTCTGAATAAATAAAAATAGAACAAAATTTAGAAAAAAACTATTTATTAATAGAAAAAAATAATTCAAATTATAAATATAAAAGAACTTGCGGTTCAAGGGTTAAACCTGCCAGGCACGTTTAATATAAGAAATATAAATGAAATAAAGAAATGATATATTTAAATAACAATATTATTTAAGAAAATATTAATAAAAGCTATTATGGCTGGCAGGGATAAGACCTGTCTGTTCGATATTGAAGTTATATAAAAATATATAAAAAAATTAAACAAATGAATCGCTTCGATAAGCTGTAAAGGAAGATGAAGTCTGAGTGAAAGAAAGTAATTGGAAAGATGGCGAAAGGCGAGCGTATTGCGTGGGCGATCAAGAGGTCTGCTCAAGGATGCAGCTAGTACTCGACTCTTTTGTAGCCGGCCGGCCTGCTGGCAGCTGAGCTGACGTTAGCCGCGCACAGAGCCAGTCGCCAGGCTGCCAACGTTGAAACATTTTAATTATCCTGAAAAAAATAAACTGGGCAACGAAGTTGCACATTAAATGAATGGGGGGGGGTCTGCCCCTTATATCATTACATCCCCCCGGCCAGAAACATTAAAATTGGAACCAATTAAGAAGGTGACAAGTTTAATGCCTCTGCCTCCAGGACCGAACATTATCGGCCAGCACCCGCACAGTATACTGTTACCATGAATTTACTGTACTGATGCTAGAATTACAATGGAAGTATAAAAATAAAAAAATAAACAAATAAATGCATAGGCATTGGATGTCCATGTCTGGGTGTCAGATAGGAACGAAGCTTTCCTGATCTTCCAGTAACATCGGGACAAACCAAGGCGAGCGCACCGCCACGGCTGTAACGTGGGAGTGAGAGATTATTTGCTTACAAGGGGAAATTTAATGACTGTTCAGAGCGCTTTGTCCTACCTTGAGGCCTCTGAAACCTTCAAAGCGGTTACTAGCTGTCCTCTGAACAAGTCGCGGTTAAATGGGAGCCGGAGGGGATGCTGGGCAGCCGTTTCAGACCCCGTGGTGGCCAACCCCAACGTCTTCCATCCAACCCAATTCTTAAGAAAATTACAATACATCGGGCACACAGCCCGGCTCAACACATAGAGGGAATGGCCCGTGCCCAATTGTCCGGGAATTGCCTCGGCGGGTCACCGTCGGCTCATTCCTCTATAAACTACTTCCATCAGGCACACAGCCTGGCTCACTTCTTAGAGTGAATGGCCCGCTCCCAATTGTCCGGAAATTGCATCGGTGGGTAGCCGTCGGCTCATTCCTCAAGAAAAACAATGGGTCTATGCCCCGCGGACTTAGCCGCCCATTAAACCTGCCACACAGTAATTAATTCAAAAAAAGGGGGGGGGAAATTAATACAAAAATCTCACAATCCAACACAAGCCTGTGACAGACGACCGCAGAGATAGGTCCGTCAGAACTGGCTTCAAAGTCCAGCCACGTCCACATCAGACACACAGCATGAGCCTCCAAGGTTTCTCTACATTTTTACGAAGAGACCAAAATTGGCTTTGACTAAAAAATAAAAAATTAATTAAACAAAAAAATTAATGTTTAGGCAAACTGCAACATTATACTACTTAGGTCCGGCGGACAAGGATCCTTATAGCGTCTTTCCTCTGAATCCTCGACCAGACTCCCGCACGCCATCACGTCACTCTCTCGCGTTTTTTACGCGGTTTAAATATTCATATAAGAATATATGTAAAAAAACTAAAAAAATAAAATAAAACAATAATTAATAAAATAATTATTCGCGACCATCGGCGCTTAAGGTCTTCTCACAAAAAAACAAACTATTCAATGAGCCTCAGGGGCTTTAGATTTTACCATTATAACAAACATACAAACCAGTCACAGACCACAACAAGCCACTAGGCACCAAAACAATTCTCCAGATAGGGCCCAGACCTTGCACTCACTTTTGACAGGCAATCGGTTTTTGGCACTTAGAGAACTAAAAAAATGTCCATTGGATGGCAAAAGAATGTAAATAAATTCCATTGGTTAAAAAAATCATGTTACTATTACAGGTAATAGAATAAAAAAACTCAAAGGTCAGAGAGAATGGTAAATAAACTAACCATAAAAAAATTCTATCGATAGAAAATACCGAATAAAGGACCTTCCTGTTACAAATTAAGGAACAGAGTTCAACTATTAATAGATCATAGAGAATGATCGCAAGGAATAACGGTAAAAAAATTAATTTTATTAATAGTAATTTCTGAATTAAAAAAATTTAAAATTCCATTTTAGTTCGAGTAATTGTGACTTAATAGGGTCAGTAAAAAAACTCGACATTGAACTTAGGCAATGGCCAAATGGTGGATAATATTTATATATATAAAAAAATAACCAATAAATTTTATCATCAGAAAATAACCTAGTGGGTCCGTGTTATGATTTATTCGCATTAATATTAACAAATTAAATGCCGATTACAATTGATTTGAATCATCAAGATAAAGAGAGAGAATGATATATGGGACCCTGAACCCAAAGACAATAAAGAAATAAATGGCTCCAAGAGTGAACAAAACGCCGGTTCAAATATGAGAGTGGTTGACAGTAAATAGAATTACTCTTTGTAAATCTCATTGCTGAAGATGGGGGGGGGGTTTACACACCGAATCGCTATTTTTCTGTTTAAACAAAGTCAATAGCAAATAACTGATTTGCCAGACCAGGTAACAAATAATTATTATTCAAAAAAATAATAAAATAAAAAAATTCACAAGAAATTTCATTTTAGACAGACCGACAGACTGAACTATAAAATTCAAAACAATGAATTTGAAAGCTGATTGGGTTTTTTAAAAAAATAAAAAAATCCAGGTAAACCAAACTGAATTAGTAATGAACATGGCTGGGATTTGACCTCGGAGGGATCTTTCTCCGTTAGCAGTGATCAATTTAAATTGAATTAACTAAACGATAATGAGAGGATTTAGGATTATCTGTTCATCAATAGATTGCCTCTCTAATTAATCGATGCCAATGCGCTATTAGTTATAATAATGAGCATTAATTGATTTCAATTTCAATTAAAAAAACATTTATTAAATAATTAAGTAAGCTTATCTTACTTAATTGACAAAACGATTTAGCAGAATTTAATGATTTTAATAATTTAATGACAGACAGACTGACAGACGAAATTTTTTTTAAAAAATAATTACGTTTAAAACAATTAGCTAGAGAATTTATTCGATTTACAAAATAAGCAATTCGAAACCAAATTTAATCTGAACCACCAATTAATCTAACTGGAATTCAATTCCATAGGACTATAGTAATTTTGATAATCAGTTTTCATCTGAATTATAAAAAAATTTATTAAAGAATAAGGCTTAACTTTATGAATAGATTTCAATTTTATTTTTGAACTATTTAAGATTAGATTTTAAATAAAAAAATGACTATTGAATGATTTTAATTCAATTATAGTAGGTGATTCATATTAAAAATTTTAAGAAAATTTACCCTAATTAAGACAAGATGACTTTACTGAAATTTAGCGATTTACAGACTTTAGCAAAAAAATTTCTTAGTTTCACAATAAAAAAATGATTGGACTTCCTGACGGACTTAAATAATTTACTGAATAGACAGACAGACTAATGAAATTTTCTCATTTTGATAGAAAATTAAAGAGATTAATAAGAAAATTTACGAAAAAAATTACAAAAAAATATACAACTATTTACAAAGGAAAAAAATAAAAAAATTAGGAAAAAAATTATAAAAAGAACAAAAGGTGAGGGGGGAAAATTAAGAGATAGAATTCAACTGGAACAAGCCCCTATGTGGAATTAACACATAGTTTGTAGTTAGATTTTTAACTACTGCTCCGGGCTATTATAAAACCGTTTCAACAACCGAGTGTTGAACACACCATGCTTCTTGCCATGGAGAGCTTCTAATACATCGGTGCCCCCGGGGCATATTTCTGCCACGCGGAAGGGCACTACGTATTGCAAAAAGAATTTATTATATAGGGATCGCGCAAGTTTGTCGAATTTTGTTAGCACGGTAAATTTAATACCGTGAGCTACAAACGATTTGTTTGATCTTCCGGGCTCAACTACTTTACTAATGAAAAGTATTTCGCCCCGTACCACCTCAAGGATCTCCCTCAATCCTTGTTTTTGATACTTGATAGAGGATTTTACCTCTACTCTCCTTAATGGGAATTTAACCAGTTTTTCAGGTTGGGGATTTTTGATTACTTCAGGATGGTGAATTTCTGTGTAGACTATTTCTACTTCATCCTGGAACATTTGTAACCCATCCTGGTCACAGACTGCAACCGCCGTCTCTATTCTTGGGCTGTCTATAATGATTTCATCTGTGGTTTCCCATATTTCCCCAGATGTGCCTATTTTGATTGCCGTTACGGCATGCTCCCTTATACTTTTACCCAGCCCTATACACCGGTCGTCCATTTTCTTAATCATTTCCTCCATTTTCCTGTTCACGCCCTCAAATTTATCATTAATGCTCTGATTCATCCCGTCTATTTTATTATTCATCCCGTCCATTTTATTATTCGTCTCTCTACTGTTACTATCTATTTTATTACCAAGATCACTTTTTATTTCTCTACTGTTACTGCCCATGTCCCTGCGCATTTCTCCCATTTTATTGCTCATTTCTCCCATTTGTTCCATCATTCGTGCCATCATCTGTGCCATGTCAAATGGTGCATTACTAACCGGTGCTTGCGGCTGCAGCCTGGCTATCCGATGAAAGGCCCGGGACTCAGTGGCCGTTGCTATCTGCGCCTGGTTTATTGGTTCTGCTTGCAGTTCCAACCTGGTGGAATGCGCCAACGGTTCTTGGCCTTCTATTAATTCTGTGATTCCTGGCATTGTAAAAAGGCTGATGGTTCTCTAAAAAATCAAAAAGAATTAATTTCTTTTCTCAAGGAAAATTTAATGAAAAAAATTCACTAAAAAAATAAAAAATCAAACGAAAAAAAAACTTTCTCTCACTCAATCATACACTTCACCTCCCTTAGGGCTTTTCAAATCTCTGGTGGGACCTCCATGTTGCGATTTAAGGGCTTTTAGTGACTTTAGGAGAGCCCTGTTTAAATCTTAAGGTCAGATGTGTATAATGGTAACACTCTGAATAAATAAAAATAGAACAAAATTTAGAAAAAAACTATTTATTAATAGAAAAAAATAATTCAAATTATAAATATAAAAGAACTTGCGGTTCAAGGGTTAAACCTGCCAGGCACGTTTAATATAAGAAATATAAATGAAATAAAGAAATGATATATTTAAATAACAATATTATTTAAGAAAATATTAATAAAAGCTATTATGGCTGGCAGGGATAAGACCTGTCTGTTCGATATTGAAGTTATATAAATATATATAAAAAAATTAAACAAATGAATCGCTTCGATAAGCTGTAAAGGAAGATGAAGTCTGAGTGAAAGAAAGTAATTCAAAGATGGCGAAAGGCGAGCGTATGGCGTGGGCGATCCAGAGGTCTGCTCCAGACTTCAGCTAGTACTCGACTGTTTTGTTGCCGGCCGGCTGGCTAGCAGCTGAGCTGACGTTAGCCGCGCACAGAGCCAGTCGCCAGGCTGCCAACGTTGAAACATTTTAATATCCTGAAAAAAATTAACTCGGCAACGAAGTTGCTCATTAAATGAATGGGGGGGGGGTCTGCCCCTTATATCATTACAAAGTGTTGTGTATATAAAAAAATCTATAACTCTATCATCAAAATTCTAGCACTTTTAGCAAAAGATAAAATGATTATATAATAAAAAAATTAAAAATATTTAAAATCGAATAAAACATGTTCAACTACTGCTTTGGCATGTAGGTAGTCTAATATGAAATTGAGCATACAAAATGCAATTAGTTCTTGAATTTGTTATCGTTTTATTTACTGTATCGTCTCCTTAGAGTGTAAACCTGCAAACTAACAACAAGGAAATTTTACAGGGCAGAGAAAAAACAAACAAAATTTAATATTGTTCTTATGGAAAGAAACTATTTTTTAAGACTTAAAAAAAAGTGGTCCAAGTATACGTTCAAGTCAACAAAATTGCATAGAGAATGAGATAAGAATCATGTTTCTAGGATGAATGGTTTTTATTTTATGATGGAAAAACTGCGATTTTTTGCAAAAAATTGCTGTTTTTCAAATCTTCAACCTCATTTACCATTGTCCAATTAAGATGAAACTTTAATTAAATTGTAGCAAATTTAATCTAATATAAAAATGTATAATGTGGTCTTTGTCGAAAACGTGCTCCTTCATGGTTAAAATGGGAAAAAATAGAAAAAATTTCGAGTTTTTGGGATATTCAAAAGTGATCCGAGGGATGACGCAAAATGTTGTCCTCTTTAATTTACTATAGGACGGTTATTTAAAAAATTTGGACCGTTTTTGAGTTATTAGCGAAAAACTGGAAATCCCGAAAATGTCGAGTTTTTTCGTCCATCAAAAATTGTCCCTCACACTTTCGAGGTCACAAATTTAGATTTGGCCACAGCATACCAAACGATCTTAGAAAAAAAATCTTTTTCCACAATTAATATAAGCTGAAACCCCCCTATATACCGGGCTAATATGTTTAATCAAGAATTATGTTCTTTTTTAATTTCTTGAAGTACCTATTTGTTTAAAAAAATTCCCACTAAATATTTTGTTATGAGAATTGACCCCCCCCCCCCATAAAAATGTTCTGGCTACGCCACTGGGTATCAATATGTCATATATGATAAAAAATGGATTTAGCGGGTTTACACTCTAAGGCGACGATATGTTTTTAGTTTATTATCTACAATTAGTCGTGCTGCTTGCATTCTAAATTATTTGATTAAGTGGTGTTGGCTCAATGTCTTCTATAGTGTTGGACAAGACCCTCAAAATTTAAAAAATGAAAGTTTTTTAATTTTACATATATAATTAAAACCTTATTTATTTACCAAATGTATCTTTATTATACTTTTCAGCAAATTTTTATTAGAGAATAATAAAGTGATAGTCGAACTGATAAGTAATTTCCGACATTTCCTCTTATTTTCCTACAAGTTTTGTCATATAGCTTCATTATTTTTTATCGGATCTTGAAAAATAAGGTGTCATTCTGTTCACAATAAAAAGGGTAACATTATATCTAAAATAATAATTTTAATGAAATGTAAGATTAAAAAGTTATTGTCAATTAAAAATTTTAAATGGCCGCCATTTTGAAAATTTTCAAGAAAAAATTTATGTACGTTTTAAATAGTAGATAATGTTATTAAGTAGATGTGTACCAAATTTCATAAAGATATCTACATCTGTTCGTAAGATAGACGATTTTCTTTTAAAAAAAATAAAATGGCGACCAGAAAGAAAACGAAACGTTTTTGGACCTATGTATATTGGAAATTTTCATCTAATTTTAATGTGGAAAATCACGCCCTGAGTCCTTGGAATGTTTTTTCTAAATACCCTGTACCTATACTAGACTAGAAATTATCGTAATCAAAAGATCAACCCTCTTAATTATTATTTGATTTTTAAAAAAATAAAGTTATCCTTGGGGGGTCGGGTAGGCTAGGCGGTAGCATGTCAGCCAGCTAACCAAGAGGACCCGAGTTCGAATCCGACTCGAGGCTAAAATCTGACCCCCGAGGTAGAGACAAATTTAAATAAAATAATTAGTATCGTAAATGGCTTATGGCTAGAAAGGCCGAAAAGCCAAAAAAAAAAAAAAAAAAAAAAAAAAAAAGTTATCCTTTAATCTTTAGTTAATCTCGTTAATACAAAAATCGAAAACCGCTAAAGGCGCACTCTACCGGTGAATAACACACATAAATTCTTATGAGAAAATTTATTGTTCATCGATAACTGTCTGCCAATAGATGTCAGGGGGGAATTTAGCACACCTAATTAATTCTATAAATCTTGAGTATATGTCATTCCTATCGTGATTTTCGCCAATAGCCTTATTAGAAGAGGATATGTGAGATCAACCCCTCATTTCCCCCGAAATTATAAAAATCATTAAAAATATTTATCATTATTCTTAGATCAAGCTTATCTTCCTTAAACTATTTCGTAAACATGTATATATTTATTGAGAAAAAATCATTTATTTGATAAAAAGAGAGGCCTCTTTCTTCTATTATCTGTTTTAAGGGTTGTTGTCATTCCCGGTAAATTCTGAAGTTGTTCAATTAAAAGATAAATGGTTCCACATTTTAAATCGATTAAATTGATAGATGGGAATATTAAATTTTGGTTTATCATTTTGCCTGTGTGGACTTTACTATCCAATCTCTCTAAAGGTTTATATCAAACTCACCTTTCTCTTCCTTTACAATCTAAGCTCTGCCTTTAAATTCAATTATTTATACATATTATCGTGTCGTATTCCTTTAATTAACCGAAACTGCTTCTGGAGTTAAGGTATTCATTTCAGTCCATTAAAATTTTGTAACATATTTTATAGGATAAATTTAATCCTAAAATTAAAATTTCATAAATCAATACGTTTCTATTCCGGGAATCGTATCATCTTTTCGATTTTATTTATTTATTTATTTTTTCTGAACTTGTTTTAGTATATGTACAATGAACACACAACTTAAAAAGTAGAGTTATAGAAATTTAATGGAATTTTGGAATTTACTTAATATATTTACATGGACCAAGTGAATAAATTGAAATCATCAACCTGTTGAATAACAAAGCTGCAATACTGACAACAAATGAATTCACAAATTGTAAGACTAAACAAAATGCTGAACATGACTTTTCGGTTTCTATTTTTTCAAGAAATTGTTAAGGACGTTTGGAAAATCTAAAAAACAGCCTTGTTTCTTTAAACAATCCATCTCCAGCTTTACGAATATTTTTATTATTTTCTTCAACATGTGAGATTTTGTTAAAATTTTCCCACAATTTAGAAAATTATTGAAATACTAAATTAATAAATATCTAAATTTGGTACATACAAAATTATGTTATTAAAAAATTAGTTTCGTAGATTTTACCTTCATCTTTTTAGTCTAATTAAAGTATTCATCGTAAATATTTTAAGGTTTTTTCTCAAATTTCAATATAGTACTTGAATAAATAAATTAAACTAAGCTCAATACGTTAAAAATCTTAAAATGAGGACGGCTTTATTTAGAGTCAAACACAGATTATTCTTAAAGTAGACCTATCCGTTGTTCCATATAATTCAAGATTATCAATATAAATAGATTGCTTAGTGTAATGGTTTAAGCGCTAGTTTTCCGCCGCGTATCACACAAGATCATTCTAGATAAATTTAATTATTTATAATTATTATAAAGAAACGTTGCTTTAAACATCAGTGAAATTATAATACGTGCTGCCGAGACACACCTAGGGTTGTAGAACTACGGGATAACTAAGTAACAAATTATAATACAAACTACTCAAAAAATATTATAATACTAGAAGAGAATAAGGTCATCAAGAACTTTTGTCCAAAGAAAAAACACTTTAAATCCATAAACAAAAAACAAATATTCTTGAATCCTCCACTCAACAAGATCTACGTATTAAATAAGCTGATCATAGAATTCAACCAAGTTTGTTTTCATCGATTTGCACCTCGCCCCCAAACAAAATTTCAGCTTTATAGCAGTCTGAAAAGTTTATTGATACCTAATAAAGAAAACAAAATATGTACTATTGACTAGCGAAGTTTTGAAATTTAAATAAAAAATAATATCATTTATCTCTATAAAAATGAGTACATTAGTACTTACTTTAACTGCTTAATCTAGAATCTAGATCAATCTAACCACCTGTTTCAAATATTTGATTTAATTGAGCGATTAAGTAAAAATAAATAAAAAAAATTGATTAAATTATTATTTATTTATTTATCTATTTATTAAGGATAATAAATTAACATCAAATAGGATATATCTAGAGATTTTTTCCCTAAGCTACTTTTATCCCACTCTCTCTGCATTTCAGGCACTGATTAATGAATGGTTTGCTAGCATCATATCAGAATGAGATTTGACTTGACGATAACTTCACATTAATCATCTCTCCTCAATGCAAGTGTTTGACCTAAATGCGGCCCCTCACCAACCCCCTCTGTTTGGGCCCCATCGGGGGTGTGGACGGGGGTTGTCGGTCGTTTGCGTTTTAAAAACAAATTATCTGCATAATTCGCAAACTGATATCAGTTGATTTTACCCAAACTAAACTAATAATAAAAATAATAAAAGTTACTCGATTCTATCTATTAAATCCCATTTATAATAGTTCCTGTTTTGTCAATTTCATACATCCCTTAGCAATTTGATTAATATTTTCATAAAATGTCAAAACATGTTAAAAATCATTAAAGTGATCAACTATTTATAAAATATTTACAAGAGAGATATACAGAGTGTTATTATTGATCTGTTTTTTATCAAGTCAATCAGACAATATTTTTTTTTAACATCATTTTTGCTTTTAACGTGGGATAATAAATTCCATATCTTTGGTTTAAAGTCGATTAAAGCAAACAAAAAAATGTTATTTATTAAATAATAAAAAACAAACTCACAACCCCTTCTTTTTTCACATTTATACTCTCATTGTGTGGGTTATAATGGATTCTGAAAAAAAAATTATTATCCTTAAAGTTATTTCAATTGTTTTATTCTCTAAGAATTGATTGAATGGGATCCATTAGATCACTTTTCTTACAGCCAGAGTAAATGCCCTAAGTACTAAATGGTATAAGATTACTAATGTTATATATGGGTTTCCAATACCTAAAGTGGATTACTAAGAAGAAGATTCCTCTTCGATTGTGGTCATTTTAAGATATCATTGAGAACTACTCAGTTGTTCACAAGAAACGTTGAATCATTAACGATTAATTTCCCTGTTACCATTTCAAATCAACGAGGAACATTTTTACCTCCGTTTTTCAGAAGGATAATATTTGATTCAGGACTTCAGAATCATAATTGGCCGTTCTGAGGAAACGTCGATTCACCAGCTCATACTTTTATCACGAGTTCAAGTCAACATAGAAATTTTTACATTAAATTTTGGGCGGGATGAGATTTAATTCCGAATACTGAACCATCATCATCATACATCCATTCCAGTCCACTACTGGAGACTGGCCCCCTATAATTGACCCCCATTCATCTCTGCACTGAACCACCTGCATCCAGTTCTCTTGGAAACTTTTTATGAAGGAGGATCATCTCACTAGGGGCCGTCCTTTTCTCCTCTCGGTCTCCAAGCGAATAAAAATTAATAAATATACCTAAACCAATCTTTTTTAAACTTCTAAAATGGTTAAACTACCTATTTATGTTAATCAATGTTTTAGGGAATATACCACTCTCTTAGTTACCTATGTTACCCTATAGAACAAGAAAGATAAATAGTCTGGTGAGTGAACTACATTGACTAAGGTGTAAACAATTAAAACAAAACTTTGCAGAAACTTTTTAATTCACCAGTACTTTTCTTCTCACAACCTACATTATATTTACATAACACTTAGCTATTTACTTATTTGAATATATACAGGTAGTCTTAATATCGGAATTGAATTTCTTAAAATAGATTGAGTTTGAATCAAACTTTTTAATTAACAAAATTAAGAATTATGTTAGTTTATAACAAAAACATTACCAAATACAAAGACTTTTATAATTTTAAAATAAAAAGTTTAACAAACAATTTTACAAAAACCATTCTTTTAATTAATTAATTTTTGAAAGGAGGCTGAATTGGGGGAAGACAAAAAAAATTCGAATGAAATGTCAATTTCTAATAACAAATTACTTCAATAACTTTTTGGTTTTGAACAAAAATAAATTCTAAGCCAACAGAAATCATCCCTTCTTAAGTTATTTAATCAGCTAATAACTCATTTCGTTTATTGTTAGTTTAAAACTTTGGTGTTCTTTATTAACTTACTCTAATAAATGGTTGTTTATTTCTTTTGTTTCAGGTGAGTTCGTGTTTTACATTCTCTCCGATATTAACAAATCCGAAGCTTAATAGCTGGAATTCGGTAAATTCAAGGATATTTATATAAATTATTTTACACACAATATATTTAAAAGTATAGTGAATACAAATTAGTATTAGCATTGTGGTAATTTGTTTTTTTTATAAATTGCGATAAAATTGTAATTATTTCAACACAACGACGCATTCACAATAACCTCGTGATCTTGTTCCAGATTGTATACATTTTACAGTGAAAAATTAAATACATCAAGTGTTTGTGATTATCACTTAATAAACGAGTTTTTCTTTAGCAAACTTGAAAACAAACCACGCTAAAATATAATTTTTTACTTACCAGAATTGGATTGTTTTGGCATGTCAGGACTATTTGCATAAGAATATATTTAGATCTTAGATAAATATAATGTTGTTTTTGTAGTATACAAATCTCCATGTTATTTTAATATGTAGTGTAAGTAATCAGAGCCACATAATAGCATAATTTAATAAATTCTAAAACAAGATGACATCAATTTTTTTTTCCAAGTTAAAGATACTAATTACGGCAAGAAAAACATATGAAAATGATTACCTAGGTTCCGTTAAAAATGTTTCTTAAACTCTTCCTAATGACATAGAATTACGTTACTTCATAGATGACAATTAGACTATGCGTTTATATAACTATCTAAAACAATTAAACTTATCTAAACTAGACAATCTAAAATACCTACTAGTAAGCAGGTTGTGTGTAAAGAATCAACAGTTAATACTGTTTTTCATTGAAAAATCAATTGTAATCTAATATAATATTTAAATTGAAGATTGGGAGAAAGAAAGATATCAAGGCATTTTTTCAGGTTGGGTTGATTCATCTTGTTGGGATTCGAATTAAATCGAGTCTCTGAGTCTGGTTGTGTAGGTGAATGGCTATTTCATGCACGGCTGGCCACCCTAAAAGCCTCAAGGTTGCTGCCATTATTTCTGACCAATATATATATGTATACCTATATATAGTTCTCATGCAAGAATAACAGCCATAAAGGCACCGAGTAGGCAGAGATAAAGCAGGAATTTGAGCAATCCTCTCTCGCGCTCACCCTCTGTCTGAAGGGGTGATTACTTGGCCAATTACATCGGCTATTGTATTGACCAAGAGATACTGAATTAGGAAGTTAATTTCAAAGGATTAAAATTTGCACACCCAAAAAAAACACATGAGAAAAAACATCCATTGGTTCGCTTGTCCCAATTCATATTTTAACTAAAATAGAAGAGAGACTGCCCCGGGGTTTTGCTTATAGAGACAGGAGCTCATAATTCGCGAATGAGTTTAATTTTTGTTTTTTAATTTCTAATTATATTTATTTACCTTTGGTTACAATGATCCCAGAACCTAGAAATTTGTATACATTTTTTGAAAAAAAAAAAAATCATTTAAATCCGTTAGTCTTCATAAAGTTCTTCGAGTTCCTTGAACATTCATGTTCTGACTTTCTAATAATTTTTTAAATTATAGTAGTTAATAATCTTCGAAATTCAAAGATTATTATTTGACACAATATTAAAATATTATTATAGAGAATATCCTCCGAAACGTCAGTTTTTTAAGAATTTTTAATTCACAGTTTTTTTAACTTAAATTTTATTAAAATGGATCAATAAATTTAAATCATAAATACAAGTGTTATTAAATACTTTTAACATTAAATAAATACCATAAAATTTCGAAAAGTAATCATACAAAAATGCAATAATTACACGAAAGCTTGCGGCATCATTCATATATTTATATTTTTCTTATCATGTCAAAGGTCAAAATTACGTTTCATTCAGGATTTTTAACTTATTTTCATTGAAAATATTTGACATAATCATAGGCATTTTGATATTTTCTCAAGATAAAATTCAATTGATTTTGTTAAAATTCGGCAGATTTATCACATGAGTATATATTAAATATTTTTTTCTATTTTAGTTATGTAAATGGAGTTATTATTTTTTTTTTTAATTTTTCTTAATCAAAAATTTTAATTAATAAAAGAATGATGAACTAAAGGAAAATTTAGACGAAATTATATGGAAATAAATTTGCTAATTGATTCTGGGCTATCTTTTCTTGATTACTTACTTAGAAGTTAGAAAGCGCTAAACAGATGATTTTGTTCATAAGCGATTGACACGGACAGTCTTAATCTTTTGTTTTATACTTTCTACTCAACCGTTTAAAATATTATTGACTCGGCTTTATGATTATGATTTATGATCAATCAACTGTGCGCGAATACGAGAGATACTTTCTAGGGTCATTTCTGTCGTTCACGCTTAAGTGCAATGAATTTAATTTTTATGGACATAATTTTTTTTTTATTTTTTAGCTGGGCTCCTATTTTGAGCGGACTACCTACCTATTCAGCCTTGGATTTTGCACTACTTTTGGTGTAAATTTTAGCTTAAAACGCAAGCATCTGTCCCATGATCGTATCTGAAATCCTAAATAATAATTTAAATAATTATTTAATTGACATTTTTTTTATCTCGTTTAATTTTAATATCCTTCAATTTTCTTTATTACATTAGTATTTCACCCCACTTTCCAAAATAAAATAAAAATAAAACACCTTCTATTGCTTTCAACTTCGTTCAACCAAAATTGAATGTAAAAAAGAAAATACGCGTAATAATTTCAAACCATTAACAAAAAATTTTTAGGGAGAGCTTTAATTAAAATTTTATGCATTTCCAATCATTTTCAAACGAACTCTTCCCGAATTGAGATGGCTGTAAATATACCAACAGCGTTTAAAGATCATCACCCACCTCAGATGAAACCCTTCACATGTTTCTTAATTTCGCTCCCCTTCCGAGAATCAGTGCTTTAAACACAGCATGACCGTTGACACAATACGTAAATTAGAGTAATAGATATTAATTCAAATTGAATTAGTGTAAAAAAAGAAGGATTTTTTTAGAGAAGACAAAAAGTCTTTAGCTGGCTCACACTTCATTGGTTTTTCCTTAGAGAGAGGCTCTCCCCCCAAAAGACCACCACAACCTTCCGCTCTGCCCGACTTAGACATGGATCGCGGGCTTTAGAACTTTTTTTTGTTATTATATGAATATCCTTTCATTGAGGAAGTGAGTATCGAGTTTACCTATTTTCCCCCTTTTATCCTTGGAAGCCTATTCTTGAGTCACTTTACTTAAAGAAGATTTTTTTCTGATCCGATCCAAAGGTGAATTAACAATTCTCAAGCTCTTTCTCGAGACTTTTTCCAATATCATTACCCAAATGTATAGAATAATCCTATTATTATTACTATCGCTCTCTATTCACTATAGAGAAGGTATTATATTATATTATCCATCTTCGTATGCTTTATAGAGGTATATTAGGTTGTACCAAAGGGCACAAATAATTTTTAAATCTATAATATAAAAAAAGCAAAATAAATATTATTCTTCGGAAAAGAAGTTTGTTTTCTCTTACTTCTTTCAGCTTATAATTTAATTTGAAATCATATAACTTAATCAAAGTTTAATTCCACAAAAAAAATAAACCGCTCCTTTATTATAATTAAAATTAAAAATGGAGAGCATAGTTAACATAAAATGCAGCAAATGAGGCATTTTTGCTTGGATCAATCCTACCAGGCGTCTCTAGTATTTAATTCACACACCAAAAAATGCTCATTATACTTAAAAATTTTAAAAGGTGGAGAAAAATTTTTTCAATCATTTTTTTCTTGTTTACTGTCTTTGTGTACGAATTCCGATACTCATGATAATTCAAAAATGAGAAGATGAAAAATTTCATTTTTCTAGCAAAATTATTCTTATATGTTTTCAATATGAAGAAATGATTAGATTTTGGGATATCTAGCATTAGAACTTCTGGTTCAAAAATGCATAAAACTTCATTTTTCGAATGATTATATTGATATTTTAAAATGATATCATGATAGAGGCATAAATGAACAATTCATATTTAAGTTTATTATTAATTATTAGGGCATACCGAGTCTTGAAAAATGTTTCACGTATTTATTATTTAATAAATGTTGCGGTGAGCATTTTCGCGTTAGAATCTGATCAAGGAAAATGACTAAAAAGGGCGTGGATAGAATGGTCTTTGCCAAATACAAGTTCAAGCCTGTTTCAGACTATTAGAGATTAATTTCTATAATTCTAGGAATGACCTTTTGATGCACTTGGACCAAATCGATACTCGTTATAGAGAGAGAGAGAATATTCAAATTAAAAAAAAAAAAATCAGACAAAAATTAAAAAATAAATTAACTTCTTCGGCTATAACTAGCGAGCGCACTGAGTCTAGAAAATGTTTTTACTTTTTCCTCCATTTTCGAGTACTGTTTAAAAGTAAAGCCGGACTCAATTACTGTCGATAAAATATCTGTCTTTTTGTTTGACTGAGCATCGTATCTTTTAAAAACTAACTTGATATTTAGTTATTTGTATTCATTTTCCACAAAGACAATAATAATCATATTAACTTTTAATTGAATTATTATTTTGAGGAGAGTAAATCTTTTGGTGAGGTCAATTTTTTTTCTTCATTTTGGAATAGTGGTATCTGATTAAGGAATTAAGCTTATATATAAAAAATATATTTTAATAAATTTTTCAATTTATCTTACGGAGTTTCCAAATTACTGAATATTATATATAATTATTATATAAATTAATTTACAAATATGCGATCGTATTCAAAGACATATTCAATCCCGAATTTGATATCTCAAGTATTTCCGGAATTTCCGAAGATATAAAATCGGTATACGGGGCTAATTCTAAAAAATTTACTTGTGAAAAAATATCTAACCTTTGTCCCCCTATTCCTGCCAACTGATTACCTTTATATTTTTTTTTTTAAATGTGATCTTTTATTTCAAACAAGAATTTCGAACAAATAATTTATATCCAAGTATGATCTGTATATACATGGTGCCTAAATATGATTGGGAAACTTATTATGAGGTGATTACTTGGTCTATGTAAGACAATTTTTAAAATTTGTCTCTATTTATAATATGTAGGTATGTCAGCCTGTAGTAATGATAAATCAAAATCGAATTATTCTAAAAAAGTAAGATTCGAAGACTAGTTTATGTTCTGAATTTAGGTATTATGGTTAAATTCTAACGGAACATTTTTGTTCAGATCACCCTATCGGAACCTCTTTACTTGAAATGTAATTCATGTTTTGGTTGTATTTTAAAAACTACATTATTTAAATTAATTAAAACCCTATTTTCCTGGGCGTTGTTTAATCAAACTATATCAAGTTTATTTAAATTCGATGGATCTATTAGAATTCAAATATATCAAATAATAAGTTCATTGTAGTGTGTCATTTATTTTTAAGGCCGGACGGAAATTGAGCGAAGAGCGCGCGTAGCAGAGAGCCAGCAGAGGCTGAATAAAATCTATAAATTACAAGTTCTTATGGAGTGCGCATATTGAACCCATCACAGCCGCAGCCGGGACAAAGGCTCTGTTCTCCCTCCGAACTGTTTTGCTTGAAACACAGTTTTCTACGTCCTATATCCTATGCTCGTTCGCTGGAATATTCTGACTAATGGACAGTGACGGTGCCAGCTTTTTCTTCTGAGTTAGGCGACACTCACCCATATAGGAGATGCCAGGCTTGAACGAAGGGGCCAAGCAAACAAAACGTATTTTTAATGGTATATTTTATACAGAGTTAAAAGAGTATATTTTCGTTTGAATATCTCGAAAAAAGTAGTTTTTTAACCCTCTCTTCGAAGGATGATTCATATTCTTCACTTTCTTTCTAAATGAAATGCATGAGTTGCAGTAACAGGGGAAGTAATAGTACAATTTGAGAGATTATCAGATATAATTCTCTTCTCTCTTCGAGTCTAATTGTCAAATGATGGTGTTGAGGTGGGATTAGAATTGTAATTAATGGCTTAAGCGGCCTGGGTAGGAGGTTGGAGGTGCAGAGAAAGAGAAGGAGTAGGAGTAGCTGGGTAATACCGTATTCAAATACAGTCTTTGTCTGTTTCTGACTGACCGACCGATCCTCTCTTTCTCTCTCTCCCCAGTCAAATTAAATTAAAGTCGAGTGTCTGGTTATTAAACTTGCCTCTTGACCACTCTAACAGACAACTTGCAAGGTCAAAAACAATCCTCGCTATCGGGTATTCTATTGCGCTACTGCGCTACTGCTTAAGAAGATCAGGATTAATCACATATAAGTATTATTAATTTCATGCAAATCAATTCATTATCTCAAAAACTAGTTTAAAATTTTTTCCTTTACATGCAATGTGAGTGATATATTTTAAGAGTGATCTCAAGAAATTGTTTATTTTAAAAATTACCATTTTCTTGATCCTAAATGTTATGTATGTACTTATTATTGACGTTATTGTTATTTATATTGGAAGTTTTCTATGGATACGGACTGGTAGAATTCATTGAGGAATTGATGGAAAAGCAGTCTAAGGATAATTAACACCACGAATTCCAAATAAATCAATTCATTCGAACCTCATTTTTACACCCTTTATAAAACCGTTTGATCTTTGTTTTAGAGTAATAAGAAAAAAAGTTTCTTAAAGTAGACTCAGGTAATGGCCATTATAATAGTTACATAATTATATTTTTGACTTTCTAATTATCACCTTATTAATAAATGAATATTATAGATTTTGTATTTTGCTAGAATTATTGCTTGTTTCATTTGTACCTATATATTATATATATTAAATAAATAAATAAATAGGTCCTCCAAACATCAATACAATCTAGCTACAATACATTAATAAACATCAATACAAATTAATTACAACAATTTAAAAAATAATAAACAAGTAAAAAAAAATAAAAAAATAAAAAATAGAAATGTATGCTCATTAATAAATTATTGTGGGATTTCATTCTCGGTTCTTTCAATGTAAAATGCTTTTGAAAATAAAGATTCATTTTCGCCTTGAAAAAGACGTTTGCCCTTCGGAATCTTTCGATAAACTGGCGAGCGAGCAGCAGGGACACGCCCCTTTTATAAAGAAGCCAGCGCGGGAAAAATTATGCTTACGTCACCTAAAACGCGGGAAGAATTAACCAATCAGCTTAATTGCTAATTAGAGCTAATTAGGTTATAAAAGAAGCCAGCTCCTCGAAGCGAATTCAGTTGTTATCATTCAGTTGTCATGTGTGAGTTGTCACTTGTTGAAACTCTGTTTGAATGAGGCAGCTCTCCGGGGTGACTGATAACCTTGGAACGATTTGGAACGAAACGGCTTGTGTCGAAGAAGTAATTTGTATACACGTTCTGTAACGAAGAAGCAATAAATGCGGGCCTAGTGCCGTTATTTTGTTAAAAGTATATTTTCAACTGCCTAGTGCAAATTCTTATTTAAAATAGCATTTTTCAACTGGCTCTAAAGCCGCCAATAGAGATTATAATCTCTGAAGATCATCTCCCATCCAAGCCCGGCAAATCTCTTTCCAACTAACCCTTCGAGCCAAACATAATCAAAATCATCCATCATCTTAATCATTTCCTATAATATTGATGTATTATAATTATTAAATACAACAAATAACAAAAATTTCGCACTCTTTAAAAGCCAACGTTTCTTGGCATCTTCAAATGCTTTGAAATTTCATATGAGTTCTTATAAATTTAAAGTTATAAACAATTGAACATTTTAGAATTTTGACGAAACATATTTTTAACACCCTCGTCCCCCTCTTAGTCTTAATATAAAATATATAACATAAAATTTAGTTTCGAAACCTTCATTGATTTTTTATCTAAAGCGAAAACAAAATTTAGTAACACACGCACTCACGCAATTTGAAAAATAATTAATATCTCTTAAAATATAAATTGTTCACTATACAAAACTTGGATGAAGACCGCAACGTATGAATTTTTTTATCAAAATAGTTGCAGCCGTTTTTGAGATATTTCGAAAATACTAACCAAAAAAAAATCTATTCAAACACGATTACAATACTCACCTTACCCCGTATGTTAAAGTATAAGATACAACATAAACCTCTTAGATAACTCCTAATATGGTACTTTAGATCTCTTCAAATGATTCCAGATGCATGCAAGTAACACGACTGTATTTAACATTATCAAAATTTCAGTCTGAAAAATAGTTTCACGCAACTATATTCTTCTGATATCATACCAAGTCAATCGTCCACCTCAAAAACTTAATTGTTATTTTTTATAGTTTCGTTATTCTTCCGATCTTTCGTATCGCTACGCTCATATGCTGTCATAAAACAACCTCCATAATATACCTTGGTGAAGGTCTATTATAATCTTCAAGAACAGCTGAACTTCGGTGGCACGTTCTTCTCTATCCTGCACCTGTTGTTCTTTTTTATGCATTCACCTTTTCTTGATATCCCCGAAAGATGTTAACTGAAGAAAGGGAAATTAATTCTTAAACTAAGTTTTGGTGAATCCATGAATCCAAAAATATCTATGATCAGACTTGCTTAGTCTTATTATTAAGAGGAAATTAATGAAGCTGTCTGAACCAAAAAAAGTGTTTCTTAAGGCATCCAAATTTCAGCACCAAAATATTCTAGAACAGGGGTGAAGAAAAATCAAATGTTTCGGGCCGCGTATAAAATATTATAATTCTATTGATTAACCGAATCTTTTCTACATTTGATTCAATAGCGAATCAAATGTAGGGAATTTTTGTCAAATATTGAGTGAAAATAATAATTGAATCAAATGTAGAAAACATTCGGTTAATTAATGGCAAGCATCTAACATATATGCTAATAGATCTAGCGCTCTCGACTGGGAGATTAAAAATATAACATCTGAGATTTCAAATTCACTTGGTGATCCATCCGAATGTCTAGCGGGCTATACGCGAAATGACGTTGGATTGTAGCTAAGTGGATCACATCTTTTTCTCTCTTGGTCCAGACTGAAGACTCCGCAGACTCCAATAGCATAATCCGCAGTAGTCTCACAATAAATATCTTTTTCAAATAAGCGCGGTCAAAACAATTCTCATTGATTTATCAATTATTCTTTGATATATTAATGAGAAAAATTATAAAATTTAATTCTATTGATATTTGTTATTCAAAAAAGATAGTTAATAATGTAGAAATAAGAACTTTATTATTTATATCTTAATGTGAAACCTACCAAGTATTTTTATCCAATAATTTTAAAAAATGTTTCACCAAGTACCAACACCAAATTCCTTAAAAACTACTGAACTAGAATATATTTATATAAATATATATAGAAAAGAAATTTGTTTTATTGATTGTTATATAATTAAATAGAAGTCGTTTACAAAACAATCTTTAAACGCTTAATCAAACCCAAACGTTTCGTGAGAATTTCTCGCTTTATCACTGGAAATTTTAAAATTAAATTAAATAATTAATTAAATTAATTTAAATTACTATAATTCCTCTTCTTCTTCAAGTGCCATAATCGATTTCGAGCGTCGACGATTACAGTAGATAGTATCTTCTTCATTGTAATTTTCCTGAGGGAATTTTTCACAGGGTGGTTTCCCATTGCCTTCCCCCTCAATTAATTAAATTAAATTAAATACATATATAAATTGTTTGATAGAGGCTTGTCTCTCGCTTTATGGCTTTTGCTTTGGATTCACACTTGTACTTAAATGAATCTACCATAAGCTTCAACTCTCTCTTGTAATTATTCCTTATTTTACACCAATGATTCTCAACCACTGTGCCGCGACACATTTGTGTGCCGCGAGATTCTTGAAGTGTGCCGCCACAGCTAGGCAGTGGTCCCTTCCGAATTGATAATTATTTATTTTTTCCATTTCTTTATCAAAATATAATCGAATAAATAAATATATAATTTATATACATTTAATCGAAATATTTATTTGATCATTTGAACTAAAGAGGTAGTAACATTTTACAGGATGCAGAATGTCCTATGATTATTTTATAGGTACATCAATCAATAAACCAAATAAAATTCTATTAATTTATTTTATTGTTAGTGTGCCCTAAAATTTTTAAATTATTAAAAGTGTGCCGTGATGAAAAAAGGTTGAGAATCACTACTTTACACCCTTGCCATCCAATTTAAATTATATTTAAATTTTCAAGTTTATTATTATTATTTGTTAATATAACATACAAAAATTAATGTTATAAATTGTAAAGAATGTATTCTGTAATGAGAATTCGTCTCTTACTGGGAGCCCGCTTTTTTCTCCTTTCTAGTAAGAAAGAGAAATAGGGTAGGTAGGCCGTCTGTCGGACATCAGCTGATGTTCGGGCCAGCGACCTTCACCTGCCAAATGACTGGAATTCAACTGTCAGGTGCACCTGCTCTTCTCCTAATAGCATACTATTCTATATCTATACTCTATTAGTATACCAACCTCCCCTCTATCCCCTACCGCTCTATTTCTCCCTCTGTTTTTCTATGATTCTCTCTCACTCTGTGTATTTAAGTTTAATTGACCTATCATTCAACAAGTTGCTATTAATTCATAGTGAGTTTTTACTCTTTTTTGAATTTAAAATAACATTAAACCTCTTTCTTGTTTAATATCGATTTCTTAAACGAATTAATAGGAATCTATTTATTTCGAATTTCGTTTCTAAGCTTCTCTTTGATTAATTGTTCGATAATCTTCAATCAAACAGTCTTTAATTAAAATAACTACTAAATTGAAGGAAAACATAATTTATTAAGACTTTACTCCTATGAAAATGTTGGCTATGCTAGTTCTTAGCACAGGTACAAAAAGTCTTTTATTAATACAAACGTGTGTGTCTAATTTCAGTTCGTTTGATTCAAATGTTCAAAACACCGCGTATACCAATTCGATTTTTTTTAATGATTTTCGTGAGAGAGTTCTCAAGCTAGAAAACCCAAATTCTAATCATTTCTTTAATTTGTAAATATATACATTTTGGCACTAGAACATACTTTCTCCGGCCTTCTATTTTTATGATAATGTGAATATCATAATCAAGACAAATAAACACCCAGACAAAAAGCATTGAAAAGATTTAGTTTGTTAAGAGTAGCAGAGTTGATTATTCGTAAAGATTTATTGATTGTTTTTAGTATTAAATAAATACATTATAAAAACAAATCTCAAAACATTTATTAAAAACCCAAACATTTCAGAAGAAATTCTCCCTTTCTCAATGGAAATTTTCAAATATAAATGGTTTAAATAGAAAATATAATGCAACTATTATTAATAAGTGATGGAAAATCAGCCCAATGATAGTGCAAAAAATTTATCTCTAATAAAATAGATTCATTGGGTTGCCTTTTCATCATTTATCAATTAAAATTTCTACCAGTCCGTCTCTTTCCGAAGAGAAAATAAAATTTCTTCTAATATAAAGCAAATATTTTTTCAAATTATATATTAGGTATATAGTTATTTGCTTGAAGAAGAGGACAACCTCATTGATTTTTCCCTAGGGGAAGAAAAAAACATATAGTACTTCAAAAACACGAATAATCTTTTTTTTTAATTTATTTAATGTCACCGGGAACAAAGCCCATTTAGACAGCACATAAGTAGAGTGTTAGTAGGGTTAGTGAGGGAGCCGAGTTTTCAGCCGGTAGAAATTTTTATTTGCCAGCCAGGATCGAACTCCGGACCTCCACTCTAACATCGTCATAATCGATCGATGCCGAAGCGAGGCCAGCGCGTTAGCTAACTGAGCTACCCGACTTCCCTGCGAATAATCAAAAATAAATAAAAATTTTCTAGTAACACTCTGGCCTCCTCGTGAGTCAAATTCTCTGAGCGACCCGAATATTTCATTTAATCTCTTTGCTTTAATTTCAAGTATTGTTTAATTTGGCACTTTGATAAATGACATATTAACAAGTTGAAGAGCTTTAAGTCTGAAATTAAAACACTTTGAAAATCTTTTAATCTGAGAAATTCTTTAATTAATTAAAATTTTCTAGTGTTCTCTAGGATCCTTCAGATTTTATTTCTTAGCAGTCTTTAACTAATAAATGAAACCTTGTAAGAAGCAACGATAATCATTGTAGAAACCATGATGTTACTTCGAGTGCCATATACCCTCAATAGTGGAACATGCAATATCGATTCAACCATGATTTTAAATGCTTCTTGCTGAGTAAATTTATATATAATTTTTTCTTATTAGGTAGGTACTTATCTTTAAAAATAAATGAAACGGTAAAAAATTATTTTCAATGATTTATATACCCACAATTGGTAAATGGTAAGTACGGTGTTGTAGAATTTGAAACTAACGCAATCGGGTCGCTGTCACAAATATCATATGCATAATCAAAGAATAAACATTTGATTTTGTTTATATGTCATTTAAACACTGATCAATCAGCTGTCAAAAGACCCAATTGTGCTAGTTCAAGTTTTTACCACCAGTTGGCGTATCTGCAATTTCTAGTTACCAATTGGTGAAGAACATTGGTATATTTTCGCTTATTAGATTTTGGTCAATCTCATATATTTTTAAAATTTTCGATTGATAAAAGGAGAATATCTCCTGAAACAATTTGAATTTTTATTAAACGTTTTTTTATTGTTTTTATAAATAATTGAATTTATATTTGGCTTTTAATATCAATATAAAACAACGAAATATGAAAAACCCACTCATAATAAAAATATTACTTTTTTGTTCTTCAATATTTAAATTAGGCTTTTTTCATGGCTTAATGTTTTGAATCAAAATAATTTTCATTGGCATTTGGGTGCTCGTATGCAAAACTTGATTTATAAAAAGAAGTAGGTATATATATAGCGTATATAGGTATATAAATGAAAAATGATGATAGGAGCAGAAATGAAAATACAAGAGAGAGAGATAAAAGTAATTTTGCCTGAACATGTAGGTAGACTCAAAGTATCTATAGCAATATAGTTTTTGTTTTATTTCTTGCCCTTTTATCTTCGATTGCTATTCATTCCTTTTCGCGATGTTTGCTTAAAGAGCCCAGAACGATTGTACTAAATATTCCCAAAAGAGTTAAATAAACGTTTGCTGGATATTTTCGAATAAGGTCACGTGTCTAATGGGATACAATATCCGTGGATGCTCTTTGCCTCTCTCAGGTGACCCAGGTGCTTCGTCAAGTGTATGTGTGTGTGTGTGTGTGTGCAGGCAAAGCCACCAAGCCCGCTGACTACCACCTGCTCTTCCACTTCCGGTCTGTCTCAGCTATTCAAAGCCTTCTCGCCCTTTTGACTTCACTTCGATTCCGTTTCACTTGGTTAAGTTTGCACAAACACTGCGCCATTTATTAGTTCATTACATCTAGCTGCCTTCATTTTCACAACCAATTTCATATACAAGATGCTAGTAGTAATAATAACTAAACCAATTTTTTTATTAAATAGCACGAATTATTACTATTATTGTCGTTTGTGTTTCTACTCTTTTAGTCTGGTTTTCAATTATGAATATTTTTAAAATGCATTTTATGGCTTCGGATATTAGTCCATTTATCCAGAAGCTATTACTTTTTTGTTAATTTGAAAAACTTGTAAATAATAAGCCGAAATTGCATAGCGTGAGTCCTGTAACTAATATATATAATAATATTAATAATCATCATCATCATCAGCCTGTCGATAGCGACAATCCACTGCTGAATATAGGCCTCTTCCATCAAATGGAAGGGGGTTGGCATTAAGTCACCACGCTTGCCAGACGGATTGGTGACTAGGAATCAGATTATAGCCGGTCAAATATCAATGCAGGGACTCGGACTCGAACCCGGGACTCCTGCTTAGAAGGCTAGTGTCTTTAAGCTCTCGGCTAATCCGATTCCCATATTAATAATAGGCCAGATTAATTTGCAGCAACGCTGACGTAATGCTGCCGACAGGGAGCGTTGATGCCGTCGATACATTTGCGGTAAATTTGAAATATAATTGTAATTTGGACTCGAATTTTGAAATGATGGACTCCAATTGATTTTAAATTAGGAAACATTAAATATATTGATATTTATTCCTCCTCCCCCGCCCTCGCCACTCAAAAATTAAATATTCAATTTGATTTTCTTTGTGTACAGAAGAAGAAATTAATCACATCTTATTTGATTTATATTTTATATATTATTTGTTTATTTTTTAATAATTTGCCCCTTTTTTAATAATTTTTTAAAAATCTAAATTATGTTATTCTTATTTTTTGATTTTTACAAAATTGACCGACTTAACACACGGATGCCCGAGTTTCTCATGGCAATACTGGAGCAGCCTGTCATACAAACAACACCCGATCTCTTTTAAATATTTGGTTATATCGATTATCGATCCCAAATTTTAGAAAAAATGATATAATATAATTCTCCCCCTCACACGATCCCACTTATTTAAATAAATCTACATATTTCCACACAAAAAATATCACAAAGCTGTAGATTATAGAAGAAGAAAAATATTCCCAGATTCATATCTAGAGCCTCATTTCTGTAGCTGTGTCAGGACGAAAATGAGGCGTAACTTTTAAGAGAATATGTATTTTCGGGAGTTTAGAGGTATACATTTGGAGTGTGGTTTTTTAAGAGGAATAAAATTTTTGGACCGAGACACCACCCGCCAGGCCACCAGGGCACCAGCCCGGAGGCACGCCCTCGAAGCTCGTATATAATAGTAGCTGAATGACCACTCATTTCGTAAATCCAATATTTTGACTCTCTCGGCTGAAAACTATTAGGAATATCTTCCAAATTACTTTGGATATCAAATGCGTTCTTTTTTGTCGTAAAAGAGATCATGAATGAATTCGTGGAATATTTCATTTTTCCTTAAATTATTTGTAAACGTCGACAGGTACAAAAATCATCTAAAAACTGCCACTTTGGAACTCTCTCACACACCACTTTTAAATAAAATAAAAAAATTAAACCTAACTCTAATTAGAGAGATCTTACTAGAGATTTCTCACACTCTCTGATAAAAAAAAATACTTTTTTCTCGACATAAAATTCGACCCTCTCCACCTCTCCAAAATAATCATTCAATCAAAATTTTAATTAGATTTTTTATTTGCGAGAAAATTAATGCATATATACAATTGAAAAAAAAATAGTTTCTCGAGAGCGAGGGGTGAACCACGACCTAATATCGTGTACACCTACTTTCACTTCCACTTTCATTTCCAAGTAGAAGACAATAGATGAAGGGGTATTATCTAATGAATTATCTATTGAATTCCAAAAAATTCCACATAATACCTAAGATGGTGTACACCTAATTCCAATCGTGTTTCACCCCTCGGTCGAGACTAACAGATTTGATGATTCATAAGGAGAAATCACTGAGATTGTCCTCTGATTAATGCATTATTATTTGTTAAATTAAATATAAATATATAGGTATGATTATTTGCATCAAACAGAGGGCAACCTCAGTGATTTCTCATTGAATAAAAATTACTTAAAAACATATACTTATCTTCTAAATTTCTTACTTTTATTCTATTTAGTTTTCGAGCTACAATACTCGGAAAGACATATATTTTAGCGAAGCTAATAGTGTCCTGTTTAACTTTTAAACTGATCTCTAGTAACCTCATCATTCATCCGAAAGAATTTTTTTATTATATTTGTATAAAATCATGGAGAATCATCAACAAAACATAAAACAAACTGGTTGCTAACAACCAATTTGTGATCTCTACAATATCTATTTATTTAGGTGTGAGCATTAGCTGGGCTGTAGTAGAGGGTATACGGTGGTATACGGCTTATAATATGTGATTAGATATGAGCAAATAGCGTATACCCTGTTCTAAGTTGTAGATTTTATTTTAAATTACAGTTTCGTCATTTATTAAATAGTCCTTTCTAGATTAAGCGTATACGCTCTGATTTTTACGGTCCATATAGCGTATACTTTCTGCTAATTTTATGTCTACAGCACTGAGTATTAATGTAATTTAGTGTGTATGGCAGGTATAGTCAACTCAATTATAGCAGTGTTCAAGGCTGAATTCGATTCTTCTGAGTAAAGATTACGAAAGCTGCACCTTCAGCCAGCCCAACCCCTAAAATACTTGTTTGTCAATAGAAATTTTTAATTAAATTCCAGAATTCATTTTAATAAATTATTCATTGGCTGAGACAGACAAAAAAGTGAAAAGATTCTTGGCGATCACTTTTGTCCGTTTCAATCTGTCGTCGGTTGAATGGGAAACATCATCGTTTTCAAAAGAGAAGAAGAGACGAACATTTTGCGGTCGAATGAGAAACGTCATTTGAGCAAATGAGAAGAACTCCCCCTCTCTTGTTCATGGGCATAAAAACCCCCACTCACCCTCTGATCGGAATTCATTTGCACCCACATAGGGGCGCGGGGAAGGTCGTTTTGACGGCTCATTGACCCTACCCTCCCACGCTTTGGAACCACCATCGACATAATCAAGTCCAATAGAATTTTATTCTTCGTAATGACAGGTGAAGATTTGATCTTCTTCTTTGCTGGACCTCTTCATCAAGAACATCCACCATCTTGAATTTGGTTAATAATCCTTTTCTGCTCTTTTTTGCTACTGGTCATTTTCTTTTCTACCCTCCAACTTTCTTTTCATTCATTTGCTTCCATTTTTATGACATCGTTGGAAAATTTCATTTGAGTGCGAAAAATGTCTCTTCTTTCTAAATTATTTAGATAATACAGAATGTATTAGATAGCCCCATAAATTTAAAAAAGTAATTAAGATTATCGCATGTTTTGTACCTGTGTTTAGAAATTCCCTAACTAAATTTTGAAAAAAATTCACTAATTATCTCATTCTCTCCTACACAATAAGAAATAAGAACGTACCTCAACTATTTCGAAAGATATAAAACAGCGGTCGTCTACCTTTCGGTCCTCACGGACCATTAAATTATTATTTAAAATTCACTGGACCACATGAATAAGATGAACAAATTCATTAGCCACTAATGAAAAATCTCCATTTTATTAATTTGAAATTCATTTATTTAAGAGTAAAAAATTTAATTTTCCGTTAACCTATCTCACGTGAAATTTCACGCCGACCCCCAAATTTTTTTCGCGGATTACCAGTTGGCGAGGATATAAAGTACCTACCTACGACGAATCCCTCACTATGCGGACCGACTTTCATTTGGCCGGTTTATTTATCGCATAGTCGGATTACCATAACTCACATTTTGTTGTCAGAAACCCTCTAATTATGAATTTTCAATCATAAATCTACTATTTTGTATAATAAAAAATATTTATTGAAAATCTAAAATTTAACTATTTATTAATATTAAAACTGCCAAATTTAAAAATTTTAAAATTATTGACTTGGAGTTAAAAATATTGTTAAGAAGAATTTGTTTTTATTGGCGAAAATAACGATTGACGAGATATCTCTTATATAAAATTAATAATTACAAATAAGTAAAATCACCAAAATTCACCCTTCCTGACATCTATTGTCAGAAAGTTATCGGAGAAACAAAATTATTTCTCCCATTAGAATAATATGTAGTTTCACTTCTTGGTTAAGGGAGTTCGGAACAGCTTATCTATCTGATTGATCTTCCAAAAAATCTTTTGTATTTCCGCAGAGTGACAACGTCTGCCTACTAAATTTTTTAATTAAAAAAAAATTGTTAATAATGAGGTTAATTTTGAAAAAAAATCTTTGTTTTGATAATAATTAATAAAAAGAATATTGAGATAAATTTTTTTAACACGAAAACGATTTCAAGAAATAGAGTTGGAATTCTATACTATTGCTTTTGTTATATTCTGTTGGCTGCAAATAACTTTTTATTTTTACATTTATGAATAACTAATTAACTAGATTGTCAAATCTATTGAAAAATGTATCATTCGATTCATAAAAGTTGAATTATTGATCTGTATAAATTTTTGAAAATGGTAAAAATTTGAGAATTTTATTATACAAATGATAAACACTCCCGAACCCCGTAAGTCGTCTTTAGCAATTGAGCAATAAGCTCTTCTAAGCTTTCCTATTATGATATTCTTTTATTATATTTTCTTCTACAAACTTACTATTATTATTATCTATATTTGGAATTTAATAACAAATTGTAAGTAAATATTATTTATTTTTTACTATTTGATTGAATTTTCATTCGATGATGCATATTTAATGTAATAGAAAGAGAGAGGGTGAAAGTTGTTTTTGTTTATGGTGTTGTGTCGTTGTTTGTTTAATCAACTTTAATTCCAGCTAACTTTTCGTGAATCATGTATATAATTTATAGTAGTCGGATCTAGTAGTGCTGTTTGTTATTTTAATTGATTCATTAAACTTTCACCATTTCGATTTAATTATTTAAGAGGCGCCACTAGGGTAGTTTTTAGACCGCTTAGCTAATAACGATCTGAGTTCGAATCCCTGTCGAGTAATTCTTATTTATATTTTTTTATTTTTTACATGATATAAATATCTAATGTTTCTCTTATTTTGTTTATTATACCTGAGGGGTGAACCGCGATTGGAATTAGGTATACATCTCTTTGGAATTATGTGAAATTATTTTGGAATTCATTAGATAATGCCCCTTCATCTATTGTCTTCTACTTGGAAATAAAAGTGGAAGTGAAAGTAGGTATACACGATATTAGGTCGCGGTTCACCCCTCGATTATAGCTATATCGAGATAGTCTCCAAAGAAATTATTTTCATACATTCTAAATTTAACAATATAAAAAAATATATTAATGGTTATATATAATTAAAATAAATAGATTTGTATATCTTTTACAAAAACAATCTCTAAACGTTTAATCAAATCCAAACGTTTCGGGAGAATTTCTCCCTCTATAAATGGAAATTTGAAAATTAAAAAAGAAAAAAAGATTAAAAAGTTGCTTTTTCTAAGGCTCAAAAAGCAAAACTAAAAAAAAATAACCTGACGTGTTCTGATGTGGCCATCCACTTGACTTTACCATACAACTTGGCCCCTCACTTATATTTAATATTTAATAAAATTATTTATAATCATGTAGAGAAGGGGGTTAGTTTTTCCATTTTTAGACTCCTGGGGGCCCACTGATTATGTCTACAAAATTTGGTACATTTGGTACAAGAGCCTAGATTTTCATTTTATGACCCCCCCCCCCCATTTTGAGCAGTTAGTTTTTGCATTTTTAGACTTCTGGGGTCCCAGTGATTATGTATACAAAATTTGGTTGAGTTTTCTCAAATGGCCTAGATTTTTAATTTTTAACCCCCCCCCCCCCTCGACCCCCTTAATTTTGAATCGATATATACCAAAATCTAATCAGCCCTTAATCTCAATGGACCAAAACTACGTGTGAAATTTGTTTTCGATATTCACACTATTTTTGAGCTAGCTCGTCCACAAAAATTTGATAACGCACAAACTAGCAACCAGACAACCAGACAGACAGACTAACAGAAATTTCGAAAAAACAATTAATATCTCAAAAAATATAATTTTTCCGATCTTCACTTACTATATTAGGGCTTTTTTGTAGACCGAAATGCCATGGTCTTGCTCAATTTTTTTAATCAAAATAGTTTCAGCCTTTTTTGATATATTTCGAAAAAAAGAAGAAAAAAAAACACTTTTTTCATGCACGATTACAATACTTGACCATACCCTGTATGGTAAAGTAAAAATATGTACATATATATTGAATATAAACAACGATACAAATTGTCTTGGTGACGAAATTGCCTTTAATTCAAATAAAAAATTTAAATGGGGGTCGGATAGGCTAGGCGGTAGCGTATCATCCTGCTAACCAAGTGGACCCGGGTTCGAATCCGACTCGAGCTAAAATCTGACCCCCGGGGTAGAGACAAAATTTAAAAAATATATAGCATCGTAAATTGGCTTATGGCTAGAAAGGCCGAAAAGCCACAAAAAAAAAATTTAAATATTTATGAAAAATTATTTTTCATCGATATATTTAATATATAAGGATCAGTAGCGTGCAGTGACTTTTCAGTCAGAGGATGCTTCCTAAAAAAACGAACCATTCATTTTTTTAAATTTTATTTTAAATTTTTCTTTTTTTACAAAATTCATCGATAGGTCGATTTTGAAGGTATAAGGTCATTTTCATCCTCTTAAAAAACCCAACGAATCGAAGGATCGTTCCTCAGAAGAGTCTGCAAAGAAACCTCCTTTAGTATATTATTACTTTATCCATACAGGGTATAGTCAAGTATTCGATCGCCACCCAAAACAGCGTTTAAGATTTCAGAGATTATTCTTCGGATCAACGACATTGAAATACACCTAAAAATACTAAACCAACAAATAAACGGACATTGAAATACCGGGCATTAGTCTGTTAGTCAATTAGTTAGTCTGTGCGTTACCAAATTTGGTGGACGAGCTAGCTCAAAAACTAGTGTGAATATCAAAACCAAATTTCACACGTAGATTTGCTGCATTGAGATTAAGAGCTGATTAGATTTTGGTGCATACGACCAAGGGGGTCAAAAAATAAAAATCTAAGCCATTTGAGCAAACTTGACCAAATTTTATATACACAATCAGTGGGCCCCTAGAATTCTAAAAATGCAAAAACAAACCACCCAAAATAGGGGAGAGGAGAATAAAAAAATTAAAATCTAGGCCCTTGTACCAGATCCAACCAAATTTTGTATACATAATCAGTGGGCCCCCAGTAGTCTAAAAATGCAAAAACTAGCCCCTCCTACATGATTATAAATAATTTTATTAAATATTAAATATAAGAGAGAGGCCATGGTGTATGGTAAAGTCAAGTGGATGGCCACATCAGAAGGTGCCGATTTATTTTTAATTGCAATTAAGTTCAAAATTTAGTGCACAGTGATGCCTTGAAAATGACCAAAAAATATTTTTTATTTTCATTTTTATTTAATACTGGCTGCAAATGAAAATCGACCTTTTTACCCTAGTTTAAAATTACAAATAATATTAATATTTCACTTTTAACTAAAGTAAAAACTTACTAAGCAATGCTCGGCCCACCAAGAAGTGAATCAATATTATAAAATCATCATAAAATTAAATTTCGCAGACTAGGGTTATTGATACAGGAAAGAATGAAATAAGGTGAAAGCAAAAGGACACTTTTAGGTCAGATTGGTTGAAATGGCTTGGAAATTCGCTAGCAAGAAGATCCTTCGAGAGAGAAAAAACTGTTCCCCTTTTTCTATTGCTATTGTTTTGTTCATGTTCCCAAGCATTCCCCCCGACACTCCCCCTTCCTCAGAGGATACCTTCGCTACCGGAAGCTATACGAATTGTACTGAGTAAGTACACTCTTAAAGAAAAGTTTTATATCTTGGAGAGATTGAAAGGAAAAATAGTTTGTAGAATATATTAGAGAGAAATATGCAGACGAAAAATAAAGTAGATTTATTCATTTCATATTCAAATCCAAAACAATTATTTTTTATTTCTTTAATTTTTCTTAAACAATTTGTTTGCCATGCGTTGTCAATCGGGCGAATTTAAAAAAAAAATTATTTAATTTTTTTGCCTACTTAATCGTTTTTAAAAATTTCTGAGACGTTAATTTTTTTTTTAAAGATCGATTCGAAACCACAAGATCCCAATTTTTCTACCATTTATGCTTCCTGATTTTAATCATTAACACCTAGTGACCTTGTAGTGTAATATTAAATTGCAAATTTAAAAAAAAAGTGGTTTCATCCCATAAGGTTACGAATTCATTTGTATACTAATAAGCTAGTTGTTTTTTCTTTAAAATCCTTGACCACACTGTTTTTAACGGGGGGGGGGGGGGCTCACGATCCTCTAAAGAGACCCGAAATTAAGGTGCCCCAAAATTGAAGAAAATTTTTTACTTTTTATAATATTCATTATTTTGACGTTTACAATAGAATAATATGAAATACAAGACATCTATAGCAATTATACAGACATTCCTTTAATATACATAATTATATTTAAAATACATTTGGATATACTTGAGAGCAAACTATTTTGTAATTGGTATTTAAAATTTAGTAAATAATTTGTATTTTAAATATTTGTATTTGAATTAACATAGAATATTCTAAAAATACATTTTATTATAATAAATATTAATGATTTTTCCAAAACTATATTATAAATCAGGGTTGTCCAAACCTTTAGACTTACACAGGCCATATTTGAAGAAAATAATTGTCTCGTCTCGACAGCGGATAAAATAGTATATGTAACTCTTTTGATATTTGTTATTCAAATAAGATAGTTAATAATGTATAAATAAGAAATTTATTATTTTTTTAGTTAAATTGAAAGTTTTTTTGCCGAGGGTAACAGACTTTTTATATATTGAAGGAGACGAGTGTGTCTTCTGCTGGAATCCCCTTATAAATAAAATTTATAATTCCAGCAGAAGACACACTCTTTTATTGTCTCCTTCAATTTTTTTAGTTCATAGTGAGCTTCTAATTTTACTTTTCGTAAATGTTATACTTGAAAATAGCTTCTCGTATATGTAAATACATACCTACATACTTTGAAAAAGTGATATCATGTATTAGTATTTGTTTATATTTTTCCCTGGCTAGATAATTAATATAAAATTCTAATAAAGAGACAATATTCGATTTTTCTTTCAGATCGGTATCTAATTGTTGTTCTAGTACATTATATCTGAAAGTTTGCAAGTAGAAAATTTATTTCCAATGAAAATGGAGTCGAAAATGGAACAAAATGATCTTTATTTTTTCAGAAATCTTGAAATTTAATTACAGAGATTAAAAAATTTAAAATTATCCCTTTTATTTTTCGAAAACTTCACAGTAGATTTTCCGATTTCTTATTTTAGAGAAAAAAATGATCAGGCCAAATGTTTGTGTGTTTTCAAGTATAAACATATAAATTTCAATGTTTTAAAGAATTTTATGAGTTTATATTGGGCCATGGGTTGGACAGACCTGGTTTAAATTGAATGGGGTTAAAGAAGAATATGGAGAATGATAATTTATTTTTTAAAAAGAACATGGATATAATAATCACTGACTATCCATTATCTATTGACATATAAGCACGTGCAAACTCCTAAAAGACAAGTCCTGACAAGTTTTAGTGCAGGAGAGAAATTATCAATTAATTGTGATTGTTCTAGAAAACCCCAATTCCTTGTCTCCTTGTAGATAGTGTCGTAGGATATAAATTTCTGAAATAATAAATATTTTAGAAAATGAAAATATGAAAAGAAGAAGAATTTTTATATATTCGAAACTTCATTATTTTTATTATCTTATATAGTTGAGGTTATAATTTTTACTTTTAGTGAATTTTATTTTTGAAAAAAGCTTCACGTAATTGTACAAATGTACATTCATATTTCGAAAAAGGGAATAAATATATCTCTACAAATAAATCTCAATGTTTTAAGGATGTTTATGATTTTATGTTGGCCACACTCATTGCAGTGCTGAGCCGCATACGGCTCGCGGGCCACGGGTTGGACAGCTCAGATATAAATTATATTTTTTTGATTATAGTATAAATTTTATAGCCCGGAATAGTGATTTCTTAAACTAGAAACTACCTGATAATCCTACGTAGGGGCCTATTCCATGGATTCTTACTCTTGTCACTTTTTAACCTATCCCAAAATTTCCAATTCTCACACATTCTCTATATTTTCATTTCTTTTCTTTTAATAAGTATTTTCTATCGTATCTGGTGACTACTCTTTTCCATCTCGGTTAATAAATAATATGTAAAAAAAATAATAATAATAATAAAAAAATGTTAAAAGAATTTAATTCAAAAATCTCGCTGACAGATTTTTTTGATTTATTTTAAGAGTTGGATGCAAATTACATTTCTCATTTTCATTTCAAGTTCAGGCTATAAATTCATCAACGATGGTAAAAACGTCTCCACTTTTCGTTTTCGCTTCCACTACCCCTAGCGCCCATCCTGCCGCCATTTTCTACATCAGCCGACCTCCTACTCTCTCTCTACAAACATCTCAATTTCTTCGAGGGGTGGTTTATCCCCACCTTCCCTCAACAACCCCAATTCTCTACTTACTACTTCCTCAACCCCTTCTCTCTATACATTTATTTCATGATTAATATTTGAGCAAGATTTTATTATCGCTCTTAAATGGAACAAATGTTCCGAACACATTTCGACTTTAATAGGCCATTTTACAAATAAACATTCTGCGATTTTATTATTTCAATTAAAGCCCCATTTGACATTTCGCTATTAGAAGAGGAACGGTCGGCGTCTATTGGTGCAATTATGTAAAAAGAACAAAAACAATCCCTCTCTTCCGCGTAGTAAAAAAAACAATCAGCCAATTACATTTCACATTTCATAAAAAAATATTTGAATATAATAAAAAAAATCGCTTGATATCATTGATACATTAACGTTTTGCATATTTGCATTTTCCCGTATATTTTGTCCTTTTTTTTGATCAGAAAAATTAAATCCATCAAAAAGCTTATCATATCGATCTATGATAAATCAAAACCTGTATGCTTTTATTTTTATCCATTGGTTTCGGGTATTATCAACAAGAATGAGGTCCAACTAAAAAATAATATACCAACTCCAACTTATTAAAATTTAAAAAATGTTTCACTAAAAACCTAGACCGCGTTCTCTAAGTTTTATTAAAAAATAATATGTGAAATCTTTTTGTGAATTCCACATGGAACGCATGCTTAATTTTAAATTACTAATTCGAAACGAAATTTGTTGGAAGCCCAAAATAATAACGAAACACTAATTTTCAAATAAATGAAATGAAATGGCTATCATGTGACTTTACTATCTGCTCACCTTATAACTTATTAAAATAAAATAAAATATTACTTGATTTTATATAATTTAAATATTTTGGAATCCAGTCTACCGCTTTTTTATAGCATTATCAACCTTATTTTTATACGGACTTGCAAAATTTTACAGATCAAAGGGCTTATTTTTTCCGGAATCGTTCCATTTTGGCCCCTTTAATAAATAATCACATTTCTTTTAAAAAATTGAAAATCTACCATGGAAAACATCAGTTTTCTTTTTTCGTTATTTTTTTAAAGTTTTTTTGAATCCCCCACCTATTTGGAGTCACTAACTTATCAAGTTAATATAGATGTTCATTTAAGTTCAATGATTTCTTGTTTAACGAAATTCTTGAGAAATTCACATTCGACAGTTACGCATTTGACTGAATCAAGATTTAGAGCTAATTGTAAATATGTAAGTATATTGTATAATTAGACTTACCATAATAGTTTGATTTCAAAACGTCGAAAACAGAATGTGAGCGCCTTCTTTGAGGTTTTATAAAGAGAGAGAGGAATTTTCAACTAAGTGTTTATGATCTCTTTGCCCTGGTTAACGCCATCTTCGATTCGTTCGCCCTTAGATCATCGGTTAATAACCGCGACAAAAACCTCCTAACCATCCCTGCATACCGGACTGACTTATTCATTAGATCTTTCGCTGTCACTTCGGCCCGGAACTCACTACCACCCCATATTCGAACATCTCCACATCACTCATCATTTAACCACTCGCTCATGCTGCATAATCTTGAGGGGAGTGGATGCTCTGCCAGGGCCAGGTGATGACCTAGTCTGCTGGTTCTCGCAATTTTCATTTTTTTCATTTTGGTTTTACTTGTTTTGTTAATTTTGTCTTATCAATTTGGGAGAATTTTGCCCACTGGTCCATTCTTTAAGATTTTAACTTCTGTACCTAATGCTCTATGAGACAAGTAGCATCAGAGCGTCCAAAGTTGAATTAAATAATAATAAAATGGGTAAGTAATGGAGTAATTAACAACAAACAACAACTTGGTATGAATAATTTTTAATTAGGTATTCTTAACTGAACTTTAATTATTATTAATATTTATCAACTTCTTTTTTAATTCTTTGTTATTTTTAATGACTTCAAAAAGTTCAGTAGAATTTAGTTCATAATTAACTTGGGATCGCAATAAACCAAATTCACAGAACTCTTTAGATGAGGTACTCGAACCATTCAATTGTGAAAATTTTCGCGTTGGTTAATTGGCATTTTCCAAGGCTGTACATTTGGATTTTGGGTATATTCAGAACATTTTCATGTTTCCCAGATAACCTGGAACGCCGGGACAATACCTAAAACCCGGGACGTATTGTAAGCTTGTGTATAATGTAATCGTTAAAATGAACGGTATTAAAGAGATATGCAATTTTATAAATTGCATATTAGAGGTTTATGAATTAAAATAATTAATTATCAAAAATATTTTATAATTTTTTAAAATGGTATCAGATATATGGGTCACCCTGTAAATAACGAGCAGAAAGTAAGACAGATCCCTTTACTGGAGTTAATTTAGCACTTGAAGGATGATAAACCATTTTGCCATATCCCATTCTTTTTTCCTAGATAACCGTATAAAACCGAGATTCCGGTGTTAAAAATGAATTTTTCACCGATGTCATTCACACAATGCTTGTTTAAGAAATCTTTTGGTTTAAGTGAACGTTAAAAAGAAACAGTGCGTGATTTTTTCCTTGAACTAAGGATATGAAAGAGAGCTTGCATCTCCGCGGCTCTTGCGTCGTTTTCACCCTACAAAACCCCATCTTAAACACCTACCCCCGCCCCTTCCCCAACACCAAAGGGCCATCTTTTATAGCTAAAGGATCATTTATTTTGCAAAATCCAATTTTGGTCGTGCACACATCTACAGCGTAAGTGGATGTTGTTGTCGCTTGCCTCGCCTCTTAACGAGAAATTCCAAATGAAAAGAATGACGGGTATTATAGATATCCTATTTTACATATGCAAATTTTATCATAGCTGATAAAAAATTGAAAAAAAGTTATTTTATTAAAATAAATAAATAGACTATTTATTTTTGAGCATATAATGAATTAGACATGTTGAATAGTCTCATCACCTACTGAGTTGCTTTGACGATAGCTATGATGATCAATCTCAGAAGAAATTTCCTTATAATCGAAGAGTCATTCAATAAAGTTCATGCCAAAATGAATAATAAATAAAATTAAAATTAAATTTTCTTTTTCCCGAGAGTAGCCGAATATTCATAAATTAAAGGTGACAATAAAAAAGTCTGTCTTGTGCTGGAAAAATGAGAAGACACACTATTTTATTGTCTCCTTTAATAAATAAAATATTTACAAAAAAAGAGACTGAACATGAATACCAAACTTCAAATTATACTCGTTATCAAATAAATATATTTATTATAAGTTTCTTCCAAAACTTAAGTCACTTAATTTAAATTCTTTTTAAATTGAAGAGTTTTTTTAGTCACAAACTAATAAAAGACAATAATTTCAGTGAATCAATAAAATAAATAATAATAACTAACTGAAATAATTGTCTTTTATTAGTTTGTGACTAAAAAATCCCCGGCAATTAAAATAAATAAATAAATATATTTATTTTATTTAAATTTCAATTGATGCCCTCATATAAGTAGAAAAAATTTCAAAATATTAAATAAATTTGTACAATTCAGGCTCCAACTTGTAGACATGGCCCCTACAACGGGGGTTCAAGTGCAACCGCTGACCCCGAGGCCTGGGAGTGACATTTTTTTAAAGGAGAAAACTATTTGTTAATTGAAGTTAGTTTAAAATCGATTGCAAAATTTGTACTGAACAGACAGACAAGAAAGTGAGTTAATAAAATCGTGTTAGCTTTACTCCGTGATTCATAGATTTCAAATTACAAGAAAATAAAAATTTGAGTGAAAAAAAACTCCTTATATATATTAAAATTTCGAAAACTCGCGCGAAAATAATATTTCAAACGTGGCAACGCCTGTAGGCTATGCAAGTTCTATGCTTTTAGGATTGATCTGAAAGCTATCTGAAGGGGGTTCCCTTAAGTAAACCTGCGTTGAATCGATTTCAAAATTTGTACCGGACAGACAAACAAACAAACAAATAGATAAACAAGAAAACGAGTTTATATTGCATTTTATTGCAGTTCTGAGCTATGTTTAAAGTTTCAAGCTCATCAGGATGTTGGTTTAAAATCGATATCGAAATTTGTACCGAACAGACAGACAAGAAAGCAAGTTAATGAAAAAGTGCTAAAACTGTACAGTTTAGTACAGGGTCTTTTTAATATAATTCAGTAACAATAATTTTTAAAGAGCTAGGTGTCGGTTCAAGGTGAAACATTTTAATAATAAAAAGTAAGTAAAATTTCAAGTTAGGTTTCACAAAAATAAAACCAATATATGTTTTGAGTTTTTATCTCGATAATATAACGGTTTTGAGCCCATCATCAGGACCTGTACACATGTTTCTAATTTTCTATTCAGTTTTTTATGTTAACTCCTGATGATAGGCTCAAAAATCCGAAATATATATATCGAGATAAAAACTCAAAACATAAATTTGTTTTATTTTTCTAAAACCTATCTTGAAATTTTACTTAATTTTTAGAATTCAGAAACATTTTTTAGATCTACGTGACCATGTGACTATTCTCCAACGGATACAAGTAGAAATTTAAACTTTAAAATGTATGTTAATGTAAATAAAGTTTGATTGAAAAATTATTTTCGCTTTCATTTATAGGTTTACGCGTTTACCCTTAGTATCATTGGAAGTAAAAATGTATGTGATTCTAGTTTTTGTTAGTTTATTTTTTATTTTTAGGACCTTATCGAGTACACTATATTTTTTTCATTAAAATAACAAGGCCATAGCGATTGGCGAAATAACAAAAAATAAAACCTATTCTAGGTGTAGGGTTGTAATAAAACTGGACACTGTACCCCAACCAATTAATTCTGACCTCTTTTTTTTAAAAATCCTGATAAACTCACTCTTAAATTTTTTACCAATATTTGGACGAACCGATTGACATTTATTGTGATTTAAACCCTATTATAAATTTTATGAAAAATTTTAATGTGTTTTTATTAGTAAATTGATTGAATTATTATGAAGGGGTAGGGGCAGTTGGAGGGGGAGAAGAAGAATTGCATCAGGGAGACCTGATATGGCACTTAAAGAAGAAGAAACAAAGCAGCAGAAGACATGCTATCAACTTTTATTTTAAGTAAATTGGAATGATGTCATCTTTGTTCGGAAATTTTGAGTATTATTTAACCTGAAAATAACAATTAAGTGTGTAAAAAACTAGGTCTTTTCCGAACATTCTTTTATTTTTTAGAAAATGACATCAATCGATTTATATAAATATATATAGGTACCTATATGCTATATATATATATATATCGTCTCACGCTAAACCCTTCACATGAAAATATATTCTATCACGCGAGAGATCAAAATTATTTATTAAAAAGTTGTGTGAATGTGTTCGACAGGCACATTCTCGGTCTCCATTGAAGGGCTAAACGCCGATCAATTTTTATTATAATTTAATTTGAAAAGGATCATTTCTCTTTGATATTAGCGAATTATAGAGCACAAAAAAATATTATTTAAATTGAATTACAAAAAATAATAACAATAATAAAAGCAAAAAAAAACGTAATTAAAATAATGTCGTGTGGGTGTAATTTTTGCGAAGTAATATAAAGTTTATGTCAGAAACATAACCAGGTTATTTTTCATTCTTATATAGTGTGTATCTTGTTTTCTTTTTTCGTCGTTGTTGACCCCAAGGATCATAAAAAGCTTAGGTTTGGTTGGCTGAGGTGATCTTAAGGCGGACCGAGACATGACAGTATCAAGAACTCTCAAAAGAAGAAAAGTTAATAATATAATAAAGCCACTGGAAGATAGGCAATAAGTATTGAACTACCCGGTTGATATATACTCACACATATGCATACACACAGACATACCTTTTTCATATAAGACACTCAAAATTAAACAAAGATAAAGATATAGATTAAGGTCGATTTAAAAGCGATATATTTTTATTAAAAAAAAATAATAATCCTGTATAATATGGAGAAAGTAATAGTAAATAAGGTGACAGGGTGGAACCAAAAAAAAGAGAATGTAACTCTTGTAGTATTATCTTAAATTACCTGGAAGACCAAGCTTGGATAGGTATTTTTTTTTTAATTATTGTTTATTTAATTGTCCACTTATTTTGTTTTGATTCAACCACATGCATAATTTTTTATTCAACCACCTGTTAATAATTAGATTAACTAAAAAACCTATCAAAATATTTTTTCATTGAGTCCTAGTTAAATAAATTTTGAAGTAAATTCTTTCTATTTTTTATTTATTTTTTTTAAACAAAAATTTAAGAATTTTGAATATAATCTGTTAGTAATGAAATATATATATGTATATTGTGAACATTAGGTATCTAATTAAAACAGCGCTCACGGCGTCATTTTTGGTATTTTTTTTTTAAAAGTTGAAAGTAAAAATTATAATTTTTAGAAAAAAAAACGACTTCAAAATAAATTAAATCCAACAAATAAAATAATAAGAACTCAAAATTCAAATAAAATGAACTAAAAGCTATAAAATAATTATATAATCAAAACAAATAAACCTAAACAAAGAAATAAACAGGTTCATAAACAAAGAAGTTATGGGTGAACAAGTGAACATACATAACAAAAAAGATCCAATAGCAATGAAATTTAGTTTTTTGCCAATCGAAAACTATACTGAACACAATGCAAAAAATCATCAAAATCGGTTCACAATTGGCGAAGAAATCGAGTAACATAGAGACAAAAAAAAAAAAAAAAATCAGTCGAAATGAGAACCTCCTCCTTTTTTGAAGTCGGTTAATTAAATAAGGAGTGTTTATTCTAATAAACTTAATAACAATTTTTTAAAAATTATTTAATTATTAAATAGAAATTATTTCAAATATTAATTCAAAAGAGCGCAAAGTCAGCCATGACATCTCAGAAAAGCGAATGTCTAGTTTCTCATTAAACCTTTCAGACTTTTCAATTATTATTAAATTTATTATAAAATTCACATTTTAAATATTAAACATTTTTTATAGACTTACCTAAAAATTATTGTATTTTTGTGTCCCAGTGGCGTGCGGTCCATGGGTGCTTTGGATGTGGCTAGACGAATTTCAAACATTTAGAGTATTTTCATAAATATGTATTTAAGGTCGACTTCAAAATTTCAGGAGGATCTTTAAATGTTCAAATTATTATCCGTTATTTCAAATATTTCTATAAAAACCATTTTTTTGTTTTGAAAAGTATATTGGTTCTCGAAATGAAATAAAATTGTTGCATAGTTTCAAGGGGCAATTAAAATGAATGATTTTTCCGAAAAGGGTGCCGATAGAAGGTTTGAAGTCCCTGCATGGTATATCTTCCAGTTCAAGCATGTCAAAGACAAGTTCAGACGAGTTCTAGTCGAATAAAAATTGTTCTCGCTGAGGAACTATTAAAATAGAATTAATACAAAAAAGGAATAAATAAAGATGATTCGGGAATTTCTGGACTAATCCATTTCTAAGAACTCTCAATATATAAGATCGGAAATAACTAAGAGTGCTATAGACAAGTCATAGCTTGCTTATAGCAATAGAATTAGGAGAAATTTAAGATTTTCTTATAGGAAAGGCTAATTCATTGTGGAAGATGGTCGATTTCCATCTCAGGGACTGCTGGAGCTCAGGTCACAAGATTTAATTTCTGACTTCTAATCCTCACTCACACAAAGCAGTATCCGTTTGGGTTGAAGGTTCCAAAATATATTTTTTAAAAATCTTATGTTAAATTTGAAAAATAACGAAAATGATCGAATTGATGCAATAAAAAACCGAAGATTAAAATAAAATTTCAAAAAATGAAGGGCACTTTTTGGACATATTGCTAGTCACAACCGCCACTGTTGTGTACATATTTTGTTTTAGATATAATAAACTATTATTTCTAATTTTTTTTATATTTTAATATAACTACATATATAATTTTAAATATTTTGAAAGATTTAGTCTCCTTTTTTGGTTGTACCTACCTACATATATATAAAATTGTATAAATAAGGTTGTTTAAGAAATACGTAAATTCTTTATAACAAGTAGCTTACAGGATGATTTTAACTTCGAAACTAGGTCACTCACATATTAAGGTTCGAGACCGCTGCTCTAAAGAGTCTGAAATGTTTTTGTATTTGTATTTGTATATTTTGAAAAATTTTTACTTGTATAATTTGGAAAATATGTTAACCTGTTTTTTTTAATAGATGCTTTTAAAAGTGTATATACTATATTTCGAACACCATAAAATCGATTTGATCAATTGTCTTAATCTATTAGTTCAAAGGGGAGAGCTGCGATAACCCAAGCAAGGGTGCTAGCGAATGATAAAACTTGATAAATAATCGAATCGTGAGAGAGAAAAATGTTGTTATTTCGTGAGATTTATGACACTGTCTTAAAACGAATTCGTTTTTCAAACTAATTTCACCCTTTTTTTTCAATTTAATTATATTAGTTTTGAAACTTGGAAGGGAAAAGTTTTCGATCCAATAAAAAGTAAATATTTTTCGAACTTGCAAGTGAAAGAGAATGGGTGATAAGTAAATGACCGATGAATCAATTACACTCCCTAATTTAATGTGTGGGGTTGGGGGTTGATCTATTTTTAAAAAATCTATTTCTAGTATACTCGAAAATAGAATAACAGAACTTCATTAATTTTTACTAATATTTTTTTCTCTTTTTTCAGGTAAACAATCATCCCCTGATAGTTTGAACGTTATTTTCGTAAGTACATTTCTACCTATGACCTTAACAATCAAATTGTTCTTCATATTTAAAATTAATTTTATATCAAATAAACTAAGTATTATTCTTAATGAAAAGGGATGTAACTGACATTTTACATTTTTTTGCTAAATAAAAAATTTCATATTAAGTAAACTATACAACTTTTTTTTTATTTTAATATATGAAGTTTTATTTCTCACTTCTTAAACTTTTTTAAACTACTTATTCTACGAATTATTTTCATGACATGTCGATGCATATAGGCGTTTTAAATAAATAAGATATAAACTTGAAATTTACTCGTTATCTGTATTCATTTTGTCAAAAATCAAAAACCGCATTAAATTTTACCAAATGATCATTTTTAGCAGAGTCAAATTTTTTGTCGTTCAAAAATGAAAAAATTTTATCATAGGTTGTTAAGTATCTCTGGGTATCACTCTGTAGAGATATCTTGATAGTTTGAAATCGTTGACTGCAGTAACAAACTAATCATTAATTTCTACCTATTTCTATTTTTTTTAACTCTAAATTTATACGTTTCATTTTCGTAAATAATTCTAAATATTTTGAATGTATAATATTCTTTAAAATTTGGTCAAAAACTCTAAAGTTATATTATTATCATATCCGTCAATAATGTGTATTAATTTGTAAGTTTATAATGGGAAATAAGGACAAGTATTTTGTCTGATTTTTTTTTATTTTTCAACCAAATTTTCGTCGACCTTGACGACTTCTTCAGGGCTTCAAATAGTTACATCACTCATTTATCTAAAGTACATTAATTTATTTTATCTCCGTTACCATGAAAAATCATCAGAAACTTAAACTTCAAAAAATTAAGCACATTCACATAAACAATTTTCCTTTTCTTTTTTTATTAACAATTATATTAAATTAATAGTCTTAGAAATAACATGAATAGAATCGAAGGAGACAATAAAAGAGTGTGTCTTCTGGTGGAATTATAAATTTTTAATTTATTTATAACGAGACTATAGTTTCGAGAGCTATGTCTTACGTACATACATTAATTCCTGTGAATCAATTGCAATAGAGTGATGAAGAGGGCAAAGCTCTCGAAACTATAGTCTCGTTATAAATAAACTAAAATTTTATAATTCCACCTTTTTATAAGACACACTCTTTTATTGTCTCCTTCAATTTATAAAAATTCTACTACTCTCGGCAAAAAGGAAATTTCAATTTAATAATTAGAATCAAACAATACAGTTTTAAAACAATAGAACGGAATCATTTTGCTTATTTATATCTTTACATAAATTTATCTAAAGTTATATTAATCTATTTTTAATCATTCTGTAAGTAGTATTAAATTTTCTACTGTCAATATTAATTGGTATTTTATAGTTGACTTTGACACATTATTCAAACTTAGAGTCAATAAAATTATTGAAAGATATTTCTTTCAATGAACATTTCGGATTATTTTCTTTCACCTCCCTAAAGTCAATTTACTTAATCCTAAGAGTCAATACTTCGAAATAAATAATCCATAAAATCGTAAGGGGTGGCCTCTATTAATTAAAGTGATAATATAGCTAACATATGCGTAGAGGATTAACGGGAATTTCCACTAGATCAAGTCGAAATAATTACTAAGGGTTGGTTTTCGTAAAAGACTTCGTGAAGGGGTGGCAGGGATGAGAAACGGGTGCATTTCCTCCCGATCACTCTCTTCCCTTAATCCTTAAGCCATTCAGGAAATGAAACTTGGATCCAGATATATTTATGTTTGTTCGATGGGCGATCGAGCCAAAAGTAATAAATCCTTAAAAAAAAAAAAAAAAAAAAAAAAGAGCGAGAGGAAGAATGGGGTGAGGGTAGAAGATCCATTATCGGTTGACTGATTTACTAAATACCACAAATTTATAGATTATTACAAAACTAGGTCATTGGATTCAATTCATAAATTATCAAACTAAATACCTTAAATGTCGAAAAACAAGATCAAAAGAGATTTACAGGCAACGAGAGCAACATTAATTATTTTCGACTTGATTAAAAATGTTTTGGGAAAATAGGCATCTGGTATGGATGGATGGTTAAGGAAGTGATAGGCTAGAAAGAGCCAATCGGGAGGACAAACATAAATCATTTCAAACTACCATGGAAACTAATTAATTCGTTGATTCATTTGTGTCTAGAAACTGAGAGGTTTATTAATATTAGAATTATTAGTGAATAATTAATTAAATGAAGTTATAGTGGTTTAAAAAATCATATATTTTCATGAATACTGCACGCAAGAGTTCTTATGACGTCGCGCAAACTCTTTTTAGAGATACAAAGTTTTCATCCTAGAATGCCTCTTTATAGATTCTATATACTTTGGTATCGGGCTCTAGAATGCTGATTAATCTCTATACGCCGGCTAAAAGTTAGATCAACTACCATGTATTTATGATTCAATCTCCATAGTAACAAGAGACTGATTATTCATCATTAATATAATTTAGGTATCGAATGAACACGAATCATTAGAATAGCATGAATTATTTCTTTAAAGAATTTCCATAGCTGTGACTTTTTATTTTTAACAATGATTTAATGAAGAGTCAGAGCTTTTGAAATTAGAAATTCCGCTGACGTTTCGGCTATTGATTATAGCCATCCTCGGAGAAATTTGTCAATATTTATAACATTTTGGAACTCAATTCATCAAATCAATAATATACCTACAAGATATACAAGAAAATATAGTATACAGGATTTACAAAATTATATACAGGATTTACAAAATTATATACAGGATATTCCTATAAAAATTGTAATAATAAAGGGTGTTTTTTTATAGGTTCACAACTTTAAATTAAAATAAAACAAAGAAAAATATTTTTAATAGCAATGAAATTGGCTTTATTGGAATTTATGCCATTAATGTTTGAATATGATTTCGGCCATGTGGCTTCTGTGGCTAGCGCGTAGATGCCGCAATCTGGATTTCCAATTTTCACACACTTTTCGCAGCATTTGCGGCCGTATTTCGCCAATAATTCTCCGAATGTTGTGTTCCGAGTGTTCAATCGCCTCTGGTTTATCGGCTTTGGTGATATGTCAAGTCACTTCTCTACGCCGATAAACCAGAGACGATTGAACACTTGGAACACATTGTTGGCGAAATACGGCCGCAAATGCTGCGAAATGTGGGTGAAAATTGGAAATCCAGATTGCGCCATCTACGCGCCAGTCGCGGCGGCTACATGGCCGAAATCATATTCAAACATAAATGCCATAAAATTATCTTTCCAATAAAGCCAGTTTCATTGATATTAAAATTATTTTTCTTTGTTTTATTTTAATTTAAAGTTGCCAACCTCTAAAAACACCCTTTATTTCCAATAATTTTTCAGAGTCAAATGAAAAAAAAATTATTTGACTTCGATTCAGAAAATATTGTAAATAAATAATCAGTAAGTAAAGGTATTATTTAATAAAATGTTTCACCTTGAACCGACAATCTAACTCTTTAAAAATTACTAAATATTATAAATATTGTTACATCTTTTATAGGAATATCCTGTATATAATCTTGTATATTCTGTATAGTATTTTCTTGAAGATCTTGTATATATATGGTATTATTTATTTGATGAGTTCAATAACAACATTTTATAAATATTGACAAATTCCTGCTCCGAAGATAGCTATAATCAATAGCCGAAACGTCAGTGGGAATTCCTAAATAAAATAACTAACAAAAGCTGCACATCATTATACCCTTGATAGCAATGAATTATTTCGGTTTAACAAAAATTTGAAAATCTTATTTTTTTTATGTCTCGGCTTAAAATGCCTTATTCTCTAGACACGTAGTCTTAGATCAAAAGAGTAATGGTTCGAATTGTGATACAATAAATAATAAAATTATATTTCTAACGTTTGTTCTTGTTAAGGGAATCCAATGGGATACCATTCCAGGAAACAATTTTCTCAAGAAATTACTAAAGAGAAATTAATCTTCATTATTAACTTATATCCAACAGTGGAATTGATTATACATATTCTACCTATTATTCCACCTACCCTTGAGAAAACATCGATCTTCACTACACTAGAACCACTGTTATGGTCAACGCACTTTTTCTCATTTGTTGATTTTCTCACAAAATAAATTAGAGTAATTTTGCACATGAACTGGCAACAATGGCTCTAGTGTTGTTTATGTATACTAGTAGTATAGTAAACGTTTCTGATTTCGTGACACCGATTATATAGACACCAATCAATTCCAATGAGATGCGTGCATCACGCCTGAGATTAAAACAGCTGAATAATGAAATACCATCTCCTCATACGCTTCAATTTAATCTGACAGGAAAAAAATTAATTTTTTCTTTTCCCTAATTATATAAATATAAAATTGATGATTAACATAGAATAGCAATAAGCACATTCAAAGAATGTTATAATTGAACATGATCATTTAATTCAATGGATGGTTTTGGAATAAAATAGATATGTTTTGAGGGCGAGAGGGTCAAGGGGTGGGAGGTGAATCCACCCTGACGGTTCGTGCGTGCATGTCTATATATGTTATGGTGAGTTTGTATGTGGAGTTAGATTTGCTGGCATTCGAAGCATTTAATTAATTCAATTAAATATTTTTTTTTTGTTTTTTTAATATGAATTAAAATATTTTGCTTTACCTATTTGTTTAACTTTGTTTCGTTGAATAATTGAAACAGCAGAAAAATAAAATGGGAATTTGTTAATAGTTCGTTATTAAATGAGGCTTGAGGTCGAAAAATTAAAACAAAAATAAATAAATATAGAATAAACAAGTCTTCAAACATAGCTCTTGATAAAGATTGTAAATTTTAATTGGAGCGATCCTAACTGAATCCCTGGAACTAAAATAAATGCTGTCCTTGGGGTTGCCGATAAACAGCTTGAGCATATCAAATTTTCTTGTTGAACAATTTTTTTTTTGGGGGGGGCAAGGGAGGGTCTTTGATTTAAAATATTTATTCGGGTTGAACCACTATGTTGAAATTAGTAGATTAATTACAATTTTCTAATATTTTTTGAGGTCCAAAACCAAGAAAAATTTTGACTGAAATACTAAAAAAGTTCACTCAAACATTTAATTTCATTGTTTAATCTTCTTGATAAATGTTGTAACATGAAGAAAAATCATTTCCATGCATTATTTTTTCTGTCTGTGTATTTGGATTATTTTATTCTTCATGACTCAAGAAGAAGACCGTATAAAGTTCTTTTTGAAGCCGAAATGTTTGTATCTTAAAAAAAAAACTGGTTAAATTTTGGGTTTTGGTTTCAGAAATTCCGATTGAAAATGCAGTAAATATTACATGTCGAACTCTTAAATAGTTCTTGCTAATGAACCTAAATATAAAAATATGTTTGGATTAATAAGCTGCACTTTTCTGACAAAAATATTTACTATTCTTTAAAATTTACACAGAGCCTATCGAAAATTGAAAAAGTTTTCACAATTTCCTCCAATACGTTTACTTTTTAGTATAGTTTTGCCTTTCTTATGTGAGATCTGAGATGCTTAACATTTTTTTTCCTTATACGGTAAAAACCCGAAAAATTTTCTAGAATATAAATTAAAAATGATTTGATTTGTGGGTTTAGAAAGGATTCAGAGACAAAAAAATTAAAATTAAAAATATAATTATATTTCTCTCTTCCTTGAAGTGTCAATTTTTTTTGATACTAGTAAATCCAGTAATTTAATTAATTTTTTGTATTATGTTTTATTTTAATTTACGTACTACGATAAGCCCAGCATATAAAATGCCCATACAAGTTTATTTTTTATTAAATTAATATTTAATTAATTGTATGAAAACTGAAAATGGAGCGCAGAAAATATCATCATATAGAAATTTATTTTATACTGAAATTAATCCAGAAATCGTATTACAAATATCAAATTCAGGTATTCAATCAATCAGAGATAAATATAAAAAATAAAATACATTTGTCAAATTGTGAAATTTATTGATAGAATTTGTTATTAGTTTGACCACGAACGAAGGGTTAGATGGGAAATTGGCTAGTTAAAAGGTGAGGTGTATTGAAAATAAAAATAAAAAATAAAATATCACCATATAACAGGATATTGAAATAAATGCGTGGGTAGTTATCAAATATTAGATAGCGTGTGTAAAGTAGTTAGAGACAGTTAAAACATTATTATTTTTGTTAATTTTCAAATCAATTATCAAGGGGTTTTCACTTTAGACCACACATATACACACACACACTATCAATTTAATATTTCAATTATATACTTTAATTTTTTTATCTTTTCGAATTTATCAACCCATTCACGAAATATTTGACGAAAAACTTTATTTTTGTTTTACTTTAACTTGGTTCGTTAGTTCAAATTTTGTGAGATGTTTGAATTTTGGAAAAATCTCATCCATTTCAAAGTTCAAGAAACCTACTTATTTTTCCATTATTTTATTTAAACTTGTTTTGTAAGTTGGGGTAAAATCTTGTAAGCGAATTTTAATCTTTTTCTACTAAGTCGAATTTCTCGAAATTTTATATACCTACAAAATTTGTGAGCTCTTGAGAATACAATATTTCATCAAATCTAAAATTAATTTGTCTTTTATTTGTACCTATCTAGTAATTAATATTTTTAAATTTATATTAATTTTTTTTTAATTTAAACTTTAAAAAATATATTATAGCCATAAGTAGAAATCTCGCAACTTAGGACTTATTAAACAAGCTAAGGACCATTTTTCTAATACCTTTTGATTTGCTTGCTCCCTAACGTCAAATTCCAATTTCAAAGAAAAATAAATATCTAAAAAATAAAGATATATAGGTATTATAAAAACTTTAAAAATATATTTTTTTAAAAATAGTAATAATATTTTATTTTTTTAGTTCCCGAAAGATTTTCATTTTAACGTGACTACAAATAAAGGCATTAGTTATTGTAACGTTTTTTTTTAATCACGTTAGAATGATAATTATTATCCGTTATTCCAAATTGGTATTTCTATAAAAAACATTTTTTTGTTTTGAAAAGTATATTGAATGATTTTCCGAAAAGGGTGCCGATAGAAGGTTTGAAGTCCTTGCCTGGTATATTTTCCAGTTCAAGCATGTCAAAGACATGTTCAGATGAGTTTCTCGCTGAGGAACTATTAAAATAGTAATAATACAAAAAAGGAATAAATAAATATGATTCGAGAATAATGTTAAATCAACCAATTTAACAACCACTTTTTTAGATGTATCATAAATCACTCTTTGATTTTCTTCTATAATTGAAAAAAAAATTCTGGAAAAAAGTGTGCTACTTAAAATATTGATACATTGTTTTCAGGTTTTTCAATTCATTTTTTTTTTTTAATTTAATATTGTTTAGTTTTTTATCTTCGTCTTAAGCCCTATTTGAGGCCCAAAGAGCAAAGAACTCTCAGCAGATAACCTTATTTTTGTTTATTCTTTTGATTCTCTTTGTGTTCGCGAAACAAAGTTCAACCATCTGTTATTGTCTGGTATTCTACAATTCAATTAAGATATTTCGCAACATCAACTAATCCTAATTACATAATACATTTTTTTTATTCTCTTTTTGTTGTTGTTTTTTTTGTATCCCTGCCCGATAAGCCACCCCCCCTGAAGCTTTATATCACATATATACAACTTGTTTTAAACAAATCCAATTATCAACAACGTGTTATCAAAAACCGATATAACTCCAATCGAAAAATCTCCACGGAATCTATTTGTAATTAATAATATCGAATTAATATTCCAATTTACTACAAAGCAATTTTTTTGTTTTTAATAAATTATCTAAAAATAAAAAAAGAGAATATTTCAAATTGGAAAACCATCCTCTCTGGCTCGTCCTACCACCCCTAGCCCTCTGTCCTCAATAACACAGTCCACTCTAACCACTCTACTACCGACAAATGAAGTTATATTATAGAATATAGATTTATTACTAATTAAAATTTAATGCAAATAAATATTTCAATACATGAATAATTAATGATCGACTATGAATAATATGAATTGACCCATTTAATTAGACCTCTTATATATTATTAGTGACGTTTCATTTATTTATTATTATTATTATTTTTTAATAATATATGTAGATATTAAATTTATAATGCTAAACCTTTCAACAAAACAATAATTAAATTATTAATGAGTATTATACTAATTCAAGAAAATTTGACTTTCTTTATATTACGCCCTGTTTCAATTTTATACTCACTGAATTTCTTAAACACTACAAGATCCAATTTGAGACTGCCACAAGCCTAGCTTTTCGAAAGCGTTCTAACCTTATCTTGCCATAATGGATGTAATGCAATTTATTCAAAAGAAAAAAATGATTTGAAGTATCAGGTTTTCGGTCCAAAATATCACTTTAATTGCTTATTACACTCGATCTTTTTAATTGACCACTTCTAAAGAGGCTAAAATAGGAGTTATAATAGGGCTAAAAGAGGTGTTTTATATTTTCTCGTATATTGATGAAAGAGAGATGGCTGTCCAAAATTTATAAATTAAAAAAGAGATGCCAAGCTTCTTTGTAGCTCTGAAGTATAATATTTGTATTTTTTATATTTTACTTAAGCTAATAATATATTTAGTAAAGCTTATTATAAATGTTAAAAAAAACAACACTCTTCGGCGCTAGGACAAGCTTTGGCCTAGCGGACTATTTTTCTTCCGCTTGGTCTGCTCTCGTAATAAGATAGATCGGGATTTAAATACTCGGAAGAATCAAACAAGGTAGCAAAAGTCGAATATTCTATTAATTTTATGATTTACATAGATTCTACAAAATATTAATTATTATTTAACGGTAAATCACTCGTATCCATAATAAGCATTAATTAACAGGAATAGCAGGGAATTGGACAAAAATAAAAAACAGAGTTTTTATTGAATGGGCCAGACGTTTCGTAGATTAATTTCGACTTCCCCAGTGGCTCATTCTATCACTCTTTGTCAAAAGACAATTCCACTACGCGACCAAGCTTATCCTTTAATCCTTTTCATTTGAACTATACCACATTGTTGGATCATGCCCCAATTGCTCAAGAATCTTGAACTTTTACACACTTGAACAATCAAAAAATTAAAAACCTTTAATCAAAATTTATCACAAAAAATATGTTTCTACTCTTTAAACAGACAAAGAAAGGATTTTAAATTCAATTATTATTATTTATGGTGAAAATATATATTATTATTTATATAAAAATTCTATTTATTATCTATCTATGTTAAGAGGTATAAAAGGTGTGGATAGCGGAATATCACAATGATAGATAATTTTATAGATAAAATATATAAAAGCGTTTTATTGAGTATAATAATAAAACTTGAGTAAGATACGAGGTAGGTTTCACAAAAAAAAGAAATAAAACAAAATTGAGTTTTGAATTCGATATATTTCGGGAGTTAGCCCATCATCAGGAGTCTAAGAAATATTATTATATTAAAATGTTTCACCTAGAACCAACACCGAACTCCTTAAAAGTTAACGTTTTATTGAGGTTGCTCATATTACAATATAATAGAATAGTACATGAGGAAAAAGCAAATATATAGCAAGTTACATGAACTCGAGTAGAAAAAGAAGGGATAAATTAAGTTAAGATAGTCAACACGGGAGTGGCGCAGATGTCATATCGGATGTGCCAATATTATACATATATTTTAACAATCTATATTTTTATACATCATTTTCATATTGTTCCATACAACCTTGGCCTTCTTTATTCAAGCATCGTCTCTATTCATACTTGCTTTTAATTTTTCTTTTAAGTAAATTTAATATTAATTGGAAATCTCTAGGGTGTTGGAATTTTGAAAAAATTTATTTCATAGTTTTTAATTATAATAAAAAAGAACTACCTGTAAATTTGAAAACTTTTTCTTCAGCCTAATATAAATACTACGCATTGATGTTTGTTTGTTGATATAAATTCTTGATTGAATCTACTTTACTTTCATTATTTAAGAGAATGTAAGTCGATAGACTAATTCATTTTTAATTTTATTCAAATTACAACAGAAAAAATTAACTGACAATTTTAGTGATTCACTTATAGAACAAAGTATTTCTGAATCTTTTTACTCTCCGGCTCATTTTAAGAAAAAATAATTTTTTCGGCACACTTTATACCTATTGTCGTAAAAAACTTAATAGTAAATAAATGAAAACAAAAGATAATTTAAACAGAACTTTTAATTTTAAGGTAGTCGCACTATTAAACAAAAAAGAGAATCGTAAATTAGTTAATAAATAAAATAAACTTTTAATTATTAACATTTGAACACATACACAATTTTGTATAAAAAATTACAGACGTAGTAGTACATCGGACCCAGTATAAGTTATATAATATATTTTAGTACCTAATTCACAATATTAAATAAGTCGATCGAAACGTCGTAGTTTCAAAATTTAAACTCAGGCTAAAATTTTCATTCAAAATCTTTTTTTATATTTCATTATTCTTTGCGCTGCCTTTCCATCAATTCTCCATTATACTTTCACAAAATTTTGGTGCCTGCAATAGAAAGATGTTTGGTCTGTTTAATCTATCACACCAATATTATTCTAACTAAGTCATTTTACCCGATAAAATGGACAAATGCCCTCACGCACATTTCGATTATTTATTTAGCTTCCTAAATGAGAGAGTGAGGGTGGTATATTTCAACCAAAGAGGGTAAGTCGGGCGTGGGAAATGAACACCCTGCAGGTGGCAAGTAGTCCCCAAAATCCGGCACGTGACTCTCTCTATCTCTGATTCGTTTGGACTGCCCGTGTCGAGGCCAAGTACAACAACAACTAAAACAACAAAAAAGAAAAAAAATTAAATGGGGGAGGCTTGATACCGGTGGGTACTGATGTCAGTCAAGGTAAGGAACAAGAACGGAATGTGTTCACGCTCCAAGGAACAGGGACAGGCGTAAGCGCAAGGGCCTAGGCCCCTAGGCTCTAGGGCTAGGGCGAGCAGTGTTTCCGCTCCCTCACTTAACATTAGCCCTTACGTTTTAAACGTTTATACATCGGAGGTAGAATTCCAAAGACGAAGTTTAACAATTTTCTTTGCGAACATGATACACTTTTTAGGGTTCTTTAGAAAAACGAAAACTTGGCTCTATTTAGTTTCGCTACAATGTCTGTCAGATCATAAACTCGTAACTCGTAAACTAAATAGGATAAAAACTTGCAATTTAGAAGATATTTTTTATTTTTCCGTAAATAACAAAAAATTAAATTAAAATTATAATTTAATTATTATTTGGAGGATTAAAAATCTACTAGCAATCTTCAATTTGAACTCTTTATATATAAAGTGACCATTGACCAAACATTTTACTTACCCTACAGGGTATGGTCAAGTATTGTAATCGTGCATGAAAAAAGTGGGTTATTCCTTCTTTTTTTCGAAATATCTCAAACACGGCTTAAACTATTTTGATTAAAAAAAAAGAGCTAAACCATGGCATTTTGCTCTACAAAAAAGCTCTAATAAGTGAATATCGACAAAATTATATTTTTCGAGATAATAATTGTTTTGTCAAAATGTCTGTTAGTTAGTCTGGTTGTCTGGTGGTCTAGTTTGTGTGTTACCAAATTTTTGTGGACGAGCTAGCTCAAAAAATAGTGTGAATATCGAAACCAAATTTCACATGTAGTTTTGATTCATTGAGATTAAGAGCTGATTAGATTTTGGTGCATATCGACCCAAAATTAAGGGGGCTGGAGGGGGGTTAAAAATCTAGGCCTTTTGAGCAAACTCAACCAAATTTTGTATACTTAATCAGTGGGACACCAGAAGTCTAAAAATGCAAAAACTAACCGCCCAAAAGGGGGTGGGGGGGGGGGGGGGGTATGGTCAAAAAATGAAAATCTTGGCCATTTATCAAACTCAACCAATTTTTGTATACATAATCAGTGGGACACCAGGAGTACAAAAATGCAAAATCTAATCCCCCCCCCCTACATGATTATAAATAATTTTAGGGCCCAGGCTGTATGGTAAAGTCAAGTGGATGGCCACATCAGAACAAGCCAGCTTATTTGTGAACTGTACTCTTTTGCATTATTTTTTACCTACACCTAAAAACATAAAATTATATGAATTATTAAATGCAACCTTTTATACCTTTATTTTAAAGTCTTAGAAACTTAAAAAAAAATTTATTCAGAGTGAGGTGAACTTTTCGAATAACAACATCATTTTTAAGAATTGTAAAAAACTGACATCCTTAAAACCTTTAAATTAAATTCAATTTAATTTTGACTCAATTTTAAATTAAACATAGTATTAATATATCACTTTTAACTAAAGCAATAAAGTACAGAGAAACGCTCACTATCTGCCAGATACCATATATTATATTTATAATATTTAAAACGTTTACAAAAATGAAATTTGGGTCTTGTATAGTCTGATGTTTAACCACCAATGAGTGAAAAGAACACTTAATCAGGGACCAAATTTATCTCTCTATACAGAGGTCGTATTTTGACATCCCTCCTTGTGTTAAAATTTCCAAAAAGGCGCCTTCTCTTGTCTTATAGGATTTCCCCGGTTTTCTTCCCTCGAACAGTTTAACTTCTGCTTCTCTCCAATCCGTATCGCCTCCTAGAACTTCGCTTCAGCCTCTCCAATGTCTCCGCCCTAACCGCTTCCCTTACAGTAGGATCCCTCCGCGGCCTTGGAGGACCAGCCTTCTTATTGCGAAACTTAGTAGGCTAGGGGCGTGACTTAATTTTTCATTCGGTTCGCGGCTCAGAAATATTTGGACAGTTTTGAGAGCCGGCCGGCGTAGGTACTACTTTTGTGCCAAAATAATAATTAGTCACCTGTATGCATCTATGTACTATTTAAAACATTTACGGCTAGAAGCATCCCTTTAGCCTTGTAAAATCGTGACATCACTATTACCTTGCATTGAATTTGAATTTTTATTTAGGTGATGATATGACTTAGAGAATAAATGTAGAAAGAAAAACCTCAAAAATTACTCAAAAAATTTAAAATGAGCTACATGGTGACTGACCTCCTATCTAAAATCTCAAAAGATAAAATTAGCATTTTAATGAAAAGTAGAGTGGAATCCATTTTGTCAGATTGGCTTTTGACATAAACCGGTTCTGATTAGTGGGATACTTACTGCCTCATGCAGAAGCATTTATCATCAAAAATAAGTCGATTGTCATTTTGCTCTGGTCCTAAGCAAACAAGAAACTACCAGGGGTGGAGGCCTAAATCTCCAAGTATATGGATGTATATGTATATGGTGTGGGTGAACCATGTACAAGTGCGAATGTTTTAGTTTAGGGGAGGGCCCGTTAAATTGTACATTGTCATCTTTAAGTAAACTCGGCCGGCAACCCCACCTTGATTAATTCTAACGGGCCCCTGACATAAATATGGATTAGCCGTTTTAAGAGAAGCGAGCGAGCTTACTCGTTACAAGTCGGACAGTGGCTAAGCTCAAGAGATTTCTCATAAAGAGAAATGTCATGTAAACATGGAATTCTTTAAGAGCTCATAAATTTTCACCCGAATGGGATGCGTTTTACTTAGTCGATAGATGAATTTTTAGATTTTTTTCATAAAGAGAGGATTGGTATAGACTTAAGGAACTGCAACCCTCTTTTTAAAATTGATAATAATATTAATATAATATTTAATTTAATTTTATATATGTTGCAGTAAAAACACGTTTTTAGTAAGAACGGGTTCTTACTATTATAGTTAAACAAGCGTTTCACTAAATACCTTGTGGCAACTAGAGCTTTCTGATGTTGTTGAGTTTGGTTCAAAGGTCTAGAATTTTCATTTTGATTAAATGCAACTTTTGGGTGTTTATTTTCAAAAAATTTTAATGAAAATGTCAAAAATTACATCTTTATTAGAAGTAAAGTTGTAGAGGATGTAATTTTTGACATTTTCGTTTAAAATTTTGAAAATAAACACCCAAAATGAGACGGAATGTCAAAAATAGTATCTGGGACCAAAGGTTTTCAAGCTTTTTTAGCCCCCTCCCAGACCAGTAAAATTGTAAAAAAATTCGCGGACCAGTTGATATTTTTTTAACAACAAAATTTTACTAGGTATTAAAGAACTACTACATAAGTTAATTGTAACATTTTTATTATCATTTACTTACAATAATATTTAAATGTAAAGATATGTAATTATATTATATATATATGCGGACTAGTAAAATTTCCGCGGACCAGCGGTTGAGAATAGTCAATTTTAACTTTTGAATCAAACATGTAAATTTTATAAAGTTTAAGGAAAGCGGTGTTGGTTTATAGAAACATATTAAACAAAGGGAATTATTATTTAACGTGGGTTATAGTGGTGATCTATTGATCTATTAATAAACCAAATCTAACTGAAATTCATTCATTCCTTACTAAACATTTAGTTCTACTGTTCTCATCTTCACTTTCCGAATCAACCTTGCAAATCCGCCTCTTGTGTCCAAATTTATATATTCTAAAACCCTTAAACAAATTCCTTTAACAGGCATTCCCAGAATTCTATACAAATAAATTTCGAACTAAGACATCCTATTTGAAATGTACCCGACCTTGTCCAGACAATTCGTTCAACAACCCTCCTTCCACCTTCCACATACCTTTAAATTCAACCACTCAATTCTTTCAACTCCCATTGGCTCACCCCCTCCACTCGCCCTGTACTATAATAACATCGATACAATGTAAAATTTTTTATATTCAGTGTTCTGTTTAACCTCCTGATGAAGGGTTCATAGCCCGAAATATGTATAGAGATAAATAAAAAATCTCCAAAATAATTTAAAAAGATTTTTTAATTTTTTTAATTTTATTTCCTCTTTGTGAAACACCACTATAACCCGTTAAATAATAATTCCTTTATGTAAATTCTAGTTGCCACAAAGATATTCAGTGAAACGCATTTTAACTAAGTAAGAATCCCGTTCTTACTAATAAACGTGTTTTTACTGCAACATAATATATATTATATATTAAGTAACAATAATAATAATAACAGAAAATTAAAAAAAAAATGCTTTAAATAATTATCCAGTAAGGATGTATGCAAAGGGTCCCGTCTTATCTTTCATTTTCGGATTTTTTTTTAAGAAAATAAAGTTTTACTTTTAAAGAAATTTTAATTTTGTTTTAATATTATATTATATACAGAGCTCGAATATAAAATTTATTTTTATATCTTTCCTAAAAATTAAATTTATGTACCACTCATAAATTCCTGAAATTATACATTACGTCTCATTTTCAGAATTTTTTAAGAAAATAAAGTTTCACTTTTAATGAAATTTTAATTTATTTTAATATTAGGTACCTATATTATAATATTGGAGAGAGATTATAGCCGGTCAAAATTTATTTTGCAATGAGTGAGTCTTGAACTCGAAGATCCTGCTCAGCAAGCAGAAATCCGGCTTCTACTCTTCCAAATTTAAAATATATTAATTCCAAATTGAAGTTGAAAAGTTATAGTTGAGTGTAAGTTGAATTTAGTGAAAACTTTCATAAATTTTGCAATGTATAATTTTAAAGAAATTTGGACTAAATAAATGTGACAAAACTAGTATTTATCTTAAAATCTACAGATTTTCTCTTTTAATTTAAATTGAGAAGTTTGATTTTTCGTTAAATCTGAAGAGTTTTGATTCATAAAATGACTTATTTTGATTGGGCCAACTATTTATTAATTTATAGATAAGTGAATATATTGGTCACATAAGAGTAAAAAAAAAAGATTAATCTATAAACCTAAGTAATGTAATATTTAATCTGAGTGTGTGTGAGAGAGTGGGTGGTGTCTATGACCTTGTATGCTTCCAATCTTAGCAAAAGAATCGTTTTTGAGAAACCGTTCCGTTCCTTAAGACGCCTATTAATCTTGGTGCTTTTAAGTTATATTAATGCGGTGAGATTTCGCGTGAGGCGATTTATATTTTAAATTTGCACTTAGAAAAAAAGAGAGAGAGAGAGAGAGGGGGAGAAAGGAAAAAGTAGAGAGTGGTAGATGAAACTGAAAAAAAAGTAAAAAAGAAATGATTGAAATGGTTTATTTATTTAAATGATTTCATTAACGCGTCGACAGAGTGAATTAAAAATGAAAAAGATACATTGAATTTTCTATTGCTTCGATTGTGTGCTGTTTAATATTAATTTGCTAGAATATTAATTAATATTTCAAATCTTATAGCGTTTTCTCATGGACTTAAGTGAACACCCATAGAAAGTGCTGATTATATTTTTATTTTATTATACGTTTAGTAATTATGTTAAATGACTGCAACTGAGATTTTAAAATTTTACTTTAAAACAAACAATGTTGTGAAAATCAGCAATCGCTTGTGACATTGGCGATCGGTGAATAACCAACCCTATTATTCTTATAGGGAAGAAATGTTGTTGTTCACCGATATCTGTATGTTACTTGCTACCAGAGGGGGGGGGGTTGCAAATAATTCACGCAACATTATTATATATTCTATATATCTTGAATAGACAGTCTCCTCTATCGTGATTTTGACCAATAAGACCATATTATCACATTTGCCAAGTGTATTACACTTGACCCATACCTATATTCAGACTTTTTACACCAACTAATCAATATCCTGATATATATTACTATATTGTACCTACTTTCTGTCAAAACAATTTCAGAAAAACGGGTGTATAAAATATTGCTTAAAGAAAAATTTAAAATTTTATAATTTTAATATTAATAGATAGATCGATTTTGAAATTATTTTTTAAGATTATTGATTTGAACCTTCTCTCATAGAAAACATGAAAATAATTTGTATGAGTAATTTTAACAAAATTTTAGCTAAATATCTAGATTTATTTATCATCATTTAGTATTCAGTCATAAGACTGGTTTAAGGCAATCGCATTCAATCGACTTCCATTCCAACTCATGTTGGTTTATTCCAAAAATTGTATTATGTACTCTACTATACAATCAAAATAGGATTATATTATCAAAAGATAAGCTAATAACTGAGTAAAAATATTTATAAAGTCTATCAATAACTAATTACAACCATACATCAATAAATTTGATCAATTTTCTAGATACCTTATAAATTATTGAATTTGGGAAAAACGTCCCCGTTTCTAATACTAATATATTGAGGTAACAATTTCTCGTTCAAAACTATAATTATAGTTGACTTGTTGATCGCTTTCATTATTGAATATTAATTGGGATCAAAGGACCCAAAATTAAAATTTCATAATTTTATTATTTAATCCACGAACTATTCTAATTCCAATTTGTCTTTATTTTACAAAGTAATTAAAAGTTCATATGAGATTTCAAAAACTGTAAAATTAAACAGTTCAAAAACATTGAAAATATCATAAACTAACATTAAGTAAAATACAAACTTTCTGAGATTTTTTAAAGCATCTAGATGAGGAATTTTTTCAACTATGTACCTGTCAGCATCAGGTTCAAAAAATCTTACAGATACTTTTTTTATTATTTATTACTGTTTGTCAGAACTGTTTAATTGGATTAAATTTCTCACCGAGTCTGTGAATACTCTGTTTATTATTTGGACAAGAAAATTATTTTTCATAAATACCTTTAAAAAATTCTTGGTCACTTGTATCTTTTCTAATTTGGAAAAAAATAACATTCAGAAATCGATCATAAATTTGGAAAGAATTTTCTTAGCCCCCATGAATTTTGAATATTGAATATTCAATAAGTATTGATAAAATCCTTAAAACGACTTTCGTGTACAGACTATAAAATGGAATAAATATTTATCATTATTATTATTTTTTATATACTTTGAAGTGAAAATTGAGAGTGTTATGTTAAAAACCCATCTTAGAGGGTCATGAATTTTATTTTAGGGGATTTTAAAAGTAAAAAGTTGTTATTTTTTGTACTATAAACATATACAAAAAGCAAGCAAAAGCGAGAAATTACTATCTAGTCATTTTTTCTGGTTTTGATTTATTTTTGTTATTTGACATTTTTAATTTCTGATAATAACTTTATTATTCGTAGAATTGACAAATATTGATTCGATTCAGGGTTAAATATTTCAGGTAGATATGCATACAAAGTGTCAAAATCACAGCAAGGCTCTTGTATTTAGATCAAGTTTATCTATTAAACCATGATATCACGATTTTTTGAATGGTTGCCGGGCAAATTATTTTATATTTACGCATTGTATTGGAATCTAAAATGATCTTCAATAGGTTTCCTACTAGGCGCATGCGCACTTTGTTTGGTCGAACGTATAAAAAGTAATATGGATTTTTATTGAAATTTCATTATTCATCTCTTTTATACATGTGTTTATATATTTTTCCCGAGTCATATAGGTTCAATATATTGAATAGGTAGAATTTTTTTATTACAAAGGAAACGTATGGCTATTTATATTAAACTGCACATATAAAATATTTGCTTTTTGTTTTTTTTGTTGTTGTTATTGTTTCATTTTTTTTTATTTTGTTCAGAATTTTAATCGAATATTAATTTAAAATTTAAATTAAAATACCTTTATCTTAGAATAAAAAAATAAAAAATAATAATATATGACAAAATAACAAATACAATGAAATCTCGATTTGCTATAACAACTTGGCTATCGAAAACGGATATCCTTTCTATTTTACTTCCCTTAATTTTTACACCTTTAATAGTAGGACATATAGGGCGGGTCACAATTAAACAATGTAAAGAAGAAAAAAAAATCAAAACTAGGGACAAGGGTATTTTACCCAAATCAGTTAATGACCCGCCCTATGAAATTTTAACTTTACTCTAAAATGCATATATTTACCAAATTTGTAACTCTTTTCTGTAAGAGCAGGCCCCATATATGAAAAATCTGAAGTCAGAAAAGTAAAATTATTACAAAAATTAACCCTTTCAGACCCCTTGTTCACGAACATGTACATAATATTCTAATTAATATTTTAAACAATTTTCGATGCTCTTTTACTCGGTCTTTAAATTATCTGGATGGACAGTGAGTATATGAATAAATAAATTAATATAATTATTATTTATTATAAGAGGTATTTTTATTTTAGTTTACAATGGTGGCCAATTTTTATTCCATCGTTTCGGCATTCTCTGCCTTCATCAGAACCTTAAAATAATTTTTTACAAAGTTTTTACCATACTTCATGTTAACAATAATATAAAATATACATCAACCACTTTACCTCTCGCATCGCCTATTCCTTCCTTTTATCTGACTACAGAACAACAATACAAATTTTCATCACCTCACAACAATCCTTTTCTTCCTTTTGACAGAAAATATATATTTATATATTAGATGATGACTTTTCTAATATTTTTTAAATCCAAATTATACACAATTATGAAGAAAATCTCACTATTGTCAATCAAAAATTATTAATCCATTCAATTTATCTCTTTACATTACAAATTTCATATCAAGTAAGAGGCGGGAATTTTAAGTAAACCCACTTAACAATTTCTTCAAACAAACAATCCTATAAGATTCTGATGAAGGCAGAGAATTCCGAAACGATGGAATAAAAATTTGGCCACCATTGTAAACTAAAATAAAAATACCTCTTATAATAAATAATAATTATATTAATTTATTTATTCATATACTCACTGTCCATCCAGATAATTTAAAGACCGAATAAAAGAGCATCGAAAATTGTTTAAAATATAATAAAACCGGTCTAGCATCATTATATTAATAATTCTTATTAATTTTATTCAAAATTTGTAATATATAGTTGCTGACCCAAGCGCGCGGCGATTGATTCATAAAAAGAAAACAAAGAGGTTGTCCTCTGCTTGATGAAAAATAAGCATACACGCCTATAACATATATCGAAGTATACATATATATCTTAATATATATAAAATCTCGATGTTCACAATGTATGTTCTCAATGGACTCCTAAACCACTGAACCGATTATAATAAGATCTCGCACACCAATGTGCAGTTCCTGATCCAACTTGGTGAAATAGGATGGGTTTAAATCCAATCATAGTCGCAATTTTAATTTATTGCTAATTATTTGTCTGTTATTATTTGACAGTCATTTGACTCCAAATGATTCTAACAGATGTCGATGACACCTTCGACTGGGCTAGAGTAAGTAATCAATAGATGGCGCTGCTATGGTAAATCTACGAACGTGTCATATAAGCTACATTTTAACAGCATAGTTACCACGTGTTGTTGACGCTATAAAAATTAATTAAATTTATTTTGTAGTGAACGGAATACCGTATGTATCCAATTATTTCCACTTTTTAAATTTTTGGTGAAAGCAAATAGCCGGTCCACGTGTGTTACTTAGACTGAAGTGTAAATTGCATTCATATTATAATGAAGATACTGTACAGTTAAATTAAACCTGTTTTTTACTTGTTTGTGCTTCATTGATCAAAACTTTCTATAATTTAATAATTATTTGAATCATGAATGGCTCAGTCAAACGGGCGATTTTGGCAGCCAAAAACGCCAAGATGTTGACGAAATTAACTTCCGATATTGCAACAGTTGTTACCAGGCGACCGGACGTCTTTTAAATCAATCGATGCTGTTGTTGATGAAAATGAAAGTATAAATTTTCCGATTGAATTTTTAAATTCATTCAGATATCCCTGGAATGCCACCACATAATCTTCGATTAAAGATTGGTTCCCCTATTATTCTCCTCCGTAATTTGAATCCACCTCAACTATGAAACGGTACGCGTTTGGTCATCAAAAAGATCACCGGAAACATTCTTGAAGCAACCATTTTGGCTGGGAAGTTTAAAGGAAAAAATGGTCCTGCTGCCACGTATTCCGGATGATACCATCAGATTCTACCATACCCTTCAAAAGGCTACAGTTTCCAATTCGTTTAGCTTTCGCCATGTCTATAACAAATCTCAAGGTCAAACAATGTCCATTTGTGGGTTTAGATTTGAAAATACATGTTTTTCTCATGGGCAACTATATGACGCGTGTTGCACGTCGTTGGGAAACTGTTTGAATTCATATTGTGTGTTAGCTAAGGCACAGTTAACCAAAAACATTGTGCACCGATTGGTGTTAAATTAAATTGAAATTGAAAGTATTTATAATTCAAAAAATAGATATCAATGTTTAAAAGTTTAAAGACTGTCTGCCTTGCCTACCTCATTTATGCGCTTAAGCGTCACATGTTATTTACTGTATTATACTGTAATATACTTATTTGTTATAAAAATTAAATGGAAATAATAAATCTGATAAATTTTTATTTTTGTATTGATTTCTGCTTAATATCAAGTGTAAGAACATTTTAATTAATTGTGTTCCAGCTTCCCCTTCAAATCTCAATCCAGTGAATTTGTATACCAACATCCATCTATTTTCGTCTTTGTTCGTAAATAATTTCATTGTACTAAAGTGGATTCTCAAGATGTGATAGAAAGTCAAATAAAGGAGATCACCATATTTTTTTACAAATACTGTCTGTCTGAGAAAGCATAGTTGGACTCCGTGACTGATGTTCCTTCTTATCGTTCCTCTTAGATTGTTTTACTATAAATGTAATATAACAAAAACTTTAGCCACAGCAACGCGTGGCCGGGTCAGCTTATATATGTAACAAAAAAAAAAAAAAAACAATTTACGCAAAAGTGACATCAATTTTGGACACCTCATACTTTCATTCCGAGACGCCGCCCGCCAGTGTAACCAAGCTTCTCCAGGGCCTAAGCTGGGGATTACAGGCGCGCGGAGGCACGCCGGGTACAGCTAGCTTATATATATATATATATATATATATATATAATTTTATTTGTTTGAGACTACAATTGTCGAAAGCTTGGCCCTCATCATCAGTCTTTTTTAATTAAAAATATTATTTTTTGCTCTTATAAGAGCAAAAAATTTCCAATATCCAAGAATACTTGACTAGAAAGCCAGTTAGTATTGAACGAAAAAAAAATGTCAATGCGATACTGACCCCATGAAAAATAATATTTATAATTAAAAAAGACGATGATGAGGGCCAAGACTTCGAAAACTATAGTCTCAAACAAATAAATAATATATATACATATATAGGTATATTTGATATAAATCGTATGTTTCCTACATTTGATTCAATCGCGAATCAAATGTAGGTGATTTTTGTCAAATTTTGAGTGAAAATAATATCTGAACTCATATATTTCTAACTTGAAATAATGATGTTAAATAAATTTATAATTTTTCTCATTAATATATCAAAGAATAATTGACATATTAACAAGAATTGTTTCGATCGCGGTTTTTTTGAAAAAGATATATATCGCGAGACTACTACGTTTAAAGCTATTGGAGTCTGAGAAGTCTTAAGTCTGGACCAAGAGAGAAAAAGATGGGATCCATTTAGCTACAATCCAACGTCATTTTGCATATAGCCCGCATGACACTCTATAAACATATTTGATATATATAGGTGTGTATGTTTATTTGGATCAAGCAGAGGAAAACCTCTTTGTTTCTCTTTATGACATATAAATAATATATAAATAAGCTGCAACGAATCGTTGCTAAACTTTATCCAAAGTCATTTGAAATATTAATATGTTTTATTATTAATCAGATATCACTTGCTATTTTCAGTCCATGTTGACTAAATTCAAAAATAGTGATCGATTCTCATCTAATACTCGAGGAATACCATACGTACTAACTTACTCTGGAGTAAAATACTTTAAAATATAATTTTAATAAAAATTTTATTTAACCTTTTTTGTGGTCCCCAAGGTACTTAATTAGGATATTAAATTTCATCAAAATTGGTTAAGTCGTTTTCAAGATATTTAAAACAAAACTAAAAAGTACTGAAATAAAGTACTAATGTTTGTGGGCCGATATGTACCAAAAACTAATCAGCGCTTCATTTTGTTAAACTAATGGTAGGTTTCAATTTCATTTCAATCGGTGCAACGGTGGGGAAAAATCGTGGACGAAAAAACGATAACATACATCCATCCATCCATCCGCACGCACTTCCTGAAAAAATGGCACTTTTTCGCCTCTCGACGAGACCCCAGTTAATTTTTGGAAAAACCCTCACGTGCTAAAATTCAATCTAATTGAATACTACAATTTGTGACCTTAATTGAGTCTATGGGTTCCGTAGTCTTTACCTGAGGACCCTTTGAAGTCGCGCTTGCCGCGAGACCGATTACAATACTTTACCCATGCTTCGCATTGGATAAAGTAAAATTATTCACTTATAGGATCAGACCAATTGGTCATTGTCCCCTGGTCTAACAATAATAAAATAAACAAATATTCTGAAATTTTTCATTATTAATCCCACTTAAATTTACGGATTTATGCGAAGTAATAAGAAATGTTAACTTGCCTTCTCGTTAATTTTCTTTTTTCATAAAGGCATTTCCCACGATTTTGTCTGCCGTTCTCACGTTTGCATAATGCATGCAATCCTGAGTTTGGATATCCGGCGCAATAGCCTGGCTCAACCCGTCTCAAATGGGCCTTCCCCTCCTCGATCTCCATTAGATCGAAATTCTTCTCTCTGTTATCATACACCACAAAGAAATTGAACACCTCGCCGATTATGAATATATAATACTAAATTAAAGATTTTATTACACTAGATCTCCGATTTCCATGGATTATATAGGTATAATAAAAATACCTTTTACTAATAATACAATCACTTTGATTCTAAAATAAAAGTAGAGAAGAAAATAACACTTGATGAATTCAACCAGTGACACTTGTTGGATTCAGTGATGGATAGTAATTAGAAACAAATAATTGAAATAGAAGATACAAATTACTCTACTTAAATTAAGGATTCTTAATATAAATTAAAAATAAGCTGACGTGGCCATCCACATGACATTAACATACACCTGACTCCTCTCTTATATTTAATAAAATAATTTATATTAGGTATAATCATTTACGAAAGAAGTACCCACTCTTAATTTTGGGTTCATTAGCAATTGAATATATCTTATTTTATATATATGGTACTCTTCTAGGGTAAATAGCTTCAAGTATTATTGTGTGAAAATTTTAAAATTGTAATAATTTTTGACCCCCTTCCCCCCACCTTTGGTCATTCTCGATTTCATAAAGAGGGTAATTTCCGTAAAGTATAGAGTGCATATGCAAAACTTCGTATAAATCAATCAAAGGGCCTAGAACTTATATTGATATAGCTCTTTTTTGCCCCCCCCCCCCCAAATTTTGGTTCTCAAAAAATAACGACTTTCTTTTTTTATTATAGGACCGTTTTATATTAAATTATATATTCAATTTTTCTTGTTTGTTTTTTAGTTTGAACATTTTATTTTTTAAGAACCCTCCCCCCCCCTTCTTAACTTTTGATTCGATTTCAACCAAAATCTAATCAGCTCTTAAATTTAATATAATGAATTTACATGTGATGCTTCGCTTTGATATACACACTAGTTTTTGAGCTAAAATTTGCTAACTCATTAATGTTCTAACAGGCATTTGACAAAACGAACCAACATGCCCGGACAGTGTGTTAGTACCTGGGTTCAAGTCCTGGGGGGACGAACCCTCTGATAAAAATATTTCAACTATAATATCAAAGAAATTAAGACCAGATAAATTAAATTCTTTAAATTTTTTTTTTTTTATTTATTGTCACCGCGAACAAACCCCATTTAGACAGCACATCAGTTAAGTGTTAGTAGTGTTAGTGAGGGAGCCGAGATTTAGCCGGTCGAAATTTTATATGCTAGCCAGGCTCGAACCCGGATCTCCCGCTTTAACATAGTCATCAACGATGCTGAAGCGGGGCCAGCGCGGACAACCCGACTCGCCCAAAAATAATTAATATCTCGTAAAATATAATTATTTCGATCTTCACTCATTAGAGATCTTTTTATCCCCTCGTATTATGTGCAAAAATTAGTTCATATTCTACAAAGGGCTTAAATTTTGATCCGATTTCTACCAAAAATCAAATAAACTATTAATCTTCATATAAAATATCGAAATATAAAATTTCGTTTTGATACATTCATTGGCTTTTGATCTGGAGCTTATAAAAACTAGCCTTCTAACAAACTAATGATATTTTTTCCAAAATAATTAATATTTTTTAATTAATAAATATGTCGATGTTCACTTTATTCGTTTTTAATATAGACCGAAACTCCGTGAATTTGATCAGATTTTATTTTTTATCAAAGTAATTTTGAGATATTTCGAATATATATGAAGTAAAAAAAAATTTTTCATCCTTGATTACAATATATCAACATACGTGATATGTGTAAGCAAAAATAATAATAAAAAGCAATATATGATTTTTTGTGATTTGGTAATTTTTTGGTAGTGAATGGCTTGAAATATTGAAACTTGGCACAAAAGTAAAATTTATTAGTACAAACTTTTGGATCCAATTGGGACTCATTAGATAAAACCGTTTAAGAGGCTCTCATAGCGAATCAGTTTCCTATCATTTTCTGCATTTTTCAACCTGAAGTTCTGAAGAACTATCAATAGAACCTCTATCCCAATTTCCGTATAAACTCTTTGCCTCATTTTACACTGTTATTAAAAAACCTATCAATCACTATTCTATATACATATTCATTAATTCATTTTAAATGGCTAATATTTTTAGTTGGACTTATCCCTCTTTATTATATACATGTTTTGCCTTCTTTTACACGACTTCGATTTACACAGTTTATAATGTAACGTATGTACGGTACAAATTCAGGGACTGGTACATTTGATTGAATTTTTAGAAACTTCTGTACAGTCAATCTCAAAATTCTAGTAGCTGCCTTAATGGTAGGCAACAGATTTTACAGCTAACAATATTATTCTTAGTCATGGCTGTCTCGGGGTAAACTAGGCATATGACTATACTTAGTAATACATGCTTACTGTTATTAATTTCCATTTTACTATCTCAAATTGGGAAATCATTAATCACCCCTCCCTCCTTATGCTAGTCCATTTTATTCTCTCCCCACTTTTTTTACCCTCTACTCTAATCTCTTTTCTGTTCAACTAATACATAATAAATAAAGCTTGCATGCGATTCATGAGTGGGTATCAATGTCGAGTATCTTCGACCTTTCACCCTCCCACTCACCCCTTTACCACCTTTTTTTCAAATTAATGCAACGTAAAATATATTATTTAGACTAAAATAACCCTTGTCACGGAAAAACAGAGTTATAAAATTTGTCCTGAAATTAATTATTTATTATAGGTAATTTATTATTACTTTCACTTTTATTTATCAAAAGTAAAAACACACCCTCCTTTGATCTTTTTTTCAAATAATATATTTATTATTAATTTATTCCTAGTTTAATTGAAAATATGATTATATACAATAAAAATCTAATTTTTATAGTTAAATCGATTTTAGAGTAAATACTGAACAGACACAGTACAATTTATTTTTATGATTTTTTTTTCAAAATCTATTAGTTTCTAACTCAAACTCTTTAATATAATCAAAAAATTATTAAACTACCTATTTGTATTAATTTATTGATAGTAGTAGTAGATTATGATATTTTTATTGGCCTCCAACCAGTACCTCATTTGGTCATAGAGTCAATGTTATCTTGTTAGTTAGTTAGTTAAGATATTTTTGTTGGCCCCCAACTAGTATGTCGTTTGGCCAAAAATATATCTTGTAGTTAAATAGTGAAGTTAGCTTCACTTTTACTTCAACAATTAAGAATAAACATAACTTTTTTATATGTATTTGGCGATTTCTGGATGTATCTATTTACAGAAAAAGTAATTATATTTAAGTTTCACATCGACCATTTATTGGATTACTTTCCAAATCATATAATTTTTTTTTTCTGAATTAATTCTCTTTTTAATTAAGAAAGATAACATAACCTCACATTTTAAAAAATGGACGTCCATTGATTGCTCTAAACATCTTGAGTAGACAATAATTAGCAACAAGTTTTCTGCTAAAAATAATAAAATCAGACGGAAGGGTTGAAGGGTATGTACCATATGACAATGAATTTAAAATAAATGTAAAAAAAAGAGAATTTTATTTTAAAAAAAATCAAAACTCTCTTTTTTCAAATATTTCATTTATATTTAAAGTTGGAACATGGCAACTTCATCCCCATAAAATGTTTGGATACGCCACTGCTTCTTTTTTATTCCGTTTCATGAAATATTTTTTATTCAACTTTCAATTCTTTAAATTTTTTAGGCTTAAATCCTTTTATGTAATCTAGTAGAGTAATTTTTTAGAACTTTTTTCGTGGGTCAGTTGGGCTACCGACAATTCTCATAGAATATTAATATTATCTAACTTTAATCATGTATAATCCTTTAATTGATAGTTTTTTTATGAGGAAAGAATAGTCATTATTTATTCAAGAACTTTCAAATTGATTTTCCAATTGAATATGTACATCAATTAATGTCATTTTTTATAAGAGTTCTTTAAGTCTTGATTGAATAAATAAATGAAATGAAAATTTTATATCACTTTTATTCACGGTGGTTATTCGATTTTTTTTTATTTTTTATTTCTTTTTGCGAAATAATGTATTTATTTTGTTTGTTAATTGATAAAGCTCTTTCGATGTTTCCAGTAAAGTGAGACGGGGTGGATTGGAACGAAGTTAAGAGGGAGGCGCTGGCTTTATTGTATAATTTGTCCGAGTTTCGACAATTTGAGCTGGTTTTAAATGCTTCTGAACAGACTTTATTATTTTAAGTCTGATATAAATTTTAAGTCGTTTTCGAAGCTTATTATACACGACCTTAATGAACTTTCAAAGTATTATAACTTGAAATTATTATTTCATTTCAATTAGATAAACAATATTTATTCATTTATCATCAGTTACCAAAATATTTGTATAGAATATCAAAAAATGTATTTTTGTATAAAGAGGTTAAATGTAAAAAAAAAATAAACAAGACATGAATAAACGTGAATTTATCATGGGATTATTTTTGTACTATAGTTATAATTTTATTTTCAAACTTATTTTACATTTTCTATTGTTTAAACCAGTAGTTCGCAAACATGGGTCGTGAGGCCATTTTTACTGGATCGCGGGAAGGACAGCCAGTTCAATAAAAATATATAAAATTTATCACCTGTAAATTTATTTAAGAAATACTATGAAGTTGGCAACTTCTGGGAGCATGTGTTTAGTAATGGAGTACTTTAGCTATAATTAGCTATAATTAATGATATTTTAATGATATAAAATACCCCAAGAAAATAGATGATATCCCTTGATCAAATGAAACTGAAAAAAGAAGAATCGTTGAGATCGCAAATGGCATAAAAGAGCATCGTCTTCTATTTTTGTTCATTATGTTATAAATTGATATAGTAAAAAAAAAATTCAAGCCTAAATATTAAATATTAAGGTTGCTCGAAAACGTCAAAAATTATTCATTAGGAAAGCATCAAAATTTTTAAAAATTCATATTTGGAGTTAAAATTTGTAGCATGTTTACATATACCTACCTAGAATAAATTACTGTATAAAAATAAAAATTTTTAAAAAATAAATAATTGATTATTTTTACATTTTTGAGTTTTTTAAAATTGGCGATCTCTAAAATTTTTTTTATCGAAAATAATCGGTCAAAATGGGTCATTCTATTAATATCAGGCAGATATAGTAAAGAATTCTATTTGTTTTATGTAAAAAATGCAAATAATTATGAATAAAGTTTAGCGAGCATCATTACCACTTTTCAAGCTAAAGATCCCCGTAGCTTACTATCCTAGCTCAAACCTTTCGTTGACAAAAACATTGTCACATCACTAAAAGTCGAAGCGTTTATAACCAAGTATAGTGAAAAAGTTTTTACTATTTTTTTACTATTATTTTAATCAAATCCTTAAGTCTTTGTAAAAATGTATCTATTAATTATAAAATTTACAAATAGAGTATTTCATTATAAAATTAATATATATATATATATATATATATATATATATATATATATATATATATATATATATATATATATATATTATATATTTTAACCACTTGTTTGTTCCTTAAATTTTGCCCGTGGAGAAGCGGAAAAAATAGTTTTTCTGCACTTTTGAATCAAAAGTTTTTAAACTAGAAAAACCAAAATCTGATAAGTTGTTACAAACATTTTGATAGCAGAATGAGATTTCTACGATTTCCTGTTTTTGGGTTATCAAGGCTATTAAAGAATACATTTTATTTTCAAAATAAAACATAGAATAAAAGTACGGGCACCTCCCCCCAAAAAAATTCTGATTACGTTTTGGTCCATCTCCTGTGTGTACATTATATTTTATTTAGTTAATAAAAAAAAATGAATAGAAATATTTATGTGAAAATTATTTATCGAAATTCGAGGAAATTGATAAAGAGCTGGCTGGTTCTTTCCTTTCATTCAAGGCTCAGTTTATTCTATGCAGGCAGACGGAGAAGAGCTTCTCGCCAGCCAGCCTAAGCTAAGACAAACGGCTTATCTAGGTACTTTCTAGTTTCCTAAAACATACTTTCTCTTGCACTAACTAGTTGCTGGTTGAATTAATTGAATAAATATTATAATTATTTTTCTGAACATCCCTTCACTCCCTAAACGGGTGACTACCCCTAATTTATCTTTCCGCATAAGTGGATGATATCTAGGAGATTATGGAACAATTCTAATTTTCTAACCACGAATATGCATTGAATTTATTTTTCTGATAATCGTTTCACCTCCTAATGGGGTGACTACCCCTAATTAAACTTTCTGCTTAAGTAGATGATATCTAGCAGATTCTGGGACAAATTCAATACGCTAATCACGAATATGGATAGAATTTATTTTTCTGAACATTCTTTCACCCCTTAAAAGGGTGACTATCCCTAATTTATCTTTCCGCTTAAGTGGATGATATCTAGGTGATTATGCAACAATTTTAGTGAGCTAACCACAAATACGCATTGAATTATTTTTCTGAACATCTTTTCACCTCCTAAAGGGGTGACTACCCCTAATTAAACTCTCCGCTTAAGTGGATGATATCTAGCAGATTCTGGGACAATTTTAATGAGTTTATCACGAATATGCATTGAATTTATTTTTCTTAACATCTTTTCACTTCCTAAAGGGGTGACTACCCCTAATTTATCTTTCCGCTTAAGGGGATGATATCTAGGAGATTACGGGACAATTTTAATGAGCTAACCACGAATATGCATTTGATTTATTTTTCTGAACATCCTTTTACCTCCTAAAGGAGTGACTACCCCTAATTAAACTTTCAGCTTAAATGGATGATATCTATCAGATTCTGAGACAATTTTAATGAGCCAAGTACTAATATGAAGTGAATTTATTTTTCTGGAGATAAAATTTTAACTTAATGCTTATGATAAAAAATGATTTCCAATTTGAAAATATTAATTACTAATCAAAATGTTTTCTTTCATTAACGTTAAATTTCACAGAAAAATGTTGGTATCCAATATACCTTCACTTATTCTATGATTTTTAAATTGATTCTCAAATTCTTAAATGATAGAGTGTACTTAAAAAATATATTATCTTGCCACACCATCCCAAAACATTCCTCTAATCAGCTCGCGCTTACTAAAAATATTTGAGTGTTGCGAATTTACTTTTTTACAATAAAATCAATTTTATAATATAGATAGGTATCTATTTTTACAAAAAAACAAAAAAATATATCAACCAACTACTCACTCCCTTCTTCAATCTCAACACAAAAAGATTTCAATATTCCCTCGGGGTGAAATTTAATCTGTATTTTGATCAAACAAAACGGGCTGTTTGGTTTTCTCTTTTTTGCATATAATACAAAATCAAAAAAGAATTCAATTTTCCAATTGATAATATTCTGCTAAACAGAAATACCTGGATATAAAAACGACCAAGATAAATAACAAACCCAATAACAAATTTTGAATAATTGAAAAACATTTCATTATTTTTTTTCCTTTATGTAAATTTATTTATTCTTTTTAGATTGGGGAAAAAGTACTTTAATTTATTTTCTCATTATATTTTTTTCCTCTTTTGTTGTTGTTATTCAAGGAGAGACCTAAAAAAGAAATTAATTCATCTACATATTTTCATGATTATGATTTTAAATCATTATATCTTGAGTTGTAGTACTTCGTATATTTCGATACATTGAGATAAAGGTTACCGACGTTCTGCTTATGACGGGTCAGTTCTAATTTCTATTTATCTATTCTGGTGTTCTCAAAATGCCCCGTTTTTAATAAATATATTCACTTTTCTCCGCTTTTACGGGCTATTTAGTTAGATGGTTAGTAAATATAATATATAATTTATTAAAAAAAAAATATTTATTTATTTGAGGCTAATTATACTATAGCGTTAAAAGCTTTTCCTACATTTTAAGTCCAATACAGATATTTCAATTAGATATTTAGTAGAATTTTAGTCATAATTTGATTTACCTCTTTAAAGAAAAATTAAGGAGAAGATACAATTCCTAAACTATATCTAATTAATTATTAATTAGTAGAGATTGTGGTGTTGATGCAAGGTGAAACATCTTTAATAAAGATAAGAATAAATAAATATTATATCTAATATTCATTTACTATGAGTTAAGGATTCTTGGTCACTTGTTTCACATTAAAAAATGAATATTACATATAATATTTATATACTTTTATCTTTACCTCTAATTAATTAATTAACAACATACTATATTTTAGAAGGATTATAGAAAAAGTTATCTTTATATTAAGGAGAAGATACAATTCCTAAACTATATCTAATTAAATTGAAAGTTTTTGTGCCGAGGGTAGCAGAATTTTTATATATTGAAGGAGACAATAAAGAAGTGTGTCTTCTGCTGGAATTATAAATTTTATTTATTTATAACGAGACTATAGTTTCGAGGGCTTTGCCCTCTTCATCAGTCTATTACAATTGATTCACAGGAATTAATGTATGAAAATATAGTCTCGTTATAAATAAATAAAATTTATAATTCCAGCAGAAGACACATTCTTTTATTGTCTCCTTCAATATATCTAATTAATTTATTAATTAATAACATAGTGCATTTTAATGCCTAAGGAGCTTCGCTTGAATTCGGATCGAGTATACTCGAGATCGAAATTCGCCTTAGTCAGAACATTTTTTTTATATTTATCACGATTTCAAGGAGCCTCACTAAATCCAGTGGAAGGCAATGGGAAACCACCCTTGTGAAATATTTCCCCAGAAAAATTACAATGCGAGAGGGTACTCTCCGTAGTAATCGGCGATCCTCAGAATGGAGTATGGCTCTTGAAGAAGAAGATACCTACTGTATTTTATTCTAATATACACCAAAAATCATCAATCACTGATTTTAATCCTAAAGTACCTTGCTCGACCTGCACCTTAGTCAAACATAATATACTATATGTATATTCCATGAATCATAATATAATTAAATAAATTCAAAAATAATTTATAAACCTTAAATCGGGGGTAAAAATAGAAACTCATCTAATCAAGTGTAGTAAACCGATAAACACCCCTTTATCTATAATATCGAATCTTTCTTTTTGTTATGTCACTTTAAGCCCTATTTTAATCCCCACTCACTCTTTAAACAGTGTCCAACATATATTTATGAATATAGTAAATAAATAATTAAATAAATAACCATAAAAAAGTAAAAAGTAAAAAAAAAAACAGACAAAAATCATTTTATATAATAATAAAATATTTATTTAACTTTTATTTTTATTTATTTATTTTTATAAATGTTTTTTATACTTGATGTTTACTTTGTATCTCTGATGGAAAAAATGAATTATTTGGCTCATTAATTAATATTTATTTATTTATTTTTATTTATTTAAATTGACAACCTAAATTATTGAATAAATATTCTCTCAGAGACTCTCACTCACCTCGTGAGTCGGTGGATGACCCAATCGATGAAATATTTACAAAAAAAAAAAAATTTATTAGGCTTTAATTAATTTCAGAGAGGGTTTTTTTTAGGTTGGACTCATTTTCCCATTGTTTTAACCTCTTTTTAATGAAGTAATTTTAATTAGTAAGTTGAATGAAGCTGGTTGAATAATTTATTCTTCTTCTTCAAGTGCCATACCTGATACTGAGCGTTGGCGATTACTATTACTATCCCCTCCATTGTGATTTTCCTGGGAAATATTTTTACAGAGGTGGTTTCCCATTGCCTTCCTCTGAAGGAATCAGCCGTTCACATATTTGCAGAGAAAATTCACATAAAAAGAGAGTCGGGATTGAACCCCCCCAACCCCCTAGCTTGATTAGATGCTCTTTAACCACTCGGCCAACCTCCTTTAATAATTTACTATATCAAAACTTTTAATTTAAGCCACATTTAGACACTATTAAATATATGTAATAAAACAATAACAATCATACTCAATCACAAACACACGACACTTCAATCACAAATAAATTATATTATTAATAAATACATTAGACATTGCATAATGTGGCTTAAATAAAGGGTGTTCATATTTTCCCAAGACCCAACCAACGCCTACGGCAAAAACGACAAAAACTATTAGATTATGTCATCATATAATATTTCAGTCCTTATTACAATAATATAACCAAACACAAGAAATAATTATGACTAATAGGCATAGAAGCTGATGTTAACAAAATAAATAAACTGCAACTGATCGTTGACAGACTTTATCCATAGCCATTTTAAATATTAATATGTTTATTTCTTTATTATTAATCCGACAAAAATAATTTTGTCTTTTTATAAAGTACCTACTTGCTTACTGTACCGTAAAGTACTTTAAAATTTAATTTTCCTAAATTAGAATATTAAATTCGATCAAAATTTGTTAAGCCATATTCAAGATATTTAGAAAAACTAAAAAAGTACTGGATTAAAGTATTAATGTTTGTTGTTAATAAAGTACCAATATTTACACAAAAACTAAGCAGCGCTTTATTTTGTTAAAGGAATGGAAGGTGTTTAATTGCATTTCAGTCTGATGAACTGAATGGAAAAAATCGTCGGCGAAAACATTAGATATTCAAGAAACTATGTTCATTATTTTATAATGAGGGTGACCGAAATACTCTAAGCAAGCTAGTGATTAAAAGTCAAAACATTTTCTTTGAAAAAAATATCTTATACATAATGCAATATATATCAATTATAATTTATTTAAAGAGTAAATAATAATATATAGATAACAAGCACATAGCGAGATATTTTGACGAAAGGGGCCAAAACTTAGCTTTAAAAAAATAATAGATGTTGTTTATATCGGAATACCTAGTGTAGGGAATAAAACGGGTATTTGATTTTAATATAAGAGATAATTAAATCTATATATATAAAATTCTTTGCCCGATACACTCACTCACTCACTCACTCATCATCAAAACAGCCATAACCACTGGACATAGAAACATGGAATTTGGAGAGGATATTACATCTATGACATAGGGGCTCACTAAGAAAGAATTTTTCGAAATTCGACCCCTAAGGGGGTCAAAGGGGGCAAAGTGTGTTTTCACTGATTATGCGATATCTCTTAAGGACGATAAAATATCTACTTGGTTTTTACTTATAAAAATACTAAATTAAAATATCTAAAAACTAATTTCAGGATTTTTGAAATTCGACCCCTAAAGGGGTCAAAAAGGGCAAAATATCTTTGCAATGTGTTTACACTAATTATGCATTTTCAATTAAGAACGATAAGATATCTACTTGATTTTTACTTAATAAAATTCTAAATACAAATATCTAAAAAGTAATTTCAGGATTTTTTGAAATTCGACTCCGAACTATACAAAATGTGAGTGGGGGCAAAAATTAAAACTCTCTCCTATCTTGATCAAATTTTGTAGAGTTATTCTTTATTACTTTAAGAAACTATTCCTGTAAAAATCAACTATCAAAATTGACTGTATGGGGGCGAAAGGGGGGGGGGTCAAAATATAGAAATTTTTAGCTTTTTTGTACATTTACTCTCTAGAAAACTGAGAGTTATTTATTTGCAAATATCTAAAAAATAATTTCAACCTCCCAAAAGGTGAGTGGGGGCAAAAAATTAATACTCTCTCCGATATAGATCAAATTTTGTAATGTTAGTTTTTAAGACTATATAAAATGTATGCTGTAAAATCAATATCCAAAATGAGTGCGTGGGGGCGAAAGAGGGGGCAAAATAGTACAAATATATATTACAGACCTAATAATCACATGCCGAGACGCTGCCCGCCAGGGCCACCTGCCCGGAGGGCCGAGCTGTAGAGGGAGTGCCGAAGGCACGCCTGGAGCAGCTCGTGTTAATATAAATTACTTTCTGGATAAACATTACCCCTAGCTAAATAATTATGAACTTCATGCTTTACAGTAGCGTTGAATCAGTTGCCAACCTATCAGGCAGATTTATAACCTACTCTAAGTCGAGCTAATTAATACGTATCTATTTATATCTATATACTATAGTATATCTATTTAGACGAATATCCTAACGGCGTTTTATTATCCCAAATATTATTCGAGTTGAATGATTTTAAATAAAAAAATAAAGAAAAAGTAAAAAGCCATCACAGCCTACATATAATTTGACTTCAGAGATAATATAATTAAAATCATTGCTACATCTTAGATTCTGTAGTTATCACTCAAATGTGTTTTCTTTAGACTATATTTTCCTTGAAGGTCTTAAACAAAAGACCGCAGTGTCTCATAAATTAATCAAAATGACCGAAGACTCGGGATTATAAGAATATAATATAAATTTAGAAGATATCCATCTTCATCACATACTTCTAAAGGAAGTAAAGAAAAATTTAAAAAACTTTTTAAAACTTATAATATAAAATACGATAGGTTTCACAAAAGTTTTTCCATTCTCCTAAGAATTATTTGATTACAACTCCTAAAATTACAGTAGAAGCAAAGTTGTAGAGGATGTAATTTTTGACATTTTCGTTAAAACCAAACTCAGCCAAATTTTGTTTGGAGAGTGATTGGAGGTGGAGGAGAGTAGACGATTTAGGGAGCGGGATAAGGGTCAATGGAGGGAGTCCAGGGGGCAGGAAGAGGGTCTAGGGGCTAAGCCCCTTGGCTAGCAAGAGGTCCCCCGAAGGCGGCCGGTGTCTAGGGGGCGAAACCCCTTGGCTAACAAGAGGTCCGCTGAAGGCGGTCGTCGCTGCTAGTAAAATATAATAAATATAATAAAATTAAGACCAAACTAGCCATACATTTTCAAGTGAGTTAAATGTGTTTTGAGAATTCGCTATTAATTATTAGTTAGTCTACTGTGGAGAAAGTTGTACGTACCTATATATAAAAAAAAAATGTCCAATTTTATCTCTTCTGACATAGGGTTATTTTTATTGCATCTATCATTTAGTATTGATAAAATATCACTTTGAATGGGGAGGGATACCATGTACCTGGTGTCGGGGTGACTGCCGCTTGACCTATCAGGGGTGTTTCTCCTGGTGATAAGGGGAAAAACACGGTAATTTATTTATAGGTTAGGGAATGTTGATCGCCTCTCGCCTCCCTTTGGGTGCTGCCTGCTTCTCCTTAGCTATTAAGTGTGGAGACAAATTACCTAGCCTCAAGGAAAACTCCCACTTCCAGCTTAAATAGGCTTTTGCTGGCTGGCTACGATATTCAACGTCAGAACAAAGAAATACTTTCAATATAAGATATGACGCAAATAATTGATTGATTTGTTTCTAATCTTTTTAGTATAACTTTTCGGTAACTTATTCAAACCAGTTCTTACGTAATTTTTGTATCAATCTCCAGGGCCGTATTCTTTTTTGATAAGATTTTTGTATAAAAATAAAATTGTAATAAATGCCTAGTGATAAGCAGAATTGGTCTTAGTTTTGCAGTCTTGGCCTTGGGCTTTCAGAAAAGCAAGACACACACACACTCAGATGCATTAAGATATTGGCGCCATTTTTACTTAACTCTATAAAGAATTAATTGAAAAGTTTTTGTTTAATTTAACATTAATTATTTAAAAGTTTTTGTTTTGCCGAGAGTAGCAAAGTTGTTGATTCACAAAGAAAAACAAAGAGGTTGTCCTCTGCTTGATGCAAATAAACATACACACACATATATATCGAAATGATATATCTGTATATATATATATATATATATATATATATATATATATATATATATATATATATATATATATATATATATTATTTATTTGTTTGAGACTATAGTTTCGAAGGCTTGGCCCTCATCATCAGTCTTTTTTATTATAAATATTATTTTTTCACTAGATCAGCATCGCGTGGTTATTGAAAAATTTGAAAAAAATCCTTTCTTCTAAGCTGAATAGGCAGGTAGAATTAAAAACATTTTCTGGGCACACATTCATATATATATCTTAAACTAACAAAGAACCCCGAACAATGGGGGGGGGGGGAGTTAGTTGGACTTTTCCCACTTTCTTTTATTCTCTGTTATGACAACTGTACATTTTAAGCAGGTGGCTATTTGTGAGTTCGAATCTGTTATTTAAACAGAGGTCAGAATTTTTGTTATATGATTTAAGAATTTCTAAAGATTCAATAGCGCCAATCAATCTAGGATTTCTCTCTGCCTTAATTAATCTAATTCCTGTACCTTCTGGGAACGAGTGATTGTTTGAATTCAGATGTAGAGCTAGTGAATTCTCCTTTTTTTGATTTCTAAAATCCCTGAAATGTTCTTTTAATCGAATTTTTAAATTACGTTCTGTTTTTACTACATAAATCGCATCACAGTCCTTGCATTTCATACTATATACTCCCTCCTTTTCTATATTGGGCAATTTGTCTTTTTTATTTGAACTTAATTCTTTCTCTAAAGTAATTGGTGTTTTGAAAATAGTCTTGAACCCTAATTTTTCGGAAATTTGTCCATAATATGGGAGAACTATAAGTGTCTATAAAGAATAAAAATTTAACGGTGCCTCCGCCTCTAATAATAATAAAGCGGTTTGTTTTACAGCATGCGCCGTTTTCCGCATCCAACACGCCAATTCTCTCTATCCAGAATGTCTTGCTCTTGTAGTTGCCTACTGGTCATTGCCTCATCTACTCCCTGCTTCCACGTTCGTCTCGGTCTTCTAAGAAGCATTGCTATATAGTATTTCTCAATCGATCACCCAAAGCTAGAAAATTATTTCTTCATCATTTGGATGTTTTAATTTAATTAATCAATTTGATTAAAAATAAAGATTAAAGACAAACGAAACTCCATCTTTCATATAGGCATTAAATATTAATTTGGAATTTAAGGATCAGTAGATTAATGGATAACTCTCTTTAGAAAGCGATCACACGTGACACGAGAAGATCCCGAGATCGAGCCCAGACAGATCCTTTTGTCTATAATACAATTTTTTCTTATTCTTGAATTTTAATTTAACTAGTAATACGAATATAGTATGATTTTAAGTAGAAATTTTGAATCTGTATCGGAAAATTATTATACCTATATAAAATGTAATTCTTTCAATGGAATTTCTTAGTTGGTATTGTATGTCCGAGGCGATTCGTGATAAAGGATATTCATTATCCAGTTTTGGATACTTGGACTTAGTAGCTCCCAAGAGGTCAGCAGCAAACAAACAATATAAATAATTTAAAGATCTTTGATAAACCTTTATAAAATTCGAATTTTGAATATGACCTGTTAAAATAAAATTATCATTCAGGCTCTTATCGAAATACATGATTTTATCAGGGTTTCCTTAACAAACACATATTCATAAATTGACAACGTATTCTCAATAAGTTATTTTTACTTTGAAAATTCAAATGGATGGAAATCATCTCACTTCTCCAAATTTCTAGCAATTTCAATTTGGCATTTTCCAAAGCTTATTCAATTAATCACTATTTAAGTTCAAACGATGTTTATTTCAATATTTTTCCAATTAATTTACTATAATACTAATATATTAAAGATAGTTATTATTTGACCGCGTTTTTGAACAAGATATATATATCATTAGACTACTGCTGACTGATATTGATAGTCAAATGAATCTTAAATCTGGATCAAGAGAAATGAAAGTATATGATCCATGTAATGTGATCAAGATCATTTCGCGATTAGCGCATGAGTGTTTCGTAACAAACACGGATACAGATCACCTATTGAATTTAGTAATCTCGAGATGTTAAAATTCACTAGGTGATCTATATCCGTGTTTGGTAAAAGCGTCATGCGGACTAATCGCGAAATGATGCTAGATCACACCTAGATGGATCATATCTTTTTCATTTCTCTTGGTCCAGATTTAAGATTCAGCTGACTCCAATAGCCTCAACCAGCAGTAGTCTAGCGATATATATATACTTGTTTAAAAACGCGGTCAAAAATAACTCTCTTTGATATATTAATTATTATTTAATATATTAATTGGAAAAATATTTAAAAATTCATTATTTCTTACACAGATATATATAAATTTAGATATTATTATTACTTAATATCTGACAAAAATCACCTGCATTCGATTCGCGAGTGAATCAAATATAGGAAACTCGTATTGATGTTTACTTATTTATCTGAACCTCATTGACTTAAGAATATGGCTGAAATTAACTTTAAATAGAGTAGTAAGTAATATGAGTAAATCAGATCATTCGATAAACTTACCTTGATGATATTTATACCATTCCATTTTTGAATCATATATAATGGTTGTTTTTTGTTCTTTTTGTTCCAGGTAAGTCGCCTGTTGTTTGTTCTCCTTCGAATCGATTAGAAAGAAATTATCAACAATTCAGTGAGTATTGATTATTTGAATCTTAAATAGTTTACTTCAATGGTAAGACAGCGCATATGTTAATCTAAATGAGAATTCATAAAAAGCGAAGTTTTTATGTTTGTGAAATTTTACATTTAAAGTAAGAATGCAGTGGCGTAATTAAATTCACCTGCGCTCCGCCATAACCTCCCCTAAACGTTTGAAATATTGTACATTTAAGTAAATACTATATATAGAAGATTAAAAATTCACAGTACATTGGACAATGTTTTTTATTGAAGTTTTATTCAATTAGTACAACATTTCGTCTCTCTCAGAGACTTTTTCAAGCACTCAATTGGTTAGAGCAACATTGGTTGAGACATAGTAAGAATTTTTTTCGTTTTAGATTGATACAATCGTAGGTTATTAAAGAACTAACAGACTTTGTTGAATTTCAAAAGGAACAAACCACAAATACAATATTCAATTAATTTTTTTTTTTTTTATTTCATTGAATATTGTATTTGTGGTTTGTTCCTTGAAATTCAACAATTATGTTGGTTCTTTAATAACCTACGATTGTATCAATCTAAAACGAAAAAATTATACTATGTCTCAATTATTTTTATTGTTATCTCAACCAATGTTGCTCTAACCAATTGAGTGCTTGAAGGGGTCTCGAGAGAGACGAAACGTTGTACAAAAATTGAATAAGAGCTTCAATAAAAAATAAAAAACATTGTCCAATGAACTGTGAATTTTTAATCTACTAATTATAATGGACATTAATCAACATAACTATATATAGAGATGAAAAATTTAATTTCGTTAAAATATCTTGAGAAAAATATTTTTTCGCACTCTTCGACAAGTTAGCAAATGTTTCTATTTTGACAAGAATATAAAATTTCATTTCCACGTAAATTACACTCTTAGTTAAATGAGTATTTTATTTAGAGATGAAAAATCCTAATTTAATTAAAATGTGTTGAAAATTTTTTTGCACCTTCGTCAAGAGAAAATTTTTACAAAGTGTCCCAACCCTAAATCCTCATATTTTATTTATTTATTTATTTATTGCTCTTCAAGCATACTATATATCAGCATAATTTCCCATTAAGAACAATCTTATTAGGTAGTCCGCCATGATATATAATTTAAAATTCTAAACCATGAAATTTTACAAATTAAGATTTTTGCGTGAACTATTTAGCGCGTATATAGCTACATTAGATGGGTTCAGTTCTTAACGAAGCTAATAGTCAGGATTTCTTTTTGTGACATTCAGATCATTTCTCGAGAAAGTGAATAAAACAACCCTTCTGAAATGTAATAAAAGTTATCCATGAGAGCTCGGATTAACTATATAACATTCTCTCATGATTTCTTTGAGAACTAATGAACTGAAATTTCGCAGACAAATTCATTGTTAATAAAGTACACCCCTTTTCCAAGTTTCAACATTTTAGCTCAAACCATTCGCTGACGAAAATTTGAATATAGGATACCTAGTTTTGAAAAAGTTTTCACTTTTTCTTTTAATTTTAATTGGAATCTGGATCTTAAGAAAATTTTATCCAGTACTTACCAATATTGTGTGTGCGTACGTGAAGTGAGATTAAGGGCTAAATTATATCCGATACAATTTCAAGATCTGAAACTTCATTAATTCCTTACTTTATTACAAATTGTTAAAATTCTTGAAAAAAACCAATTTTATCCTACGTTCAATGTGTATTACAGTAAACTCTCGTTTATCCGCAGAATTAGGAGGCGCGGCAATCGCGGATAAGACAATTCCTCGAATAACCCGCAAATTATTCAAAAAAGGACTCAAATCAACACTAGAATGCTTTTGAAATATGTGTATTCACAGTAGAAGCAGGTTTAAAAATTTATTATTTTACAAGTTAAATATGTTCGTAATATGTGTGCACATAGTTACATATTTTTTAAAGTTTAATTTTGCACAAAATAATCCAGCAGTTTTTTTTCGTTTCGAGATAAAACATCTCTTCTTCACTTGAGATTGAAGTTTTGCTCATGCAGGAAGAGCACGGATTAGCTGCAAAACGGATAATCCGCCTCGGATAAACGATAGTTTACTCTAATTTTATTTGTGAATATATTCGTTGTTTATGATCAATTAGTATATTTCTTGGCACTTTAGAAGGAAAAATAACATAATTTAACTCAATCAATAAACTTGATAATAAATAAGAAACATTTTACGTTCATCCAAAAGTGATATACGCGTAGAGTTAGTTAAAGAGTCTGGCGTTAAGGGACGTATTATTTCCAAAGTTCACGATTATATGTGTGGAAACGGCTTTCAAGGGGAGTGGTATATTATGGCGGGGTCAAAAGTCATTCCCTCAGTTTACCCTACAGGTCAAGGGTATAAAGAACACACACAATAATTCATGGGAAACGAAAACGACACGAATAATACCTTTACAGTGAATTTAATTTACAAATTATGCTTTTTGTCAGAGAATCCTTTTCAACCTGAAATTCTTCTAATTAATTAATGGGATATTCTTCAATAAACATGCAAGTTTAATTTATCAGAAATAATTTGATATATTGAGAGTATTCAATTCCGATTCAAGAAAGAAAAACTGTTTTATTTCTGATTAGTCCTTGGATAAATTATGTATTAAATTTGTAGTTAGACAACAGTATAGTAAAGGATTGATAAATTAGTCTATGATTTAAAATAGAGGCGATAAAAAAATGGGATACCTATTCTATGGATATCACAAAATTGAATTAAACTTCAACGGTTCATTTAGTTCACTTAATACTATTACAAGATTGTTATTAATATTCATAGTTTTTTATTCACAGTAAGCGAAAAAAATGACTTCAAAAGCGCGCTAAAAAGGCTAAAATATTTTTTTTTTTAATTATATCACGGTGACGGCTTGGACTCTCTTCTCCCATTTGAAATGTTCAGAGAAATTATCAAATGATCAAAAATAGGAAAAAAAATGATGCTTTGGTTTCCAACCCAAGCGTTGTTATCGATTATCGTTGCGATCCAAGGCTTAGTTACATTTTAATTAAATTACTAATATAGTCTAATGAAGACGACATTTTTAATTTCCATATTTGCAGAATCATTAAGCCTATAAGGTTGATATTTTTTGATACAAGTTTTTGCCTCCAAGATATTTTTCCTTCTTCACTAAAATAGTCATATATCATATTATTATTTTTCAAAATATTGAAAAAATTAATTTAACTCTTTCACTTTCTCTTCACTTTCCAATATCACAAATTAAATTAATAGTGAGTTCAACAAATGACATTTTTTAACCAACATAGTTCAAAAAAGTAAACTAATTTATGGATAAATATTTGATTATAATTAATATATTCAAAATATGAATATAATAAAAATAAATTGATGAAAAAATGTTTCCCCCTTTATTCAAATACCAAACAATCATACAGGTTGCTATTCAAAGTTATTAAAATTTATATTTTCATTCATATTATTATTAATCTAAAAATAAATAATAATAATAATAATAATAATAATAGCGCAGAGAGCGAGAGTGATAAAAGTGGAAAGATTAGCCCGAGGTTAAATGTAATTAATAATAAATATATACAATAAATTAATTTATACATAGCATGTTATTTCTGCTAATGTCTAGCTCATACTTTCTCTGTTTTTTTAAAAAGTGAAAAATTAAATTATTAAATGAGAAAAATATATATTTATACATTATGATGTTATTTCTAATCTGAATTTTCTTTCAAATTGAAAGTTGACACATAGGGCATAGACTAAAATAAATTTGACATTCAAACAAATATACTCAGACTAGTTAAATTTATGTTTATAAGATTATTGTTTCCTGCCTATCATTAAGGATAATTATTCTTGTACCACATAGAGTTTATCTATACATATATATATATATATATAGTTTAATTTGCTATTATGTAAAATCCGTTGACTTAAGTTCTAAATATCAACATGAAAACACAGTCCTAAGACTTGTTTGACGCAACCATCATCCGCCTTCAGCCTCCACACATCTCTATCCCAAGACAACTATTTCACTTCTCTAAAAGTCCCACATCCCATATCTTACATTATCGACTTACTTTTTTCTTTCTCATTTTGCCTTAAAAAATATCCTTTAGTGATTCACCGTGAATTAAAGTTTTCTTAATGATGTTCTGTTTAATCACAATTATTATTTTTATTTTGACTAGACATTAGCTACTATCTTTGTGATTCTAATTTCATTTCAAGTATTTCGAAATAGTTTTATAAAGAGAACTTTGCAAAACAAGCGAGAAGAGTAGTTGACTTATTTTTTACTTAGAGAAAGTGGTGTAAGTTTTAGGTGAAACATGATATTTTCCCTTTCCCTGTACTACAGATACTATCACGGTGTCTGTTCAGTCGAGCTGAAATCGATTATCCCCCCTAATACCCTCTTTGCGAGAAACACGCGTTTTTCAAACGCTCAGCACCCCTTCGCTGTCAAATTGGTTAAAAGTCGAACAAGCGCTTTCGCCAACTCTTTTGTCTCTATGACCTCCAGAGACTGGAACTCGATCCCTGCCACCATCTTTCCCGCGACTTATAACCTTCAGCTATTTAAGACCCGTATCCACAGATACCTTCGACCCCCACCCAACCCATAAAATTCTTTCTTCTTCTTTTCACGATGGAGGGGCCAAACCAGGCCTTTAGGGGTTGCACCATTTTTGGTGTAACTCCTTCTCTCATCATTATCATAAAAAATAATAATAATAAAGTAAAGGGTGTGTAGTTTCACAGTGAAACTACACACCCTTTACTTTATTAATTAGTTGACTTATCATAAATCAACGATAAATTTTTTTATAGTGGAAGAGTTGATTTGATAAAATAAAATTAAAGAAATTATCATCTGCTTAATCTGAAATGTCTACATGTCAAAAGGGAATTGAACCTAAGTGTCAAATAATTATCTGAGTAATCCTTCGAGATGAACCCATCTGACATTATAATATATAATGATGAACATCTTTGACTGAAATTTTGTGGCTGATTTTGCTACGTCAGGGACAGCTTTTTGGCCCTTAGGAAGACGACAGTTCCTTTGACTGTAAACAAAATTATACTAAACCACCTTTATTTAAACTATATGGTATGGGTATGAGTTTAAATTTAGAAGGATCGCAAAATTTTACTAATGAAGAATTTAATATTTAGCATGATGCTATTTTTTTTCATGTTGTAAAAATACACTTTGGGTGGTCTGGTTCCACGTCCCACCACTCAAATGGTCTGGGGTGAATATATTATGTTTATAATTGACTATAAATTATAATTTTTATAATTTCATTGTGGGTCAAAAATATTTTTTAACACATATGTATTTTTTACCGCACTCACACCATGCGCAGTACCTGGTCGACCTGCTACACCCAGCCAGACTGGCCATTCCCTGTACAACTATCAAAGACGGTAGTACTATTACGCATTATTTCTAGTTGGGTCAAATCCGTAGTCAAAATATGTCACCAGCTCTTGGACTAATAGTGGCCTAATCAACAAAAACATGAAAATTCCAATAGATTTAGCATCCACAATGCCCTGAAGTGGCATTTTCTGATAATAAAATTAACCATTGAAAAACAAATTTGGAAAAAGCAAAGAACATAGAGGATAATTTTTTTTTTTTTAATTTTGTCAATAAAAACCTATTTTATCTCTAATAGCTATGCTAATGGATTAGGCCACTATTCCTCTCATTTAATTCAAAGGGTTTCAATACTATTTGTCTGAGTCTTTGTTAAGACGATGCTTTTCAGGTCCTACTTCATGGTTAGTTCCCAAACAAGAACCAGCCCCTTCATATTAAAAAATACAGTATTAGCAAATATTATGTAAATATTTTACCCTTATAATATGGCCAATTAGAAAATTGAATTTAATTGGTTTTAATTTATCCCACCCCCTCTCCTTTACTTTTCCTCTTTTACTATTCAATTTCAATGGTGAAGTGATGAAATTTCAAATAGACTAATTAACTTGCGCAAATAAAATGAATATGAAATATTAAATATAATTTACAAAATGAAATGAAAATAAATCCATTTTAACAGTAGAGGAGAATTTCAAACATTTTGCTATAATTAAACACAAATTCTTAACTATTTTCATTTTCCATATAGTTGATAGAATATATTATAATTTATAATATACTTATAGCTATATACATATAGGTATGAGTAAATATTTCATCCAGTTTAAATTATTCTATCTTCCATCTATTTAAATTTCACTTTAAAATTATTAGAATAAAATTTCAAATGCAAATTTATTAAAGGAGTGAGAGAGAGCGATTTAAAGGGTGTTATGAATTTTTCTCTACAAAGTATTACACTATTCGCTAAAGAGGATTTTATTCCACCATGATTTATTTTTTTCTTTCTCGAGTTTTAAGGGAATTTCAACAATCATTTGTAAATTTAAATATAAGGATTCGCATGACGTATATAAAAGTTAAAACTTCTTAATAAATCTCGAGAAATTATCATTTATTAAATCCGCACTGTCATGGATAATTTTGATTACATGTCAGAAGGGTTGTATTTACCTTCTTGTGAATTGTCAAAAAAGGAAGGAGGTTTAAAATTAAAAAAAAAAAACTACGATTGGTCAAATAAAAAGCTCATTTTATTTATTTATTTTATTTTATTTATTAGAAACATTGTATCTGTAGGGCCATCTAGCCCCTTCATCGTAAATTTAAATTTAAGGATTCATATGTATTGTTAGGGCTCTCGTGAGGTGAGTGCTGTGTGGTGCTTTGTGCGCCCCCCATCAAGTCGATGGGGTCCTAACAATCTGTTGAGTGCAGGTTGTAGGTTGCGTGTTCATATAGGGTGTGTGCAGGGGAGGGGCTGCTGGTTGGCATTTGGCCCCTCCAGATTCGAATGTCCGAATCCGTTCGCTTTCCAGTCGAATCGAGTCGCTTTAATTATAGCATGGCTGAATATATTTCGCTCATGCAAAAGCGAGGCAACGATCCGACTGAGTCATCTAGCGGCCGTGTCTCAAGGCTCGTCGCCATGAGCAAGAGCTGGCCGCTACAATATGTAGTATATAAAAGTTAAAACTTCTCAAGAAATCTCGAGGAATTATCATTTACTAAATCCAAACTGTCATGGATAATTTTTATTACATGTCAGAAGGGTTGTATCCACCATCTTATGAAGTGAATCTGAGTGTCAAAAAAGGAAGGAGGTTTAAAATTAAAAAAAAACTACGATTGATCAAATAAAAAGCTCATTTTATTTATTTATTTAATTTATTTATTAGAAACATTGTATCTGTAGGGCCATCTAGCCCCTTTAATGTAAATTTAAATATAAGGATTCATATGTAGTATATAGAAGTTAAAACTTCTCAAGAAATCTCGAGGAATTATCATTTACTAAATCCAAACTGTCATGGATAATTTTTATTACATGTCAGAAGGGTTGTATTCACCTTCTTGTGGATTAAATCTGTGTGTCAAAAAAGAAAGGAGATTTAAAATTAGAAAAAAAAAACTACGATTGGACAAATAAAAAGGTCATTTTATTTATTTATTTATTTATTTTATGTATTTATTAGAAACATTCTATCTGTAGGGCCACCTAGCCCCTTTAGTGTAAATTTAAATATAAGGATCATGTAGTACTTATATAAAAGTTAAAGCTTTTCTAGAAATCTCGAGATAGCATTTTTCGAAAGCCAATTGAATAAAATGAGGTTAAAAAGTTCGTTTAAGAAAAAATCAATTAAAGCCAGTATCAACGATGTTATTACATATGCTTAAATTAGATGTTAGAAGGGTTAACACTTTTAAGTCAACTGACATGTTTGGCACTTGGACTCGACTCCCAAGGGTGTGAATTCTTCTGACATCTAAATTAAACATTGATAATCACATCTTTGACACTGACTGTTAGTTTCTAAATAAATTTAAAAGCGAATAAATACGCCCCTCAATATGGAGTGAAATTTAAATTTTAGGAATTTTTATAGTTTTTAAATTCGAAAAACTCACTAGATTTAAAAAGCTCGTTTAGCTGATAGTAACAAAGTTATTTTTTATTAGAGAAATAATTAATACGAGTAATAAGCGAAAAATTATTAAAATTTGAATTTTTATTTAATTCATTCATAATTAATTATACTTATTTATTGAACACGAACAAATAATACAATATAACTACGACGTTTCGATCGACTTATTCTGCGATCGTTCTCAAGTATGAACACCTACTCCGATTATGTGTGCTCATACTTGAGAACAATCGCAAGTCGATCGAAACGTTGTAGTTATATTGTATTATTTGTTCGTGTTCAATAAATAATTATCTTATTTTATTATATTAAACGAGCAATTCTTATATATATAGTACCTGGCCACCATATTAATTCCCGAACCCTCCCCCCCACTTCACCACACCTCCTACACCCTATTATGTGTGATTTAAATAAAAATTCAAATTTTAATCAAATTAATCACAAAAATAAAAGCTTCAACAGCATCATTACTAAAAAATTATTCATAAAATCATAACCTTTCAAATTAAGTAGAGTACACTCTCAGTGATTTTCCAATACATATGACGTCATCGGGCTAGAAAAATTTAAAATGTATTGCCTGCCTAATATGTCATTTTTTTACACGAATACTATCTATTAGTATAGAAATTTGAATTTTTATTGATATATATACCTATTGGAAAAATTGGTAGCTACCTAAATAAAATTCTTTTATTAAAAATATTTTTATAAAGATGATTACTGATGCCTGCTATTTATGGTCATAACGCGTGAAAATATATCCTCGGATGATTTCAGACCAATTCCACTCCTACATTTTACTACCCTCCCACAAACAACCCCCTAACTCACCCTTGACCCCACAAAATATTACAATCCCGAATAAATCGTTCAACGGGAGTAATGCAAATGTAATACAACACAATACGATCTAAATTTAATAATAGTAAATTTATGGCTTATTTAGTGGAATTTTGTAAATTTATTTTAGGAGCTGTGCTGTTGTTTATGGAATCCACACATTGGGCCAGTTCATCGCTCAACCCCAGCCCCTTTTAGTCTTTATCCCTGTTACCATTTCGGCTTTTATCTACGATTCGTATTTAACATTTATAACAAGATAAAATGAAATTATCAAAACATTCCATCATTCCGAACTATGTAGTTCATGAATATTGTTTTCCAGCTAATACTAGTAAAAATATTTTAAACATCTCTCAGTCCAAAAAATAGAATTTATAATTTTGTAATAATTTATAGTGAATCACAGTTTCGAACCAACAACATTAAATATTTGATTTATAAATGTTATTTTTTTTAATATAAAACGAAAAATTGTTTACGGACTCTCTACGAGCTTCCGTTCTAAAATTATACCACACACAGACGCACAGTCGCGTGATTTTTTTCATGCCTAAAATTGAGTTTTTTTCATTGAGATAGGAAGGGAACGCTAGTCTTTAGGCAGAAGGAGGAGCCGATTTTGACTGTCCATTAAAGCGCGATGCACCAAAACATTATTAAAATTTAAAATTTACATATTAATATCAAATTTGTAAGTTTATAATAGGAAAATAAGGACACGTTTTTATGTGTGGCTTTTTTATTTATCATCCAACATTTCGTCGACTTTGCCGACTTCTTCAGGTCTTCGAATAGTCACGTCACACATTCGTCTAAATTTTAAAGATAATAGTAACGAAGATAACAAGAAAATTTAGACGAATGTGTGGCATGACTATTTGAAGCCCTGAAGAGGTCGGCAAGGTTGACGAAACGTTGGCTGATAAATAAAAAAGTCACACATAAAAACTTGTCCTTATTTTCCTATTATAAACTTTCAAATTAATATAAATTATGGACGAAAATGATAATAATAATTAATATCAAAGCAGTATTGATTAAAATCAGCGACCCTAGAGGCGCTAGTTAAAGGAGAACAAAAACATATCTAGCCATAAGAATAATTTATGTTTGTTTACTTTTATAATGCCCTTTAACAAACACTCCGAGTGGCTGCCTGTAGGTGATTTTACATGTAATTTTTAATTCTATATAAGCAGTAAGTAACTTTTATATTAAAAATCATTAATGCCATTTTGACCCTCATCGCCGAAAAATACCCAAATTTTAAAATTATAGTAATATTTCAAGAAATTTTCTCTTTGGAGAGAGACGGACTGGTAGAATTTTTAGTTGAAAACGAGGGGTGAACCGCGACCTAATATCGTGTACACCTACTTCCACTTCCATTTTCATTTCTAAGTAGAAGACAATAGATGAAGGGGCATTATCTAATGAATTCCAAAATAATTCCACATAATTCCAAAGAAGGTGTACACCTAATTCCAATCGCGCTTCACCCCTCTGTTGAAAAGTATTTGAAGGCAGCCCGGTCGAATCAATTGTCTTGTGTTTTTAACAAATAATAAATAAATGTCTTTTAATTCCAACTTTTTATAAGTTTAAGATTTCATATTTCAAAAATTATTCAATAAATTTCCACCCTACTTAACTCATTTTGAATAAATTAATAAATATACATAAAACTTTTCAATATACTAGTACTTTTTTCTTTAATTCTCCGTCCTACGTTTTTTTTTTTTTTTTTTTTTTTTGAAAGCATTTATTATTTTCAATGGAAACTTTATGAAGGTCTCTTTTTAAATAATTTTCATCAACTGAATATGGAGTAGCCATATGATTTTTTTTTAATTCAAAATTAATTTATTTCATTGACCTCTATATAATTTTTATATTACTCAATTTCCCTTTTAAAAATTGGCCCCTACGCTTTGAGCAATGATAATTTATCCTAAAGCTCTTAGACTTTCATTCGCTAAAGGTTAAATCCCTACATAACATATTTAAACTGCTAACGAAGTCTACTTTATAATAAAATATTAATTTATTAAACTCAAATAAATAAGGGTGAAAAAAGTAAAGCAAACCTGCGATCTAACTTTTTAAAATGCAATCCGAATTTTGAGCATTCTTTACTACCATTTTTTTAAGCTGTTCAATTTCACAGGCCTGTTTTACTTCTTTTTTTAAGACAATAGTGAAATATTTGTGTGGAAGCAGAAATTGAACCTGCCTATATAGAGATTTTGAATTCTTAAAATTACGTGAATGGGATAAAATTAATAAAGCTTGCTCTTTTACTACTATTTTGGCTTTTATGCTCAGATGAAGTCAAAAATTTCGGTTGAAGATTTATTTACATATTAAAGCAATTTTTAAAAATTCAACTTGTTTAAGATAGAATCAATGTGAAAAAACACATACCTTTATTCCTATGACTTTTAGAAGCTGCAACTTTCTTCTTGCTTCTATCTTAAGTTCTAGCTTCAAAATATGCTAAGACTCATTTCCACTAATACTATCAACTTCAAACCAACCCTGAATCTGTCCTCTCCTTTTTCTTGGATGTGATGACCTACCTTGGGATATAGGTGTTGTACTATATCATATAAGGAGTCAGTTTGGCCGAGTGGTTAAAGTGCATGCCTTCTAATCCAGCTAGCGCGGGTTCAAACCCGATTTGCTGCAAATATTTGACCAGCTATAATCTGATTCCTTCAGGGAAGGCAATGGGAAACCACCCCTGTGAAAAATCTCACCAGGAAAATTACAACGGAGAGAATGCTCTTCATAGTAATCCCCAACACTCGGAATCGAGTATGGCACTTGAAGAAGACAATATCATATGATATGAAGAATTCTACATTCTTCAATCTATTAAGACCCGGATCCATCCACCCTGCCTTTTAAATGTTCCCTCTCTTTTTAATGAGATCCAATTGATTATAGATGATCGCACCTTCTCGCATTTCTAACATAAGAACGAAATAATCTTAGGATGAATTGAAGTCAAAAATATAAATTTCAAAATAAAAAGAATAAAAATAAATAAAATAATTAAGTAAAATAAATTAATAAATAAAATGAAGACCGGATTGGCTGAGAGTGTGACGTTCGACCTTCTGTAGCAGGAGACCTGACTCATCAGAATTTTAATCTGAAACCAACACATAGACGAATAAACATATATCTAAAATAAAAATCACATAGAGTCTAATGTGATTAGTACCCGAGACTAAACAAAAATAAATAAATAAATAAAATGGAAACACATAAGCTAATCTCTCATCAATATTTTAATCATAGATTTCGAGGTATTCATATTTTTTTTAATAATATTACTCTGCAGTCTGTGTAGAGTTATTTAAAAAAATTATTTTATCTGTTGTTCAGATAGTATATACCATATATTATATATTTCTACCATATTAGGTATTAATAATAAATAAATAAACATACAAACATGGTGGTTCTATTTTTATTAAGTAGTTGTCGCCTTAAGCACTTTACAGAGAGAGAAAAGTTAAATAAATATTAGAATTAAACTGAACTACCGCGACAACTCAGTAATTAAAAATAAATAAATAAACTATAATTTAACTTTCGAAAATGAGAACAAAATAAATGTTCACTAATCTCTAAATATTCTCCATTAACTTGGTGAAAATTTTACTAAATATCTTGGAAACATATTTGATTAATATTTGAACGTCTCATTTACGTCGGATTCATTTTTGTTTTTATTTTTTTATCGTATAAATGAGATGAGAATTTTAAATGATTTTAAAATAGACTCACTCGTGTCCTTTAATAATATATTTAATGTTAATAATGGTCTTTTGCAATAGACGAGCCCTCCGTAATGACCTTCATAATTACGCTGCAGAAACACTCTCATAACTCGGAGTCATTTGGAACCCCCAGTGGCTTCTGCTGCCTGTAGGGGATGAGGCGGGGGTTGTTTTGTTATCTGAGACCTCAGCTGGGCTTGTGTTGTGTCTCATTGTGTTTGTATTTATCCCCAACCTCATCCGCGCCATCAGTAGTACAGTTGGGTCATCCACTCCTCTCCCAGGGGACCTGTCCATATCTCCGCAAATGTCGTAAAACGAGTGGAGTGTTACTGCCCGTCCGACATCACCGTAAACTTAAAACAAGGATGTTAGACGCTCCCCACCAAAAAAAAAAACTCATTCTTTTGCTATTTGGTTTTTGGTCATAGTTTATTTTTTCCCAAGAAAATGAAGAAAAAGAGGCGAAAGAATAAAAGTGTAAATAAAATATTCTGACATGTATAGTACATCCACATTGTGTCTCTTAACCTGCATTAATAGCAAACTAACATCAAAATATACGATTATGTACACCAGTTAACTTTTGATTACCTGCTAGCTTTAAAAGTTCCGGTTCAAAAATGCAAAAAGAAAATTTTTTATTGAGATTTTAATGCGAAGTCATATAGGGGGGTTAGATAGGCTAGGTGGTAGCGTGTCAACCTGCTAACCAAGTGGACCCGGGTTCGAATCCGACTCGAGGCATCCGGCTAAAATCTGACCCCCGGGATAGAGACAAATTTAATAAAATAAATACATAGTATCGTAAATTGGCTTATGGCTAGAAAGGCCGAAAAGCCAAAAAAAATGCGAAGTCATAATATAGGCATAAATAAACAATTTATATTTAAGTTTATTATTAATTACTACGTCATGGGGGTCGGGTTGGCCGAGGGGATAGCGTACAATCAAGTGGACCCGGGTTCGAATCCAACTCGCAGCAACCGGCTAAAATCTGATACCTCGATAGAAGACAAAATTTAAAAATATAATAGAATCGTAAATTGGCTGATGGCTAGAAATGTCGAATATCAAAAAAAAAATACTACGGTATATCTAGCGACCCGAGTCTTGGACCCCCTCTTTTTTTAATTAATTAATAAATGTTCGGGGGGGGGGGGTCGATTCTTTCATTAGAAGATCGAGGAAAATAACTAAAAAGGCTGTGGTTAGAATTATATAACTTCTTTCTTCCTTTATAGCGAAGGAAATACAAGTCAAGACCTGTTCAGAATATTAAAGATTTAATTTTTAATTTCTATTATTCTACGAATGCCCTTTTGCTCTTGAATCAAATTTATACTCGTTATAGAGAGGGCAAATATTATTTAATTGAACTTCAATAAAATTTAGGCAATAATGTGAAAAAAATACTTGTTCTAACTGACGAACGTACTGGGTGGTGAAAAAGTTTTAGTTTTTTCTTCATTTTCATCGTTCAATAGAAAAATTAAATTCATAAAAAGAAATCATCTTAGAAAGTTTGTTCTGTAGCAAATTTTTTCTATTTTCATTTCGGAGAACTGTTTAGATTTTGGGCTCTCTTAAGCCAGTGTTTCTCAACCTGTGTACCGCGAGAGATTGTCAAATGTGAAATATCAATTTTTTATTCGCATTAAATTAATGGATGGTTCAAAAAATGTGAAACTCTGTAGACTTTATCCTTATAATAGTAACTATGCCTGAAAATTTTTACAGATTTTTTTTGGAGTCTCTCTCTTTAACTTAGTAACACTAAGATATAGCAGTATTTTATCTAGCTACAACTACAAAATAATAATAGCTAAAAATCTGTAAAAAATCTGAAGGATTACTACTATTATAAGGATAAAGTCTACAGAGTTTCAAATTATTTGAACTATTGCTTTTAGGCCGAAATAAAAAATTGATATTTCAATACCAAAAACCCCATGTTATTGAGATGGGATGTCTGTACGCCAAGGATTAAAATTAAGATAGAGACTAGAAACTTGCGGGATATTTATTTTTATTTAATTCAAACCATATGAGCCTCTATCAGCGTAAAAATTCGAAAATACTCAAAATAAGGACCACCCTAATATACATATATGTATTTAATTTATTTTTTAGCGACTATATTTTCTAAACATTAGTCTTCCTCATCATTTTTTTAATTATAGATAGGTTAATTCGTTTTGTTTAAATAGTAAGTTGGTCCTCAAAAACTAAAATAAAAACCTTCAAAACTATAGTAGTATACACATACATATGTCTATTTGCATCAAACAGAGGACAACCTCATTGATCTTTTCTTATTAATCACAAACTCTGCTTCTCTCTGCAAACTAAATCATTTCACTTACTAAAAATGTATATTTTATTTTGATTATCTTAAAACAAATTATATTTTCTTTATTTTTAAACAGGTAGTTCTAAAGCTGGGATGCCAAAAAATACATTCAGTTATTCGCATATTATAAATACAAATATTTTGACACTAAAACTATTTTTCTTTGACTTTCGGTTGTTGAGTTATCGTGGGTTTCGGAATTCAACTAGACTCACGCAAAAAATTCATGGTTGATAACAATTTTTCTTCACGTTTGCGAAATTTTGAAACACACACAATGAATAGATAGCTGTTTTTTTTCCAATCAATTCAATGCTAGACTACCGGAAGTCAGGCTTTTTGTCTGCCTTCTGGGAAGATCTTTTGCCTGGCTTCTAGGGGCAAAGAAAAATTAATATAAATACGTATCTATATTAAGTATATTTTGCAATAGACGAGCCCACCGTAATGACCTTCATAATTACATAATTATAAAGAAATAATTTGAAAGTTTATATTGGGAAAATAAGGACAAGTTTTTTATGTGTGACTTTTTTATTTATCCACCAACGTTTCGTCGACTTAGCCGACTTCTTCAGGGCTTCAAATAGTCATAGCCCTGAAGAAGTCGGCAAAGTCGACGAAACGTTGGTGGATAAATAAAAGTCACACATAAAAACTTGTCCTTATTTTCCCAATATAACCTTTCAAATTATAAATTAAATTATGGACGGAAATGATAATAATTATAAAGAAACCTAAATCACTGAATTATTCTTACCAATCATATTCAGAACTGTATGAAAGTAGTATTAAAGTTTAATTATAAACTTTATATAATATAGGGAAGTAAAAAAAACTTATCCGCTCCCTCTTTTGTTTCTCATAGTTCTTTTTGTTTTTTTATATTATTTGTAAGAAGATGAAGAAGAAGACTCGAAAAAGGAAAGAATATAAATAAAAAAGCGAACATGAATTAGAATGGAATGTGATCATTTGTAGCCTGAATGTTTCCATCCATTTTTTTATTTCGGTTATTCAAGTAAAATGATACTGATAAGAACTAGCTGCGAAAAATAATGAACTAGTCGTAATGGATTTTCCTCTTCGTAGGAGAAGAAAAAAAGAAAAGAAATCACACTCCTGTTCTTTTTTCTCTATCTCTTTCTTCGTTCTTTACAATAAGAGATATTGTTTCTTCAGGACACAAAAAGATTACTATCATCTTTTATACTGGGTGTATATAAATGAATATCGGAGCTGCTAAAATTGTTTAATTTCTTTCACCTTCACTGAAAAATAAATAATAGAAATAGACCATTCAAGTGGAAGATCTAAGTTTCAATTAAATTATTCAAGTGGAAATACAAGTTTCGAATACTAGATTCCAAGCATATTTCAAACTAGAATTACTTTCATATCACGTATTCAACTAAATACACTTATTGAGCATGCGCACTTGACATTTCTGCTGAGAAATTTCAAAGTACGCATGCTCAGTAAAGACGAGAGCAGTGCGAATGCATTAACCACAACCACTAGCTTTCCCAAAAACATCGACCAGAAAGTTTGTGTTTTTTTTTTTTTTTTTAATGCAATCGAATGCAAGAAGGGGTGCACCAGTAAAGATGTAGCCCCTATGGATCTAGAAAGACCCTTGCATTACCGAAGAGAAGGGAAAGTTGATTAAGTGAGAGGGTGTAGACGTAGACGTGTACTGTAAATACTCGAAAACAAGCCTAAAACAATCACATTTCAGCAAATTTTTACTCAAACCAACTTGCACCCAAATACAGAAAATAGACTTCTAAGATTTTTATGCATGTCTTATTTTTAAATTTGGAGGAATTTTCTGATTTTCATTGTTTGTAGTCAAACAGATAAATAAATACAAAAATAAATCAAATAAATTTATTTGTAAAAGTCAAATGTTGGTATATGGTAATTTGCTAGTAACAAGATTTTTAAATACACCTAGAGGTTAACTATTATCTTGTCTGAAACGTCACTAGAAAACATCAACTTTTTCTGAAGTATATATAAATAAATAATATTTTATATACCTCACACTTTTTGTTATATTTTAATTTTTTATTTGGTTAGCTTATGTAGGTTAATTTTAAATAGTATTAGAAAATTATTCCAAATTTAAAAACTTGCTGCAAGATGTGCATTGTCCATGAATCTTCTTGGTGCAACACCTTTTGCAATAATATCAATAAAAAAAAGGCACACTAACTAAATCGCCATAAAAATATAGTATTTTAAATTTCACCGAATTCCTATTAATTTATCTTCAAAATTCAGTTTCACTTCACCTGAGGTTTTTTATTTTTATTTATTTATTATTTTTTTTTATTTAACTTCTAATGGAAATTTAAGTTACATGGAATTGTTGATCTATGCCCTGATAGCCCTGTCTGGTATAAAATAATTTTCTTCTACATTCTGCAGATAAGTAATAGGCTCTTTAATCTCGGAGTATAACTACCTATCTAAATAGCTATAAATTTTCCACTAAAAGATTATTATTCACTTTAATTCTTGATATGATTTCCGTTTGAGCTTTTACCTTTGAAATTTGATTAAAATAAGGGTCGCAATCTTTTATCTTTAATCAAGTGAGTATGGAAATTTTCTGATATTGAAGAAGAATTTATTTTCCACTTTTTTAGGTTATTAATAAATTTGAAGTTTTTCTTCGGAGATCGACTGGTAGAATTATAACTGAGTATTGAATGGAAGTCAGTACTTGAATAAATAAAAATATTATTTCCAAAAAAAAGTATTTATTGGAAGTTTTTTCTATTATAATTACAGTTTTTGAACCTTCTCTTCTTCTTCAGGGTTCGCAGGGCCAATGAAAAAACAAGAAGGGAAATTATTACGAACTTCTCTCATTGACCATTTGGACGCTGAAGAAGGATGGAAGATCCCCTGAAATGTCTGTTTAAAAACTGTAAAAAGAATACCATCCAATAAATACTCTTTTATTAGAAAGACAAGAACGAAAATTATTACGTACTTCCCTCATTGACCCTTTGAATCCTAAAGGAGAGAAGATCCCCTGAAACGTCGGTTTAAAATCGGGAAAAAGAATACCTCCTAATAAATACTCTTTTATTAGAAATAATATTTTTATTTAATCCTGCACTCCATTAAATCCTCCGTTATGATATTAATGTTTATATAGTTAAGCCGGGAATGTTCGTTACACACCAGGTGCTAGATACGCGAACTCAACTACGAATGGTCATTTTGAAAAATTTTCCTAGTGAGTGCCTTTTATCGTTTATTGGATAGACGTAAATCAGGTATTTCTCTCCGTCCAATGACTCTAATTCAATTAAAGGTTTTTTGTTCCTCTGCAGTAAAGTGAATCTCTCAACTAGGTAGGTATGCATTTATTTAAAAAGATCCGAAGGATGAGAGTCAAAAAAATCCTTTTGTATTTGAACCTCATCGACCCTATCCGCCGTCTCACCCCCATACTATCTCACCCTCTATGTACAAAGTAGGAAAAACCATTCTTCATTAACATTCCATCTACTTACCGCCTCCGAGTGACTTTCAAAAAAGAGTGCAGAATATCATTAAGCCGAATACATTTTATAAAAGCTATACTCTTTATATTGCGAAAATGAAGCGTGATTAATGCCCTTTTGCCATCGCTAAACCACCCCTGAGTGGTTGCTGATTTTTTCCTTCCTTCCTTCCTCACTTTGCCCTTTAGCCCGGTACAAATTAACAAGACACACATTCCTATCCGATTAATATTCTAATTTATTTTTAAATATTCTCCTCGTTGCTACTTTCATTGCTCTTTTGGTCTCGCAACGCTTTTTGAGCCAGGGCTAATTTTATGAACCTTAGATAAGTGGGTTAATGAAAGAAAACATTTAGAAATTAAGTCAAAAAAGCAAAGGTAATTTAGCTTAAGGGCATTAAAATGACCTCAGTTTGTTTTTGTACCAGTTGGCAACGATATCAAACTATCAGACACATGCGCAGTTCTTTTAAACAAATATTTAAAAAAAGAAATTGCGCATACGTATTAATTTCTATAGAAACAAATCTAATATTTATTCACATTTATCATTAGATTTATTTATCTGTGAATCGCAAATAAATCTTATATTTTCTCGAATTAATTTTATTTGGAAACTTTTAAAGACGCGGTACACTCTTTAGAAATTTTGATTACTTGGCAATTTGATCATCTGCAAACACTTTTAGCCAGAAAGTAGAAACCTGGCACAAAGGTGCCTATTATTTTTACAAGCTTTTATGTCAAATTTCAGCTGATTATATATCCAACTGTTCACTAGTCTCTTAGATAACGCTTCGTATTTGGCATTTCTTATTTTCTGTATTTTCATCCATAATATCTGAAACTAAAATGAGCAAAATCAAATCAATGTTTTGTTTTGGTGATATCTACTATATATATTGGCCTCAAGACGAACTTTCTAGGAGCTAATTAACAAGTTTTTACATTTATTTCTGATTAATATTCCTATTTATTTTTAAATATGTCCATTGTTGCGCCTTCAGTCCTCTTTTGGTCGGTCATTGCTTTTTCAGGCGAGGCTAACTCTATGAACCTTTATGAATAAGTGAGTTAATGAAAGAAAACGTTTAGAAATTAAGCTAAAAAGCAAAGGCAATTTAGCTTAAGAGCATTAAAATGACCACCTGGATGGATATGAACAGGTATTTACCCTTCTTTCCCCTCATGGAAAAATTACGACTTTCCCTTGAAAATGTATAAATAAATTGAAGCAAACATATCAATTAAACATAAATCATACCCCATTATATTTTTTGATTGTATATTTGAAATGAGCATTCATATCTAAATGAATAAAATATATATTATAAAAACTAATTTATTTTTAATATAATTATAAATATCTTATTATTTCTCAAAAATAAAACTCAAAAAACAAAAAGAGAGAAGAATAGTTAAAAGCATTTGTATGAAAATAGTTTTCATTAAAAAAAGGAAATTAAAATATGCATAATTATCTTGCTATTTATTTTTTATTCATTTTCTATTTTTTAATTGAAATTTTAATCTAATTTTTTATATATTTCTATTTTCTCACTTTATTCTTCTATAATTATGTATGTATATGTGGGTACTTTTTATAATAATTGAACCTTCGGTGAAGTGAATACTAATTAAGTAATTTATTTGGCTTGCAATATAGAAAAATGTAATACTTTGTCAGTCTTAGTAAAAATAACATTTTGATATAATAAATAATTAAATATCTAAGAAGCTAAAATTGATCATATATAGATGTGAATAGTATTATATGTATTTTCAAAATTAGCTAAAATGTTAATTTTTTTTTATTTCCCGTTTATAAGGAGAGTATCTACCAATTTTAACAATTTTTCCGTAATTATAAGTAAGCTTAGTTGTTTTTAAAAATATAACTAGTATGAAAATCTTATAAAATGTCAACTTCGTCGTAATAAATTTATTAAACCAATTATTTTACATTAATTAATGTATACATTGTATTTTTGCTTCGATTCCGGAGATTACTTCTACACCATCGAGTGTCCTTATTCACCTTTAGTCCTTGTTTTTAATAAGAGGAAAAATCTAATTAGATAAAAAAACCTCTTCTTCCGATAATTATTTCTAATTCCATTATTCCCCAATCAAGTCGATTGGTTTGCTAATCTACCTCCCATCCCCATCATCCATCCACTTCGTCGTAATCTATAACAGTGATTTTAAAATCAATTTAATTAAAATATATATGTGAAATTATTAATTTTTTTTTTCAATAATAAATAATTAAAATTATTCATCTTTAATAGCTCGTTATTTAAGCTAAGGAATTTTTAATTTCACATATATATATTTTTAATCAAATTGATTTTAAAATCACTGTTATAGATTACGACGAAGTTGACATTTTATAAGATTTTTATACTAGTTATATTTTTAAAAACAACTAAGCTTACTTATAATTACGGAAACATTGTTAAAATTGGTAGATATTCTCCTTATAAACGAGAAATAAGAAAAAAATTAACATTTTAGCTAATTTTGAAAGTACATAATAATACTATTCACATCTATATGATCAATTTTAGTTTCTTAGATATTTAATTATTTATTATATCAAAATGTTATTTTTACGTAAGCCTGACATTATTATAAAAAAGCACTCCATATATACATACATAATCATAGAAGAATAAAGTGAGGAAAGAGAAATATAGAAAAAATTAGATTAAAATTTCAATTAAAAAATAGAAAATGAATAAAAAATAAATAGCAAGATAATTATGCATATTAAATAGTTTAAAAAAAATTACTTTACCGTAAATACAAAACATTTAACTTGCAAATCTTAAGCCTGTATCTTATTTATTTAGTCTATAATAGAGTTAGTAGTAAGCCTATTAGGCTTTAGTTTTATCCTCATATAGAACCCTAAAAATTCTTACTAAAACAAAGTTTATAGCAATGATTTTTTAGGTTAAATAATTAAAATGCTTAACATTTTGTAATATAATATTATGTTTTTATATCAGGTGCCATTTGGAACTGTTATACACTTTAATAAAATTATTCTACACCAATCTGTTTGAGGCTAGAGTTTCGAATCCAAACTAACCACAGTGTTTTTCGCTCATAAACCAAACTTCAGACCCGAACAGTAAGTATTAAATTTAGTATATAAGTTTTTAGAATATTATTATTACATATTGATTCTTATTAATTGAAAATATTCCAGATTTATTTTAATAAAGCACATACTGCTCACTCCTTTCAACAACGTCATATCTCAAAAATCCTCGAATTTTAGTTATGCCCATTTTCAGCATGCCCTGAAAAAGTAGTAATTTCCTGCAAGATCGTCATATTTTTAACTCAATATTTTGCAGATACAGACCAGAACTGTTGTTTCTGCATTATAAAATATGTCTGTGTCGTTTAGTGCAAGAGTGTATTATTTCATCATAAAACAGTATTGCACACAAGGTAAGATAATTTTTCTATCTTATTTTTGTACGAAGACCGTACTATATTATGGTTATGTGTCAGTATTGAAAGAAAAACGAAAGGCATCCTGTTATGGTTTATTTTATTATGTTTTTTCACAGTATGTGAGCAATCGATTGTACTATTTTAACTTATGACACTATTTTCAATAAAAAAATTGAACAAAACCATCATAAATCAAAAGAAACTGTTTAAAATTTAAATTTTTTACACTTATTCTTCTTCATATAGAGAGAAAACGTCAGGACTAATAATATATAAAGATCTGCTGCATAGTAAAAAGTTCAATCGGAGGCTTAATATTTATTTTTAACCGACTTCAAAAAAGGATGAGGTTCTCAATTCGACTGAATTTTTTTTTGTGTCTATGCTACTCGAATTCTTCGCCAATTGTGAACCGATTTTGATGATTTTTTTCCATTGTGTTCAGTATAGTTTCCAATTGGTAAAAAACTAAATTTCATTGGTATTGGACCTTTTTTGTTATGTATGTTCACCCATAACTTCTTTGTTTATGAACCTGTTTATTTCTTTGTTTATGTTTATTTGTTTTGTTTATATAATTTTGAAGTCGGTTTTATTTTTTTTTTTATAAAAATTATTAATATATTTTATTCTACTTTTAAAGCTTGTAAAATCACTCTCCTGAAAAATCACGTTTTTTGAAATATGACGTTGCTGAAAGGAGTGATCGATATAGTAAAATAAACTTAATACCCACTTATTTTCTTAGTTTCAATTTTTCTATATAATTAAGTTATTCATAAGCAATTCGGACTTAATGAAAAAAGAAAAGCAATGTGTTTTATTTGGATTTGAAACTTTAAACGTAGTTTCCGACTAGTTTACCATGACGTCAGAACTAATAGAGCTTAAAAATGTGTTATTTATTCCTCGATTGTCTAACTTCTAACACATCTGAATGAGTGAGTTCAATTAGACTCTTCATTTAAATTGACTTTTCATTCAATATTTACTTTTAAGAAAGCAATTTCTTTTACGCCACCTCACCCCTTCTATTATGTAAAATATATTTTATTTTTAAAATCAATAGTCATATTTGCAATGCCTCAAAAAGCAATGAAAATTAAGTTCTTTAGTAATTTTTATTATTCTTAAAAAAGATTCCATGACATTTTTTTCTTTTATATAGAAAAAAAGTTTTAAAGTTGGGAAAAGTATTAATGGAACCAGAATGAATGAAGATAATGAAGAAAGTAAGCGAAAGAAAACAATAAGTAAAAATAACACTTGGCGAAAGAAGAAAAAAAACGAGGAATCGCCGAAGGATTAAAATATCTTAACTTTTAATCCGTTTCATCTTAATTAAATTTTATAAGCATCTTAACGTGGAAACAGGATTTTGTTTCTTTATTTTCGTTTCATTATTATTTTTATTGCTTTTTTGATATTCTTGAGCAGACTGAGCAGCACAGTGGTTTTTGAGTCTAAATAGTTTTTTTAGGCCTTCGGAAACTATAGTCCATTTTGTGTTCGTGTGTGTGTGTAAATTAGGGTAGGGATCAGATTCTAGCAGGCTTGCAGCGAGTCGGGCTTGTACCCGCGCTAGCTTAATTAGAAGACGTGATCTAAGCCACTCGGCCAACCTGACCCCCAATTTTAATAATTAAATATGAAAAAAATCATTTACTTCATTGTTAAATAAAAATTTACTGTAAAAAATTAAGTAATTAAATTCTATAGTATAATGTCGAAAAAGTCTTAAGAGGTAACTATGCCTGTTAAAATAGTCAGAACATATTATAGAATCTTATTGTTGGGACCAGCAAGTCTAGATAAATAAATAAATATTTTCTTAAAAGTTTTTTTTTTTTTTTGGCTTTTCGGCCCTTGTAGTCATAAGCCAATTTACGATACTAAATATTTTTTAAATTTTGTCTCTACCCCGGGGGTCAGATTTTAGCCGAATGCCTCGAGTCGGATTCGAACCCGGGTCCACTTGGTTAGCAGGATGATACGCTACCGCCTAGCCTATCTGACCCCCATTTTCTTAAAAGTTAAATAAATTCTTATTAATCCTAGTATTATGGGGGTCGGGTAGGCTAGGCGGTAGCATGTCAGCCAGCTAACCAAGAGGACCCGAGTTCGAATCCGACTCGAGGCATCCGGCTAAAATCTGACCCCCGAGGTAGAGACAAATTTAAATAAAATAATTAGTATCGTAAATGGCTTATGGCTAGAAAAGGCCGAAAAGCCAAAAAAAAAAAAAAAAAAAAAAAAAAATCCTAGTATTATTGAAACATTTAAACCAGGAGTTAAACTTTTTATGAATAAATATCATCAAAAACCAAATTCAAAAATTTAATAAAATAACCATTTCCCCTAAATTTGATTCCAGTCCCTTTTTCATTTCTAAAATATATTTATTTTGAAATTCTAAAATATTCTAAAAATAAAATTTGTATTTATCGAACAAATATTTTCAACTGAGAAAAATTCAAAACATGGCAAAGAAAAATAATCTTTCTATAAGCTAAAAATAAAAAAAAAATATGTAAATAAATAAATAATCGAAAAATTCGAAAAGTATATTTTAACTTTAGTTTATTATAATTTTTGCACTTAAAAATTTATAAATAATAGGTAATCAGACTCTTTACCTACACAGTTCAGCACTTGATCTTGTCGACGATCTTTAATGTAAAACTAAAAAAGTCTTATTATTTAAATTGATAGAAAGGCAACCCAAGAATAATGAAAAATAAAAATCCTAATAAAATAATTTATTGATATGTCATTTAAATCTTCTTAAAAACCAACATTTCGTAGTATCTTCGCTCCACACTATCAACTTCCTTTTCTCATTCAACAGTGATCAAATACTGTTATTTCTTGTCAGAATCAATTTATTATTTTAGGATGCTTTTCCATCAATTCTACCAGTCCGTCTCCCAAAGAAAATACTTCTAATACAATGTTATTTAATTTTTTAATTTTTTTTTTCAATTTTTTGAGGCTTACTTGAAAGTATAGCGTTACCGCTTTCCAGCCCTAGGACTCGAATTCATTCACACTCTATTTTTAAATTAAAGCCAGCTTTTATTTGAAACATTTATTCACACACACACACACACACACACACATACACAATAAGATTTACAATAATCCGAAAAAAAAATTAAAAATTAAATTTTCCATTTCACTTAAGCTAGTTTGGACAGTACCATAAGTACCCCGAAAGTCAAAATAAAATCTAAATTTTTTTTCGACTAAAATTAAAAATTTTAACACATAAATTAATTATTTTAATTTAGATGTTAGCTAACATCATTTTTAATCGGATATATGAAATAATTTAATTAATAAATATAATAAATAAATGTCTTTTGACTCGAGTCACGTGATTTATTTATTTTTAAGTGAAGCGGACTGATATTTTCGATCATTTAGATTTGAAAATTTACAAAAACCCTGGGTCAGAAAGTTTTTTTTTTTAATGTTACCTACGATATTTTATATATATATATATACTATATATATAATTAAAAGTTTTTTTTTTCTCATCACACGATTTGCTTAGATTAATCAAAATATATGCTTTCAGCAAATATTCCCTATTCACTAAGTGTTAAAAGTCCGATTTTTAATAATTAATTACACGAAAACCCTTGGTCAGATTTAAAAAAAAAATTGTATGCGTATTTGTTATCGATTAATAACATATTAAAAATTCAGATTTTAAATCCAACATTGCCTTAATGTCCGAGCAACCTTAAATATTTTCTCTTAATATAGCACATGGCTAAACAATTTCTAGTCAATATTTTATTTTCTATATTCTTCTATTGGAGTTAATCAAAAGAATAACGAAAGAAATACAAATGGGAGTATTTTTTTTTTAAACATAACCCGTTTCAACTGTAAATTTGTTCGTTTTAATGTCTTCTTTAATGGAATGTCTCTTGTAATTTTTGTCTCTGTCTCTCAGTCTAAATTTGCTCGTTATTGTTGAGTTATTCTGCTTGCCAACGGCCATCAAAAAACACGGTCGCTTTTTCTCCCTCGCCAGCAACCTCTTTCTGCCCATGTATATGTGTGTGTGTTTGTTGAAGCTCTCGTCAACTCTTTGCGCTTTTATGTTTTGTCCTGGAAACATAAAATAGGTGTCGTTTATTTATTTATTTTTTATATGAGCCATACTAAGAATGGCTAATTAGTCCGACGAGTGTATTATTCTAATATAATTAAGATAATTCTTTTTATTTAACATCCGTTTACGTGACTTACAAGAAACCGTGATAAGCAGAGAATAAAAGGGCATTTGTAAAAAAATAAATAAAAAATAATTCCCACTTTACATTAAAAAAAGAGTAGAGATTGTGGTGTTGGTGCAAGGTGAAACATCTTTAATAAAGATAAGGGTAAATAGATAATTTATTTAATATGGATTTACTATGAGTACCCAGTATCCTTAACTCATAGTAAATCCATATCAAATAAAATATCTATTTACTCTTATCTTTATTAAAAAAAGAGACATTCATTGATTAAAATAAATAAATCAAAATTGACTAGTCCTATAATCTATTAAAAATGCTATTATGTGAATTTTATTTTGACGTCCCAATTACTCACTATACCTACAAAGTCGCCCAATGATATCTTCTCTTGCAAATTTTCAATTAAATTCCTAAAGGTATTTTTCCAAGGAAAATAATTATACTTGCTATCGTAATTTGTTTGATTGATAGATTAAAATACTATGAAACTTTAAAAATGACAAATCCCTCTCGCACTTGGCCACCTTTTATATTAATAATTTGGTTAAATATTTATAAAATAACTTACGATAAATCATTTATATAATGATACCTATAGTCAAAATATCAATAACAAAATGGTATTGGAAAACTTGTTTTAATCAATTAATTTTTTAAATTATCTTTTTACCAGTAGTAAATTAATTAAACAAATAGTAAAGTGATATCAGAAACACATGTTTTATAAATTGTCTGCAAAATGTGTAAAAAATTCCAGAAAAACTAAAATTTTTACATGAAATATTTTGATTATTTCAATAATCAGCATTTCTTTGCATATCTGAAAATATAAATTCATTTACAATATAGTATATGGAAATATATTAATTTAATTATTCGTGCTCTGTCCAGCGTATTAAAAATTATTTCTGGAGATATTTTATTTGTTTAATTACTTAACATTTCTGCGCACTTGGAAATTATTTTTAGAATATAATGTAAATAAATAAATAAATGACGAATTTATTGACCTATTAAAAATCGTTTCCAGATTTCGATTGCAAAATAGGTGAAAATACAAATACGAAATTGAATAAACAAGTGAAGGAGTCATCTCTACAAATTTTCTAAACTTGACAATTTTATTGTCTGCAAATTATTTTAGCAAGAAAGCTAAAATAGATTACTAACGTGCAGTTTTATTGACACATATATTCTTGCCAAATTCCATCTCACTAATGACCTATTTGTCTTTATTTTCTGAATATTTTAACCGATAAATAGAATTTCAAAATCTTATCAGTTATTCGTGTTAAATATAGATATTTTGGCCACAGAATGAACTTTTTATAGAATTTTGTTTTTGAATTATAGTCGGTATTAAGATACCATATTAACCAAAAGATATTAAAAAAAATTTCTTTGAATTTCAGTCTATTCTAAAACCAAACTAAGAAAGAAAACAAAATCAAAAATTTCTTAGTTAAATTAGTAATGTCTTTTCAATTGTTTTTCCTAGCTATCTATGTATCGTTATTCTCGAAATTTAAATAAATTTTATCACTTCATGAATCCTAAATACTTTACTAAGTGACCTTAAAAACAAACACATACTGTTCTAAATTTATCTGGAATTCTCACTCAATCGATACTACTTTTAGATTTCTTAAAAAACACATCCGATTAAATTCTTTCATTACTTCATAAGTTAAAGAGTTCGAATAAAATCACCTAGGTTACTTAGTATTTTTTGATGAGTTTTACTTATTCTAGAGCCTGGTATGCTGGCGGGCTTTCCCCCCACTCCCCCTCCCCCACTAGACTTGATTAGCTCAAATATTTTTATTTATTTATTTTATTAAATATACCTATCTACCTATTTAAAAATGTCTAAGAAATATAAAAATTAATAAATTATGTTGATTAATGTCCATTATAATTAGTAGATTAAAAATTCATTTCATAGGCTATGTTCATGTGTTGGATGAGTGCGCGTGTATATATCTTTTATCTATGTTTATATCTATGATCTGTCAAATACATCTATACTTATATTGTTTTATGGTATCAATCTAGAAAGAAAAAATTCTACTATGTCTCAGTTATTTTTATCTTTATTTCAACCCATGTTGTTCTAACCAATTGAGTACTTGAAAATGTCTCGAGAGAGACGAAACGTTGTACAAAAATTGAAGAAGAGCTTCAATAAAAAAACTTTGTCCAATAAACTGAATTTTTAATCTAATAAAAAATTAATATTCAAATTAATTTAATTTATTAATATTCAAAGTTGAATGCCTGTGTGTACATATGTACAATGCACATATCTGATAACTCGACAACAATTACATTACTCAGAGAAAGTTCGTTCCGTTGCTAAAATTTTTGTATTACCAAAACGCAAAGCTGATTATATATTTGGCTTTTTAGCTTTAGAAATTTCAAATTTAATCGTTAGATATTTTTATGGCAAACTCATGGCACACCTCACAAGTTTTTATTATCAATAAGCTACATCTTTATGCTAAGTTTCAGCTTTACAGCCCAAAACATGGGATGAAATTTTTTTCTAAATCTCCAAAATCTGAGTAAATTTGACTTGAAACATTTTCCCTTTTTTCCAATTTAACGTTTATAATTCATGTACAAAAAGTAGGTTTTTTTTTTTTAAATAAGTACAACCAAGGGCTTCAAAGCCATGAAATATGAAAGAATTGAGGACTTCTAACAAAAATAAAGTAAAAAGTATTTTTGATTTTTTTAAAATAATTATATACTTACAACGGCAACACAATTTAAAGAATATAAAGTTCAAAAACCAAATTTAATTGTAATGTAATGAGTTTTTTATCATCCCTCTAAATGTGAAGCTCAACATACTGGAGCTCTGAAGCAGCCAATTCATCTGCTTTAATACAGGATCCGGTCCAATACAACAGAAAGAGTTATTTTTTACAGGGGGATCTTATCTTACCAAAACAGATTTTGGTCTGTTTATAATTGTTATAATTTACACTAAGTACCGAAAAGAATTAATGATTCTAAAGTTCTACCAATAAGTTAACAAGAACATGTTGTAATTCATCCAAAGAAATTTCCGCAATTTATAATACTTGTGTAAATTCTCTGAACGCCTTTATGATTGTGAAGCTTGTTTTGCCTGGGAGCCAAAAAAGGGATAAAACCCGCACAGGAACTGATGTATAAGATATATCTGAAAATGTTAAAATATGTTATGCTTGCTAAGGGCAATATCCAAGAAGTGCTTTTTTTATCGAGAAACTTTTTAAGTAGAAATGACATTTCGTCGGTTAATAGCTCCAAAAATGGACACCGAATCAATGAATACTCTGAACGTTGCAGGTTGGTTCATTTTTGTCATATCAATTAGTACCTACTTGATAAGGAGGAGCTAAAAGGTCGTAAATATAAACTTTCAATTTAATTATTGAGAGTTTTTAGAAATGGATTAGTCCAAAGATTCCCGAATCATCTTTATTTATTCCTGTTTTGTATTATTTCTATTTTAATTGTTCCTCAGCGAAAACAATTTTTATTTACTCAAACTCGTCTGGACTTGTCTTTGACATGCTTGAACTTGAAGATATACCAGACAGGGTATTCAAACCTTCTATCCGCACTCTTTTCGGAAAATCATTCAATTTAATTTCTCCTTGAAACTATATAACACTTTTATTTCATTTCGAGATCCAATATACATACTTTTCAAAATAAAAAATGTTTTCTATAGAAATATTTGAAATAATGGATAATAATTTGAAAATTTAAAGATCCTCCTGAAATTTTGAAGTCGACCTTATATATCGTTATATCATTTATGAAAATACTCTAAGTGTTTGAAATTTTAGGGATTCGCCGCATCCACAGCATCCATGGATTCCAAATAATATTAAATCGATATTTAAATTGAACTTAATTGAAAATGAGTTTATTTACTTTATATTTGTTTTTGGAACTTAAAAAAAAAAATGTAAAGGTTAATTTGCTGATAGAGGTTAAGAGAAAAAAAATCAATTTCTTTATAATTTGCTTTTTAAATAAGTTTTCTTTTCAAGTTTAAGAACTCCCCCCCCCTCCCTCCCTGACCAAAAACCCTTTTCACTCGTTTCTACCCTCTTCTTCATTTTCTTTCTCTTTCTTTCTTTATATATGAGTTTTTCTTTCTAGCTCTTTGACGACTTAACATCATTATATTATTTAATTGAAGATCAATCGGCTATTTACATATTACGGTTCCCTTGATTATATTACACGCTCATTAACATTTGTCTCCTTATTATTATTAGTGCATAATTAAATTAATAATGATACATTCAATTATTTTCGAAATAGGGGATGTAAAAGAATATTTAAATTTATTAATTAATTAAAAAAGTATTACAAAGAGTATATAATTAAGCTTTTGAGAGTAATAATTATATTGATATATCTTATAAAGGATTAAAAGGAGAGTTCTAAGAATATGAAAAAATATTCTGGGATGTTTATCGGAAGCCTCATGACTTTCACTTGCCCTGTATTAATAATATACTAATATTAAAATAAATAATCTTCAACAATATTAGTATTGCCTTATATGCTAATGTGTATTAAATCAGATAATTTTCGATATGGTACTTTATTATTTATGTGTTTATATGCATGTGTGCAATTCAGTGTAAATTAGATCTTTAAGTGGTTGGAATTATATAGTTTCTAATTAACAACATTAATAATATCATTATTAATAGTAATTTATTGAATGATTTATTTGAAATCATTCTATTACATCACCTAAATAAAGTCATTTTTGAATTTCTTACCGCTAATTTTATTATGGATAGTAGCGATCCTAGCGGAGTCCGCTCTAAAGACTTGTAATTCAGGTTGCCGATATACAGGAGCTTAAGAGAGGCAAGATTTAAGGATTGTATTTCTATTGTTCTTTGTAATTCACCTTAAATTCTTGTATGTTTATTTATACACTTAGGTTTCTCCAAATCTTCTATTTGATGAGTCTTTGAATTTCTTACTCCGATAGCAGGTGTGATTGTAACTTGATCCGCGCGGAATTATCCTCTCGTTAAATATCTTATTACTTTGACGCCACCGATTATGTAAATACACACACTTATTCACTTATATACAGAGTTAGAAGATCGGTCGAGTTTCTATGTAATTTACAAAGCTTTTATTCTAATTTGGCATTAATATATAATCAAAAATAAGCTGACGTGTTCTGATGTGGCCATTCACTTGACTTTACCATACAACCTAGCCCCTCTCTTATATTTAATATTTAATAAAATTATTTATAATCATGTTGGGTTGGGGGGTTAGTTTTTGCATTTTTAGATTACTGTGGGCCCACTGATTATGTATACAAAATTTGGGTGAGTTTGGTACAAGAGCCTAGATTTTCGTTTTTTGACACTACACCCCCTCCCCCATTTTGGGCGGTTAATTTTTGGATTTTTAGACTTCTAGGGGTCCACTGATTATGTATACACAATTTGGTTGAGTTTGGTACAAGGGGCTAGATTTTCATTTTTTGACCCTACAACCCCCCCCCTTTTGGGCGGTTAATTTTTACATTTTTAGAATTCTGGGGGTCCACTGATTATGTCTACAAAATTTGGTTGAGTTTGGTACAAGGGCCTAGATTTTCATTTTTTGACACCCCCCCCCCCCCATTTTGGACGGTTAATTTTTGCATTTTTAGACTTTTAGGGTCCCAATGATTATGTATACAAAATTTTGTTGAGTTTGGTAAATGGCCAAGATTTTCATTATTTGACCCTACATCCCACCCCACCCCCACCCTATTTTGGGCGGTTTGTTTTTGCATTTTTAGATTTCTGGGGTCGCACTGATTGTGTATACAAAATTTGGTTGAGTTTGCTCAAATGGGCTAGATTTTCAATTTTTAACCCCCCTCCAGCCCCTTTAATTTTGAGTCGATATGCACCAAAATCTAATCAGCTCTTAATCTCAATGGACCAAAACTACGTGTGAAATTTGGTTTCGATACTCACACTAGTTTTTGAGCTAGCTCGTCCACAAAAATTAACTAACTAACTACCGTAACTAACTAACAACTAGACAGACTAACAGACATTTTGACAAAAGAATTATTATCTCGAAAAATATAATTTTTTCGATGTTCACTTATTAGGGTTTTTTTGTAGACCGAAATGCCATGGTTTCGCTCAATTTTTTTAATCAAAATAGTTTCAGCCGTTTTAGAGATGTTTCTAAAAAAAGAAGGAAAAAAACACTTTTTTCATGCACGATTACAATACTTGACGATACCCTGTATGGTAAAGTAATAAAGAAATTGTCAAGATTTATATTTCTTTAAATTTGCTTTTTATATTTCACTAGTAAATTTTAGTGAACATAGAACTATAAAGTAAATGGCTTGGAAATATTTTAATAAAATTATTTAATAGTTTGTAGATCCTCTAGTCTTGCGTTCACTCAAATTGTTTTATCTTAAATCATTACAGCTATTTTTGAAAAATTAATAGCAAATTAAAAAAAATATATTTATATGTATTTTAGGAACGTTTTTAAAAAATATTATTAAAGTAATGTAAATTTAAAAATAAGAATTCTAGGTCTAGTCTTTTGTACAAACTCCTGATGATGGGCTAAAAACCCGACATATATATGGATTATTCAATAAAACTCAAAAAAAAAAATTGTTTTTAATTTTTCTTTGTGAAACACCACTACAACCCTTTAAAATTCCTTTGATTTTAATATGTTTCACTATAAACCAACACCACTTTCCCTAAATGTTAATTCTAGGTAGGCCCATCTTCAGGAGTTAAAAGAGAAAACTCTTTGAACATCTGATGGTACCCCGATATATATATAAAGAGAGAGAGATCATGCTAATAAGCATATTGTCTTTTATTTTTGTGAAACCTACCTAGTATCTTAATATTTTAAAATTTTTTAAATTTTCATTACTTTATTAAAATATGTCTCATCAAGAACTTACACCATTCTCCCTTAACAAAAATAAATATATTATTGCATTTTTTTAAATTTTTCTTGCGTTAATGGCTTAGCTGTAAATGTCCCCAACTTATAAGAGCTGATCAAAGAGCGTCTCCGCCGCTTGATGCAAATAAACATGAACTTAGATATAAATAAATTTAAATAGGTGTATGTTTATTTGCATCAATCAAATGACGCTTTAATTTATTCTTAAAAGTACGGTACTTTGATTATAAAAGGAATAATTGACCATTCCAAAAATTTCTCATACCCATGAATAAAATCATTGCCCTTCTAGGAAGCAATAAAATAGAATTAGAGGACGCCCTGAATGGAATTAACCAAATCCTAATAAAAGAAATCAAAATGAAAATAAACAAGAATAAAACCAAGGTCCTAGTATGTACAAAAAAAGAACAAACGAGACAGGAATGCATCAAAATTAACCAAGAAAACCTAGAAGGAGTTAAGGAATTCGGCTACCTAGGAAGTAAAATAACGGGATGGGAGGAGCGATAACGAAATTAAATCAAGAATTGCCCAAGCAAAAATGGGGTTTAATTCAAAACAAAAACTACTATGCTCCTCCTCAATCAGCTTAGAAAACAGGAAGTTGCTATTGAAGACATATGTATGGAGCATAGCCATGTACGGGTGTGAAACCTGGACAATTAGAGAAGCGGCGAGAAAGAGATTAGAGGCTTTCGAAATGTGGTGCTACAGAAGAATGATGAATATCAAATGGATGGATAAAATTACAAATGAAGAAGTTCTTGGAAGAATCGGAGAAAGAAGAACCTTGTGGAAGAGTCTGAAGTAGAGAAGAGGTCAGATGATGGGGCACACACTGGGACATGGGGGACTGCTTAGGGATATCTTGGAGGGGGAGGTGAAAAGAAAAGGGGAAGGGGAAGACCCAGATTAGAATATTTCAACCAAATAATTGGGGATATGGGATGCCAGACATTTAGAGAGGTCAAAAAAAACAGCTGGCGGGGGACAGAGTCGAGGGGAGACGGATTGTTGCATCAAACCAGTCTTAGGACTGTATACTCAATGATGATGATATAAAATTCACCAACTGATTACTTTTCTATTAAACTCCTTGATTGAACAGCTTTTCAATCAAAATGTTTCGTCTATTATTTGGCATTTATCGACGGCCATATCTAATATCCGGGAGATTATCTGTTAAATTATACTTTATTATAAGTTAGTACTAGGTCAGAGAGGGTAGAGTGGAAAATAAAGTGGGCCTGCAGGAGATTACTAAACTTACCACTCCCTTCAACCCTGACAAAACAACCCCTTCTAATAGATCCGCCCATTTAATCTCCTATTGATATATTAACTGCAGGTTAAGGAATTTTTATTCATATCGTTAATGGAAATTGATAAAGGAATTATTACTTATAAATCGATAAGTTAAATTAAAGCATTATTCTAAGAACTTTCCCTTTCACATAACTTATTCTAAGAACGGATTGATCTTCCCTTTCATTTTATTTAAATTTAATTCAAATCAAGCAAATAAATACCAAAATCAATATATAGGTAGTTAAATGAAATCAATTAAAGATTCGAAACACATTGAAAAATCTTAAAATTGTATTCTATTATTGTGAACCCCAAGAAAATTCACCCCTCCTTGAAAAAATCATCTTATTTAAATTTTGATTTTAGGGAAATTGTTACATAAAACTGATAGATTTGATATTTGTATCTTATTTAGCTTATTTGAACAATGATATGCGATAGGGACAGTAATAGGGTTCAGATTTACTTTTGTACAAAACCTTTCAAATGTATTTATTTGAAATTCAAACATCACTGCAATCTTTGTACTACCCAGAATTTCAGGTTTGGTACTTGGGTTCGTCTTTCGAGAATAAGCTCTTGGTACTTGGAAATCAAACATATCTAATAACATAATTTAAATTCTTTTCATTTAAAACAATTACGTTTTTGCTATTTCCCCGATAATAGTCGTATATTTAACGATTTTTAAGGTTTCGTTTAAAAAGTAAATAGGATCCTAATATTGTCGCTTCAATGTCTATCAGAGCATTAAAGCTTGCAAACTGCAAACGATTGTGTGGCTAGTTAACTATAACAACAAAACGGATTTTCTATATCCACTCGGGTAATTAACCCCATTAGAAATAACACAGATAAAATATGTATAATTAAAAAGACTGATGACGAAGGTTAAACCGTGGAAACTATAGTCTCAAACAAATAAATTATATGTATACCATATAACTACAAATTTATATTTGGTATATAGATATGCATGTAGGTATATGTTTATTTGCACCAAGCAAAGGACAACCTCATTGGTTTCTCTTTATGAATCAACAAATCTGCTACCCTCAACAAAACAAAATCTTTCTAATTAAATTAAATATATTCAAACTTGAAACTTTTAGAACTTAAATGTATTCATTTTTCCTGAAATCAAAATTTCTATTAAAAGATTATTTGAATAATTATTTTGAGGTGGTCTAAAATAAAAAATATTATCATAGAGTGTGGGATATCTTATTTGATTTAATTTTAAAAGACCTTAGACATCATAATACAAATATAAAAAAATCCACAAAAATACAAAGTGATACTTCACAATATAAGCATAAACAAGATCCAGAAAGACAAAATACAAATAAAATATCAGAGGAATTAATACTGGCTGACCGCAAGCAATCATCACCAATGACACACGATCAGATCCCTCCAGACTGATTGATCTCAGGAATTCCAAAGATTCATGGAAGATATACTGATGGGAGACCCGATTAGCAGATCTCTGTATTCGGTCAATCGCATTGGAATAACCATAATTTGTGTTGTGGAAGGGAATTTCAAATAGCTTATTTGACCTGGTTCTATGCGTGTGGAATCTAAACCTAATCATGCCAAGCAATACAGGACAATCAATTTTACCGTTGACAAGTTTTGAAAGAAAGGTTATATCGAAAAAGTAAAGATCGTAAAGATCTGTAAAGATCATTTTTTAAGAATAAGGGCAGAGCCGGCTGAAGGCAAAGGCGAGTTAGGCGGCCGCCTAGGGCGCCAGATTTTTAGGGGCCCCAAATTTCAAATTATTTTTAACAATTCATTTTAATTTTTTGACAAAATAAATAATAAATAATAAATGAAAAAATGTAATCTATAAAATTATTTTTTATATTAATTTTTTGAGGTAATTATAAGAAGAAAATTTTATCATAAAAATTTGCATTGAAATAACTCGTTAATTATTGCGCTGTTGTTCTAAAAGCGCTTTGTAAGAAAAACAGCTGTACTTGGGAATCACCGCTTCTACAAATAAGACTCATAGATGAACTAAAGAACTTCCACAAAAAATACTAGTCAAAAGTTTTGCATCATATAAATTATAAATAAATAAACTGCAACGGATCGTTGCTAAACTTTATCCAATGAACTATCGTAGTCTAGGGTAAAGTACTTTAAAATATAATTTTACAAAAAAATTTATATGACCATTTTTGTGGTCCTCAAGGTACTCAATTACAATATTAAATTTCATCAAAATTGGTTATCTCATTTTCAAGATATTTAGAAAAAACTAAAAAAGTACCGAAATAAAGTACTAATGTTTGTGGGCCGATATGTACCAAAAACTAATCAGCGCTTCATTTTGTTAAAATAATGTTAGGTTTTCATTTTCATTTCAATTGGTGCAACGGTGTGGAAAAATCGTGGACGAAAAAAACGATAACATACATCCATCCATCCGCACGCACTTCCAAAAAAATGGCACTTTTTGGCCTCTCGACGAGACCCCAGGTAATTTTTGTCAAAATCGTCACCTGCTAAAATTCAATCTAATTGAATACTACAATTTGTGACCTTAATTGAGTCCATGGGTTCCGTAGTCTTTACCTAAGGACCCTTTGAAGTCGCGCTTGCCGCCAGACCGATTACAATACTTTACCCATGCTTCGCATTGGATAAAGTAAAAAGTTAATCAAAGAATCAAAACAAATATTGCAGGTTTGAAGGTAAGGAAAATAATTTTATAATAAATATGAATGTATTATTCAATCGAATTATGATTTATTTTTATGTTTAGCATGGCACAAAACCTTGCTGGTGCATTTATTCCGCGACATTTCAGCCCCCGACAAAATATCCCCGACAAAATACCCTTCAGACCAAATATCTCATGACAAAATAACCATTCCCCGCGTGAATCTTATGAGTAATGCAAATCGACTCCGGTTCGGTTAATATATATTCAGTTCGGCTCGGTTGGGTTCGTATAGCTTCTTTTCGGGCTGGTTTTTAGACGGTTCGGTTGGCGTCAACCTCCGAAATTTTAGTACGGGCGGGATGTGTATCGGGCTCCCATTTTTTTTCTAATCAAACACACATTGAAGGAGACAATAAAAGAGTGTGTCTTTTGCTGGAATTATAAATTTTATTTATTTATAACGAGACTATAGTTTCGAGGGCTTTGCCCTCTTCATCAGTCTATTACAACGGATTCACAGGAATTAAAAAATTAATTAAAAAATTAATTCCTATGAATCCGTTGTAATAGACTGATGAAGAAGGCAAAGCCCTCTAAACTATAGTCTCGTTATAAATAAATAAAATTTATAACTCCAGCAGAAGACACACTCTTTTATTGTCTCCTTCAATATATATAAATTCTGCTACTCTCGGCAAAAACTTTCATTTTAATATCAAACACACATTGAAAACCGAACCAGCCAATCGTCGGGCGGGGTGTGTTTGGGGCTCCCATTTTTTCCTAATCAAACACACATTGAAAAGCGAACAGCCAATCGTCGGGCAGGGTGTCTCTTTTGTATTCTCCCTTATACTGGGGAATATTTTGTCAGAAGATATTATGCCGGGGGATATTTTGTCCTTGGGATATTTTGTCGGGGGATGTTTTGTCGGGGATATTTTGTCGGGGGCTGAAATGTCGCCGTACCGGTGCATTTTATCGTAAACAAAAAAAAAATTAGGGGCGCCAAACAAAAACTCGCGTAGAGCGTCATTTGACTTTAGGCCGGCCCTGAATAAGGGTTAAATATTTTTCATTCCATTTTCTTTATAGACTCTCAAGTAATCATTTTTAGGTGATTTTTGTACCTCTCGGCTTCTAAAAATGACATAACTTAAAATGATGAACATTTTCCCAGATCCATTCATTCTTTCTTAGTCAATGAAAGATAAGAACGTATTCGATATCTCAAGTATTTTGGAAGTTATACGTTACGGGACCCTCGGTATGCGGCCCGACCCACATTTGAGAAGTATTTTTTTTTTATTATTTGCATTTATCACAAATTCGAAATTCTTTTTAAACGCGATGGAGCTATTTGATTTTTAATTATAAAAATGTTCTATTGAGATGAAATATAAATCATAAAATCTATCTGACGCATAAAAAATATGAAATAACCCAATTAATTTTGAAACAATCACCTGATTGGATTAATATTATTATTTTTTTTTTTAAGATTTAATTTCAAATTATGAAGGTAAATACATGAATATATGTGTGAGTGAGTGTTTAATGAATTTGATACACCTATATAATATCTGTTATACTAATCAGGTTTCATTAGAGTAAATTTAATTTTCCAAGAATCCAAGAGGTATATTATTAATACGGTGTAATAGGGTTAAATATTTGCTACAACGACCTTACGGGCTTACAGTCACAACGTGCAAGCAAACCGTGAGCCTCTTGTGACGAATATCTCTAGAAAATTCACAATGAGACAAGAGTAGAATAAAAAAAAAAAATACGAATGTGAAGTGAAATTTTGGCTCTTGCTCCCAGTTTGTACCGAAAATAACTGCAGTCGGAGAGAGATAGAGAGAGCGGCGCCATCGCTTGCTGCTCTTTTATTTATATTTTTCAAGTCGACTTTGCTTGCCACCAGCACCGAGGTCAAATGCCCCCTTGCCACCCCTGAAGAATACAAACATCACACGATTTATGCCATTAATTCATAAATTACGATTTACTCGTCCTCTTTTACTAAATAAAAATAATTTATAAATAAAATGTTTATTCTTGAAATTTGGAGCCTTCCTTTTCACAAATAAAATAATAATTTAGTATAATTGAAAAGTTATTGCTGAGAGTAGCAGAGTTGTTGAGTCATAAAGAGAAACAAAGAGGTTGTCTTCTGCTTGATGCAAATAAACATACAGAAAAAATTGTTTAATGTTTTAACTAGGCTTGTCTGCTAAGTAAGAACAAAAAACTTCAATACCCCCGCGATCACTATGACCCCATGAAAAATAAAATTTATAATTAATAAAAGACTGATGATGTAGGCCAAGCCTTCAAAACTATTGCCTCAATCAAATAAATAATATATATATATATATATATATATAGTCATTAGAGGTTTTTCGGGTTTCTCCGCGTGGGTTTGAGAGTAAAACTTTCAAACCCAAGCGGAGAAACTCCGAAAAACCTCTAATGGATAGAACCTATCCGCGGAAGCCTCACTGAACATATATATATTTGATATATATGTAACTTTGGAGGTTGGATTTTTCTTTAGGGATGAAACGATTCTGAAATAAATGTTTGTTTATTTTTTTTGGCTTTTCGGCCATGGTAGCCATAAGCCATTTACGATACTATTTATTTTTATTTTTAAATTTGTCTCTACCTCGGGGGTCAGATTTTAGCCGGATGCCTCGAGCCGGATTCGAACTCGGGTCCTCTTGGTTAGCTGGCTGACATGCTACCGCCTAGCCTACCCGACCCCCCATGTTTGTTTATTAAAATAATATAAAACAATATAAATACAATATTTACAGCTATTCATCTGAAATAAATGAATAGAATTATGTCCTTTGGTAATTATGAATATCAGATTTAAAATAGATTCTTTTATATTATATATTTATAAGTATTCATGAACATGAACACATGTCTGTATTAAGGTTACCAAGTAGAAGCATGCAATTCGCATTTGGTTCTCAATTCTGTCCCTAGAATGACTGAGTACTAAAAACAAATTACATATATTTGTGTATATTTATTTGAATCAAGCAGAGGACAACTTCTATGTTTCTCTTTATGAATAATTTAATAAATTACTATTATTATTTATTATCGTACTGTCAACATTTTGAGTTAGAAATTTCTCAATGATATAGGTACCAGTGGTGTGCGGTCCATGGATGCTGTAGATGCGGCGAATCCCTAAAATTTCAAATTTTCATAAATATATAAGGTCGACTTCAAAATTTCAGGAGTACCTTTAAATTTTCAAATTATTATCCGATATTTCAAATATTTCTATAAAAATCATTTTTTGTCTTTGAAAAGTAAATTAGTTCTCGAAATGAAATAAAATTGTTGCATTGTTTCAAGGGACAATTACAATGAATGATTTTTCCGAAAAGGGTGCCGATAGAAGGTTTCAAGTTCCTGTCTGGTATATCTTCCAGTTCAAGCAATTCAAAGACAAGTTCAGACGAGTTTTAGTCGAATAAAAATTGTTCTCGCTGAGGAACTATTAAAATATAAATAATACAAAAAAGGAATAAATAATGAAGATTCGAGAATCTTTAGAATAATCCATTTCTACGAACTCTCAATATAAAAGATCAGAAATAATTAAAAGGGCTATTAGCAAGTCATAGCTTGCTTATAGCAACAGAGATTAGGAGCAATTTAAGATTTTCTCATAGGACAGGATGATGCATTCTGGAAGATGGTCGATTTCCATCTCAAGGACTGCGGAGCTTGTCACAAGATTTAATTTCTGACTCCTACCCTCACTCATACAAAGGAGTGTTCGTTTGAGGCAAATGGCCTAAAATATATTTAAAAAAAAATCTAATAATAAACTTGAAAAATAATGAAAATGATATAAACCGAAAAAACTCAACTTTGACACCCTTGAAAAATCTGAAGTGTATACAAAGGGTCCCCTGTGGTCTGAATTTTTGATTTTCATAGAAAAATAAACTATGAATTAATTCCCAAGATATTTTTATCGATTCTAATAGAAGATTATTTAGAGAGACCAAATACGGTATTTGTTTTGATATGTTCTTTTACTTATTGTTTTTATTAATTTTGACAATATTTAAAAAATTCTAAGATAACATGCGACTACTGTAAACAAGGAAGATGAGAGAGAGAGAGAGAGATTTAAATCCCCACCAATTAGAGACCCAATTTTGTAAATAATTCATATCTGTAGTAAGAGGCCTCTTCCTGCGTGTCCAAATAAATATTAATAAATAAGGGCGCCATGGAAAAATTGTAATTAAAAAAAGTCGCCGCGACTGGGAAAAATTTGGGAACCCCTGGGCTAAAGGGTTTTTCAAGTTTCTATTTTCGCACTTGTTAGTGCTTTCAGCCGAAACCGAAGCATTCAACCACCAAATCATCAAACCTGCAAGTTTTTGAAAAAATAACGAAAAACCAACACATTTGAAGGTAATGTGTACTTTTCATGGGCGTCCATAATGATGTTGATAATGTTTATATATTTTGTTAATTAAACCTCTCTGAAGGTTTAAATAAATACAGTACAGTTTAAATGATTAAAAATATTAATGACATTTCTAAAATCAGATAGTAAATATGTAAGGAGGGAAAGAGCGCTCATTAAATAAAATATTTAATCAGAGGTATTTAATCAAAATTTAAAAATAATTTTTATGCGCAGATTATTAACTGCCTGGGCATTTGTCATAGTCTGCAGGAAGGAAGAAAACATTGATCAGATTCTCTCTATAATGCATTGCCCTTATAATTATATTTTTTCTCTCAGGTATCATAGTGAATGAAAATTATTTAAAAAAGAGAACAAACTCTTTAAGCTTTCTCAATTATGCTAAGGTGCAAGTAATATAAATAGTATGTCTGTAAATTTACACATCTCTAAACGGTGTTTTTATTTTATTCGGAACTCTAAGAGCCGGTTGCATGTCGCAAAGTAAATGCTTTTTACCACTAACCAAGGTAGATGGTAAATGGAGGGACTGGGATGGCCAATCAGATGACAGGCACTGAAAGTTCCTGTCATCTGATTGGCCATCCCAGCCCCTCCATTTACCATCTACCTTGGTTAGTGGTAAAAGCATTTACTTTGCGACATGCAACCGGCCCTAAGACCGTCCTATCTTAGAAACGAGCTTGACACGCTCGGGGTCAGTTCTGTCATTTTTTCCGATTCCTTACCTTATAATTTCCTTCCTATATGATTTCCTACTCTGCTAATACAGATTGGCTATCGGGGTAATTCCGTGGATAAATAAACCCCAGCTAAAAAAGGAAGCTGTCTGATGTACAGCTATTGTATATATAAAAGAATCTAACTGAAGGTTTCTACATTTTATTCGATAGCGACTCTAATGTAGGAATTTTTGTCAAATATTGAGTGAAAATAATATTCGAACTTATATATTTCTAACTTGAAATAATGATATTAAATAAATTTTATTTAATATCATTATTTCAAGTTAGAAATATATAAGTTCGAATATTATTTTCACTCAATATTTGACAAAAATTCCCTACATTAGAGTCGCCATCGAATAAAATGTAGAAAACCTTCAGTTAATTAATGGCAGGCATCTAACATACATGCTAATAGATCCAGCGCTCTGGACTGGGAGATCGAGTATATAACATCTGAGATTTCAAATTCACTCGGTGATCCATCCGAATGTCTAGCGGGCTATACGCGAAATGACGTTGGATTGTAGCTAAGTGGATTACATCTTTTTCTCTCTTGGTCCAGAATTAATACTCCGCAGACTCCAATAGCGTAATCCGCAGTAGTCTCGCGAGATAAAAATATATTTTTTTCAAATAAGCGCGGTCAAAATAATTCTTGTTGACGTATCAATTATTCTTTGATATATTAATGAGAAAATTAAAATTTATATAAAAGAATCTGATAATAAAGTGAACCAAATTGGCTGTTTGATCATATTGTTAGTGTTTATTTTTTTATTTTATTTTATTTGAACGGAACAAGTCCTTTTACATATTATGAAGCATACATATACACATTAAATTACAAATCAGACTAAATAACAGTAAATTTATCTACCCAGCATCGGTTTATTAACACTAAGAAAAGAACAATTGTTGACGTCACCGCCAATGATCATCAGATTACTTATGTTTATCATTCGGTTTAGAAGGGAAGCCATCATATATTTTGATCTCGGGCAATTTTGTGTAGACTCTCAAGAAATCTATACCCACGTTATATGAACAATGACCATCATATAAAAAATAAAAATAAAGCTTAGAAGGAAAACAGAAAAACAATTTACAAATTTACAGATTACTATATTGATTATTAGGAGTCAGGTTGGCCGAGTGGTTAAAGTGCATGCCTTCTATTCTAATCAAGCTAGCGCGTGTTCAAGCTCGATTCGATGCAAATATTTGACCGGCTATAATCTGATTCCTTCAAGGGAAGGCAATGGGAAACCACCCCTGTGAAAATTTTCCCCTGGAAAATTCCAATGGGGAGGATACTCTCCATAGTAATCGCTGACGCTCGGAATCGAGTATGGCACTTGAAGAAGAATATTGATTATATTAAACAAAAATATGTCCAAATATATTTATTAATATACAATTACAATTAATACAATTAATGGAAAAATCCAAAAATCGAAACTTTCCCTTCTTCAGGACCTAAAATGAAGGGGTGAAAGTTATAGGCTTAATTAACATATACTAAAAATTCAATCAACCTAGAATGCTGAAATTTGGCATACTGGTATAGCTTGACACATTAATAAAGGAGGAAATTGAAACACCGAAACTTTTCCTTCTTCAAGGCCCGAAATGAAGGGATGAAAGTAATAGGCTTAATTAACATAAACTAAAAATTCAATGAACCTAGAATGCTGAAATTTGGCATACTGGTAAAGCTTCACACATTAATAAAGGACTAAATTGAAAAATCGAAACTTTTCCTTCTTCAGGGCCCGAAATGAAGGAGTTAAATTTATAGGATAAATCCAACTTACAAAAAGAAGTGAAATCTCAACAAAAAACACTTGTGTAAAAAAAGGCCAAGTTCGATTAATAAAATCCGTTTGCCAAAAAATGTAGTGAGATCTAATGTGCTGCCAAGTTCAACATCATCAATTTATTAAATGAGTCGAGAATATATTAGTAACTTCAATTAAAACGCATGTTTTTCATTTCACATGTCCCTCTATATTTTTTATTGATTTCACATTTTTAGATGAAATTATTTTCAAAAAACTTGGCTTTTACGCATTATTATGTTTATGTATGTCACGAATTACTAGTTACCATATCATGGGATCTTAATAAGAGGAGAGTGGTGAAGGCCCTATCAAACAATAATAATAATAATTTAATGCGTAAAAGCCAAGTTTTAGGAAAATAATTTCAACTAAAAATGTGAAATCAATAAAAAATATAGAGGGACATGTGAAATGAAAAACATGCGTTTTAATTAAAGTTACTAATATATTCTCGACTCATTTAATAAATTGATGATGTTGAACTTGGCAGCACATTAGATCTCACTACTTTTTTTGGCAAACGGATTTTATTAATCGAACTTGGCCTTTTTTTACACAAGTGTTTTTATTGAGATCAAACTTTGTGCATCTCATTATGTTACTTACATTATAGCTATTACCTTAAAAACCAATTATGGGGGGATATAGCCCCGAAGCCAGGCCTCTGAATAGAGGGGGCGAGGTATACTAAATAAAATAGAAAAGATATTGTCTTCTACATTTTTAACATATATATATTTTTTAATTAATATTCAATAAGAGGGGAGAGCGTTAAAATCCAACTCTTGGCTCCTGCGGCTTCATTGAAATCAACAAATTTTCAAGTTATGTCAGTTATCCAAATAACATGTGATTATGTTATTTTTTAATGATATATACCTATACAAGAAGACTAAGTATCACTAGATTGTCAAAAAGTGATTATTCAGAATTTGATTGGGAGGTGTAGGTGATTCTGGACTACTACACCCTTAAAGATATGTAGTGAATTTAAATCAATGTCATAGAGATAAACAAGTTGATTAATAAATTGGTTTAATTATTTTTAAGGATCTACGTTCTCAACATAACAAAACAGAAAGGAAGATATTAAAGAATAAGTTCTCTACATCAAACATATTAATTATTTTGTTAAGGGAGAATGCTGTAGGTTCTTGGTGAAACATTTTAAATAAAGTAAAGAAAATTTTAAATAATTTTAAAAAGTTTCTTAAAAATTTTCTTTACTTTATATTAGTTATTATCGATTGATCTAGAAGAAATTAGATAAGTGAACAACACACAGTGAAATTAAAGTAAATGAAGTGGCGAAACATGTGATTTATAAAGCTAGAGTCCCCGCAATGATCGTTCTAGAAAATATTAGACAATTTAAATTAATTCTGATTTCAGCATAGATGGTGCAACCTGAAATTACAGATCATAAGCCTATCTACCATTTTCTTAAGAAGTCAAATATAATATTTTCTCTTTTAATAAGTTTCAAATTAAACAGTTAATTGTTATAAATTATTGATAATCTTTTTAAGAAAATGTCGAAAAAACATGTAATACCAATAAGTCAAAATCAACTTTTGCATCCTGAAAAGAAATTGAAGATGATACAACTTTGGGAATTGTCAAAACTTAAATTAGATTCGAAGAGATTATTGGTTGGATTTAAGTCTTAAAGGATTGAGAATTGTAGGATACGGCAATGATGGAAACACAGGAAGAGAATTTCAATCTCTAAAAGTCATAAAATAGAATTTTGTTTTATTTCAAGGATTCGTATATTATTATATAATATTTTTTAAATTTTTATTAATATCAGATTCCATTTCTGCTATTTTTATTTGCAATCAGAGATCTTTTTAGAAAATATATTTATGCTATTGGAAGCCTAACATAATCTCTAAAAGATCATTAGAGCGACATTTAACAGCATTTTCCAATTCATGTGCAAAAATAATTTAATACTCTAAATGCACTCCGTATTGACCTCGATCGTGTTTTTTCTGCTTTGTTTTTTGTGAACTTCAATTGATGGATGACGTCTATTACAATATTTATAAAAGAATATAACGAAAGGTTATATATATATCAACCTGATACCATATTGATATAGCACTCTATATTTATAAATGTTAGGAAAGATATTCAAAAATAAAAAAATTATTTTTAATTAAATGAATCGACATGATAAATATTTATAATTAAAAATTACTAATTACTTCTTACAACCAGAGGTTCTATGAGATCAGAAGATATTTTTTATTGTTGTGGGGTTGCTAATTGTTCTCTTTCTCTTTCTATTTGTTCGGAAGGGGACGAAAAGTTATGTTCCATTAATCAACATTTCGTTTCATTTGCTTTTGTTTCACAACTTTTTTTTTTGTAGTTGCTAAACAAAGAATGAAAATAATTAAATGGAATTGTAGTAGGTAATATGAAAAAATACATAAAGCCAGATAGATATGTTTGATGAAGCTTTAGTTTTTGTTAGTTTTTTTTTTTTATTTAATAACTAAATAATATGGCTAAATTGGCATCTAGTTCCCGATGCCAAGGGGGAAAAAACTAAATGGAGAATAGTTGATATTCTTATTATTTTTTTTATTACGATTTTACTCAAAAATATGAAAAAATGAGAAATACAAGAAAAAGAAAAATACTAATTAATGTAAATCCAAAATGGAATGATGTAATAATAATTGTATCTTGAAGGTGGCCGTTGATGGTCATAGAAGCATACAAAACGAGCTTAAATAAAGGAAAAAAAGAAAAATACCAGATTTCATGAATCCTTAAATATTGTATTTTTTTATTTTTATCTTATATATCTATTCAACTTTTTCACATTCTTTTTATTGAAAAATTCAACACTTTGAAAAAAGCTGATATTCAATAGGTATATATATAAAGTTGATTGGATATTGATGAGGCAGTCCAAAAAAAGAAGATAATTTATACTATCTTTTTATTTTTATTAAAAAACCGACGTTTCGGAGGCTATTCTCTCCTTCTTCAGGGTTTTGAAAAGTCAGCGAAAGAAATCCAATGCGACATTTCCCTCTTTCAGTGGCAGCAACAATAATAATTATATTGTATTTTATTCTCAGGTATAGGTTCATTCTCAGTTATATATAAATATATCAGTGGCGTGCGGTCCATGGATGATGTGGATGCGGCACATTCGTAAAATTTCAAACATTTAGAGTATTTTCATAAATATCGAATTCAAATTTTCAGGAGGATCTTTAATTTTTCAAATTTTTATCCGTTATTCAAAATATTTCTATAAAAAACATTTTTTGTTTTGAAAAGTATATGGTTCTCGAAATTAAATTAAATTGTTGCATAGTTTCAAGGGGCAATTAAAATGAATGATTTTTCGGAACTTGGTACGGATAGAAGGTTTGAAGGCCCTGCCTAGTATATCTTCCAATTCAAGCATGTTAAAGACAAGTCCATTCGTGTTTGAGTCCAATAAAAATTGTTCTCGCTGAGGAACTATTTAAATAGTAATAATTCGAAAAAGGAATAAATAAAGATGATTCGGCAATCTTTGGAATAATCCATTTCTAAGATCGGAAATAACCAAGAGTGTTCTAAACAAGTCATAACTTGCCTATAGCAATAGGATTAGGAGAAATTAAGATTTTCTTATAGGACAGGCTGATTCATTGTGGAAGATGGTCGATTTCCATCTCAGGGACTCTGGAGTTTAAGTCACAAGATTTAATTTCTGACTCCTACTCTCACTCAGACAAAGCAGTATCCGTTTGGGGCGAGGTCCCAAAATATATTTAAAAAAATTAAATGTTAAATTTGAAAAATAACGAAAATGATGTCGTATTCACTGAAATTTGTGAAGATTAAAATAAAATTTCAAAAAATGAAGGAGACTTTTCAGTCACCAACCGCTATTGTTATACTTATTTTAATTATTATTTAGTAATGTGAAAAAAGTCCCTTGGGCTATCTTTTATAAATTATAATTTCAATTAAATTTCATCTTTTCAAAGCTAAGTTTTTTTTCTAAGTCATTAATTTATTTTAAAATTTAAAAAATAATTATTATTTTAACAAATATCAAAGAAATAGTTAAATGTAAAAATGCTATTTTATTATAAATATTAAAGGAAAAATTATTAAAAGATAAATGTTACCAATATTTCCAACTTAACGTTTAGTTTTTCGACGATTTATTTGTATCGACTATTTAAAATTTATATATCGTACAAGTATGTATATCAGAGGTAGCATACAATATTAAAATGAACGGTTTCTTTAGATTTTTGTTTTTATGGTAGCCGATTTTTCTCGCCCAATCGGAATTTATGAAGACAGTTTCCTAAGTTATTTATACGGACCCGGAAGGCTCAATCAGCCATAAAGGTTCTTAAGGTCACTCTACTATCCTTTGAAACTGCAACACCTCCGACAGCCATTTTTGTTCATCCACCTATAATACACTCCTTTAGTAGGTCATTTACAGGCTATAGATGTCGAGGAATGCTATTTATAGCCATAGAACAGACACATTGGATCACTATTATGAGTTTATCAAAATTGAAGACTTGCCAGTGTTATACTATCTAGTTCTAGTACGTTAATAGAGAATTAATTATTGATTCACAAAGAGAAACAAAGAGGTTGTCCTCTGCTTGATGAAAATAAACATACACACACACATATATATCGAGATGATATATCTGTATATATATTATTTATTTGTTTGAGACTATAATTTTGAAGACTTGGTCTTCATCATCAGTCTTTCTTCAATTATAAATGTTTTTCATGGAGTCAATATCATATGGATATTGAAAACTTGGTGTTCCTTCATCACTGGTGGTTGACCTGGAACTCGCGATATATATGTGTGTATGTTTATTTGCATCAAGCAGAAGACAACCTCTTTGTTTCTCTTTGTGAATCAACAACTCTGCTACTCCCGGCAAAACAAAAACTTTTCAATTAATTATTGATTGTTAAAGGAAACATTTTTCCCAAATCTTTTGAATTTTAAATGACTTGTGGCCCTATAATTACGAGTCGAAACGTTTATTCCAATGAGAATATTTAATTAAAATGAGTAATTTACATGGTTTCATATGATAACCTGATACTATTTTATTGAAAAACAACTCAAGCACTAAAATATTAAATCTTACGCTCTAATTAAACATTTCTTGTCATTTTTTTTTATAAGCTGGCACTCTCTCATCATTTCTTTAATAATTTTTTTATTAATTATTTGGAATTTCTCTTGGAAGAAAAAGAAAGAAATAGAAATCATCCAAAAATCTCAAAAAAATTATGAACTGAATAAAGTAAAAATAATAAACTGAATAATTAAGTAACCAGTCATGTGATTGTTGAAAAACAAATTATTTGAAAAGAATCTTTAAATTTTTCACCCTCTTTTCTTTTCTTTTCTTAAAAAGTAGAAAAATGTCTTCAAAAGGAAAGAATACAAAAAATACAAGGTGTATTGATGTGTGTTTGTGTGCTGTAAATGTAAATGAATGAATGAACAAGTTGTGCATGTAACAACTCTAGTCGAGTGTGGTAAAAATTCCTCAAAAGGAAACGTTAATAATATTTCTAAAGACTTCGTTTAACGTGAAAGTGAATGGAGTGAAAAAAAGAAGCCAGAGGAAATAAAAACAAACACACAGAGGTAATTTTTATTTTTTAAATGATTGGAAAATTTTTCGATTTCATGATTGATATTTAGCTCTTCTAAAATTGTTTATTTTTACAGGGTATGGTTAAAAGTTCTTTATTAAGTTTTGTTTTAGAGTTTATTTACTTACATTTTTTCTATTATAGAAGGGTAGAGATAGGCTAAATCGAGGGGTGAACCGCGACCTAAAATCGTGTACACCTACTTCCACTTCCACTTTCATTTCCAAGTAGAAGATAATAGATGACAATAGATTATATAATGAATTCCAAAGTAATTCCAAATAATTCCAAAGACTGTATACAGCTAACTCCAATCGCGGTTCACCCCTCGGGCTAAATTAAATATGAGTTTGCTGGTAGGCATCGTTGCACGTGAATTTATTATTACTGTCTAGAGCATTTCCACAAATTGTATGTTAATTTATGTGTTTAACTCAACTATGGGATATTTATGTACATTTATAAAATAAAATAATTATAAGTTAAATTAGATTATAGAAAAAAATATAAAATAACCCAAAAATAATCAATATTTTTTTTTTGGTCGAATTTAAGAATTCCCTATTTTTTAACATATTTCAAAGTCATTGATTTTGAAAATTTGCCATGAAATTATATTATATTTATACATGAATTCTCCTTCTATTTGGGCCCTAGTATTGATTCACTTAAAAAAAATTTTTTTAATCATTTGTTAATGAAAATGTCTGAAACATGGAGAAAAATCATTTCCAATAATGATTTTTTTTTATCTCCCTGTGTATCTGAATTCAGATACGCCCAATAAGACAGAACCGAAAAATCGTAAAAATTAGTTCTGGTGTCAAAATGTGGAAATATTTTGGGCTTTCTAGCTTCAAAAATGCGAAAAATGTCTTTTAATATTCTTTTTTTTTCAATTTCTATATATTAATTTTTATTTTATTTTTTTAATAGAGCTCATTAAGTAATAATATATTAATTATTTTTAAATAATAAACTATTGGTGGGTTTTAAAATAAAAATAAAAAGAAAAAATGAATAAACGGAAATTAAAAAAATTTAATTATAAATTTTTATTCACACACCCACCTGTAAATAATTATTTTATTTAAGAAAAAACCAATCAAATTAAAGTTACCCGAAGATGAGACTCTGCCATATCGAATTGTGTCGGTGAGAAAACCCCCTAATCCAGAATTTTCCTCGAAATCGGTCCAGCCGTTTTCGAGAAAACGATTCTATAGAAATATATAAACAAGAATTACTCTTTTAATATGTGACAGTACCTATCCTTCTATTTCGATAATTGATTTATTTCCATATAAATTTAATATTAACCCTTTTTTATTTGTTTATCGAAATTTATTTAGTCACTGAATTGAAATTAAAAAAAATCTTCTATCCAACAAATGAATAATAAATCACCATAGAAAACTATGATAAATTGGAAATTGATTCTTTTTCCAAGATTTATTTCGGGTTATTCGCCTTTGGCCTCCTCCGCTTCGTCGTTTGTATTTTTTTTTTTATTTATCAAGGCAGAAGGTATTAATATTAGCAGAGCAGCGCTTTGATTTGGTTTACGTTCGGCATTTCTAGACCCTGACGAAAACCAACCCAACACTCACTCTGTTTAGGCCTGAGTAGATCAACCACGACAGTCTCCGAAACTTCTCTCTCTGTTACTCTTTCTCGCTTGATTGATTGATTGATTGATTGATTGATGACGATGAAATCAAAAGTGAAATCCTTTTCGAATATTCACAAAGTGAAATGGCTTATAAAATCCAATTTCGAATTGAATTTATAATTGAAAAGGCCCTATAAAATGATATAGAAATGAGGGGGAGGGGGTAATCATTAAACTATGATATTTGTATCAGATTCCGCATCAAAACAGTCATATATCATCATAGAATGTAAACAAATTGGATTGCATTCATTTTCCTCTTTCTAATTCTATTAATCCGACTAATTTTATTAAAAAGGAATGTATGGCTGTAGTTAAATTGTGCCAAATTTTATTACAATATTATGCTTGGGTGGTTGGCTGTTTGGTCGTTTCAATATTTGAAATTATTCAATAATTCAAATTATAAATTAGTAAATTTTATTTATTAGCGAAAAATGTTAATTAGCGAGCAATCAATTTGTTTAGCTTTCATACATTAAATATAATATGTATTATTGCATTATATTTATATTAGATATATACCAATGCCAAGTTTTTACACTTTGAACTCTTTTTTATTTTTGCTCTTTTATTTTAAATCGTGGAGAAAAAAATTTAATGTACAATTTTTTCTTTTTGATTGTCTGGATTTCGCGGTTGTCATGATAACTCAAGAACGATAAATCTTAAAAAGTTATATTTTGGTACCAAAATGTTTATATTTCTATTGCACTTTAGCTTCAGATATTTCGGCCCAAAAATAATTTTATTTATTCAGATTTTGAGGCATTGTCTTGAAAAAGATTAAACAAACAAATAAGTGTTTTTCAATGTCAGTTTATTAAAATTCATCAATTTATTTATTATTATTATTATTTTTTTTTTTAATTTTTAAAAGTCTCTTCCTCAACTATTTTTATTTATACCATATCTATACCTTGGCTCTAAGTAGAATTTATAATCACCTGAAGAGAAAATTTCTTAAGGTTGATTTTATATTATGATTAAAAACAAGGGAGCTTTTTAACTTTCTAAAAAGATTGTATTTTTTTTTCAAAATATCAACATCACTTGAAGAAATCTCCTTAATTTAACTTTAAAAATTAATTAATAATTTTTAGAAAATAATAGGCTCTATCAAAATAAATATATCAAGATAATTTTATCCGATATGTTTAATTTTACCTCAGAATGACTCTTCATACCTGTTTAATGCAAGGATGCCAAATACAAGTTTATACCTGTTTAAAACTATTAGAGAATATTTTTTAATTATTATTATTCTAGGTATGGCCTTTTGCGTTTTGTACTTAGACCAAATCGATACTCGTTATAGAGAGAGAATATTCATACTGACTTGACGTAAATACGGATAAAAATGTAAAAAAAAAAAAAAAAGAAAAATTGCTTACCGAGTCTTAAAATTTTTTTTTAATTTTTCATCAATTTTATAATTAAATTTTATTATTTTTTTTTCTTGTTTCAGGTAAACATATGAATACAAATCTTCTTGACTTCTTTGTGTAAGTACTATAACTTAGTAATATTATATATATACTATAGTGTTGCTTTGTAATCAATTCATGAAGGAATTTTTTTTATTTTTTAAAATTCCATTGTTAAATGGAGAAATTCTGCCGAAACTTTTGGTATTTTAATAAAAGTTTGACGATTGTTTTTATAAAAGATTTGCATTTATTTATACATATATTAATGATTAAGGTTCATTTTAAATTATGATTAAAAAAAAAACAAGGGAGTTTTTTAACTTTCCTAAAAGATGATACTTTTTACAAAATAACACTTGAAGAAATCTCCTTAACTTAACTTTATAAATTAATTAATAACTTTTAGAAAATAATAGGTTGTATCAAAATATATCATATAAATTATAAATTTTATCGGATATGTTTAAATTTACTTCAGATTGGTTCTTCCCCTTGAGATGTAAACCAAAGTGCCATACTTGGTAACTGAGCAGTTGGCTTTCCCTAGAGATAAAATCCTTCCAGCCTATATGTATGTACAATGTACCCACATCTCTTTAATGCATGCCACCTTTATTGACATTGATTTTATAAATTAATATTTATACAGTGAAATTTTTGTTTGGAGTTAGAAACCCCCAGAAGTGTAACGATGGTGATTGGCAAAAGCCAGCAACCACTTTTAGATGGGGATCAAAAATATTTTCCCTCTGATTATTTTTTTTAATCCCCGTTAAGGAAAGAAAGCCTGATATGGAGTGATTTTACATTGAATTATTTTCACCAAAAGATTATAATATATTTGTTTCTCAAACCATGCTCCTTTTGATAATAATTATTATTGATGACTTGAGTTAGCAAAATTAATCAACATTTGTAAACAGCTTATGAATCAGAAACCCGCAAGTTGTAATAATAATAATAATATTAAGATCTATACTTTGGAACTGGAACATAACCCATCTCTTTATTTTTTACTTTGAGGTGCTCACCCCCACGTAAGATACCGATCCTAGATATACGTAGTATCTATAGGTTACTTCTGTATTATGTAAATTTTATAATACATTAAAATAAAAAATGAAATGACTATTTTCCACAAAATTTGATTCTTAGATAAGTATCTGGAATCAACAAAAGTTTTAATTTCTTTATAAATTTAATTAAAAACAAACAAACAAAAAAAACAAAACAGTAGCTTTGACCAGTGGCGTAGCCAGAAAATTTTCATGGGGGGTGGGTCAATCCACAAAGCAAAATATTTAGTGGGCATTTTTATTATTAAAACAAATAGGTACTTTAAGAAATTAAAATAGAACATAATTCTTGATTAAATATTAGAAATATATTTAATTACGGTTACCCTAGTAGCACAATGTTTCAAACTACATATATAGTAACTATATAGATTACCTATATAGATTCTCGGAAACTATATATACTATAGTTACTATATAGTTTGAAACATTGTGCTACTAGGTAGTTTGCCATAAGAAATTATTTGTCGTTGCCGTTACTCATCCCATGAGCCCTACCCTTGGTGGGGAGGGGTTTCTGACCCCCAAAACTCACCACCGTGGCTACGCCCCTGGCTTTGACTGAAAAATTTCAATACTTTTTCGATTGTCTGTTTAATTATTTACTTTTCTTCTTTTAAATAAAAAAAAATCTTCCAATCATTTTGATCATTAAATAATATTTTTATAATCTCCATTTTGTGGGCTAATCAAAATGACACAAAAAAAGAGAGCTATCAGCTTAACGAAACCAATGCATTTTCCTTCGAAAACTGCCCATTCGTTCTTGATTTAAATTCTTTTCGTTCAGCCGAGTGGCTTTTAAAACGAATTAAAAGAATACTTACGAATGAGAGAGAAAATGATATTGGAATTAAAATAAAGGAATAAAAAAAAGAACAAAAAAAGCAAAGGAAAGAATGAGGAAGGCATGAAGCGCGAGTAGGGTAGTGTGGCTGTGGGGGATTCGGGGGACGCCAGGGGCATGCTGGGAGACGCGCGGGGCATCCTGGGGGGCGCGCGGGGCATGCTGGGGGAAAGGTTGGCACCGCTTCGCTGCCTCGGATCATCTCTCGCTTGTCTAAAATTGACTCCGCAAGCAAACTCGCGGCTCAGGACAGAGACAGAGAAAGTCGCTTTTGGTGGCATCCAAATGGGCGTCGGCGTCATTTCAAACGCTCTTCTTCTTCTTCGTGTTCTTCATCTAGCTAAAAAACCCGGCCAAACATTTTTCAAGCTCGTCTTAGTTTTATTAGAATGCCTGGCGCCATCTTAATGATACTTCTAATTAATAATAAAGAATTTTCCATTCACCTTTTATCATTCAAGTAGATACTAGGAAAATATAATTCCAAACATCGCATTAATGAAAATACTTCTTAAGGTAGTTCTTTCACAAATGCAAAAATTCAAAAAGTCTTCGAAACTTGGAATATAAGTCATTAAAAGCATAATAAACACACTGTTAAAATTTGAAGACGATTTACCACACCAAACATGAAATAATTGCAATCAAAAATGACATTTTTTACATATGGTAGATTGGGAAAGGGTGGGAAAATGATCATTATTTTATTTTTTTTCATTAAAGGACATTCACATCTTGATGAAAAATTAATATTTGTTAGAATAATATATTCGGAATAACTTAAAAAAAAATGAAATTATTTACCTCGTAGTTTTGATAAAAAAAAAAAAAAAAAAAGATATTTCGGGCGATTATTTTTAGTGGAGGAAATATAGGTAAGATCAATGGCTTGGAAACGATCCATTCATAAAGAGGATATAGTAGTGAAAGAAGTACAGTCACCTTAAAAAAACATAACCTAAAATTTTAGTACCGTTCATATGTATAGAGTGGTTACGAGGGTAAAACTTTTTGTGTGTGTTTACTTTTCTTCTTTTAAATAAAAAAAAATCTTCCAATCATTTTGATCATTAAATAATATTTTTATAATCTCCATTTTGTGGGCTAATCAAAATGACACAAAAAAGAGAGCTATCAGCTTAACGAAACCAACGCGAAAGAACTATTTTAAAAAGTCGGTTAAAAGAGAACGACACTTTCTTTCAATTTTTATTTTGCTCTATAGAAAGTTTAATTTTTATTTAATTTTCTATTATCGTTATTTCAAGAATGTTAACTAAATGTGTACCAAAACAGTACAACCTCTGCAGTTCGAGGTGGACCTTTGCATCGTAAAAAGAAGAAAAAAATTCAGGGATTGGGTCTGAGTTAAGTTACTTAACGCTTTAATTCCGGAATAAATTTTTCTTAAACAACAACTGGAATTTATTTGTTATTAGCTGCAAGGCCCGGCTTCGGCGGCCCTCTTGCTAGCCAGGGGGCACGCCAACCCTCGAACCCCCCTTAAACTCAACTCCCCTCCCCCCACCCGAAACCCACCCAGCACCCCTACCCCCCGCACTATGCACCAGTGTCCAACCCCCGCCTCCACACCACCACCCCAACACTCCATCCGCACCCCACCCACCTCGGACACCCAACCCACGCGGGAGTTAGGGCTTCGCGAATTTTTTTTCATACTAAGTGGGTCTCGTCATGAAAAAGATTGACAAACACTGCCCTAGACTACTAATATAATTTTTTTTAAATAAAAATAAACAAAATTATTTGATAAAAATCCATTTTTAGTTAAGGTTTTTTATATTTTACCTTAAACAATCCCTTGTACAAACAAAACAAACGATGTCAAAATTATGTAAGCCAATCAAGCAAGGTTCAAGCACTGAACTCGGCCCACTCTAGGTCGCGACACAGCCACGGACTAGGGGACCTTGTCAAACAATTATTTAACTCTGTATATTTTGTATAAATCCTTGAATAAAATTGAATTTTAATTTGGATAAAAATCCTAGGAAACTACCCCTTTACCGATATGTATCTTTTTTGAAATTTGATTACATTTTCTAATCAATTAGCAATGATAGAAAGAGATAAAGGGAGCGAAAGCTTCCGTCTCCAGTTATCTCTCTTTTGTATCTTTAATTTTGTATATGCTTCACCCACCCTTATTTCTTCCTCTGACGAACATGAAATGGATTTAATGTAAGTAAAAGTTTATTGATTGAAAAAGAAGATTTCTGATGTTACTTTGATTTGTTCCGCACTTTCCACCCTCTCCACACTTCAGCTGACTTACTCTTACCCTCTGCCTGTTTTCCTTGTGAAGTTTGTGTGATTTTTCTGTGAAGGGATGAAGAATGAGGGGACGCGTTAAGGTGATTTGAAAATTAGTCATTTTTAATCTGAGTCGAAGTCCTTTGAGGTTTTTTCTCCTTTCACTTTTTTCCACACTCCCCTTTTTCATTTCTATATGCTGACAAAAAAGATATTAATCAATTGCTGGATTTTCTTTCCGCTCTTTTTTCTTACTCTTCGCGAAAGCAAAATAAATTAATTAATTTGATTCTATCCATCGATTAGATTTTCCCCTTTCTCAGAAGCTACCTTTAGTAGTATTAAAAATAAAAATTCTTTAAAGTTGAAGTTTTCATGTAGAAGATACAAATGAGTCAAGGCAGTGGCGGATTTCGGCGTTTAAAGAAACTAAAAAGGGCCCTAAACTATTTATTTAATTATTTCTTCGATAATATTAGCACTATTTTCTTTTGGTGACATAGTGGTAGAATTCAATGGAGAATTGATTAAAATGCAGCCCTATAAATTAATTTGTTGAGACGTTTTTAAAGAGGATGAAAATGACGTTCTAATAAATTGGAATTTTATTTTTTCGTGCTGTCTTTCCATGATTTATTAGATTAGATAATATTTGGGATTCTCTGGGCCCTACCGTTAAATACGCCACTTAGTCAAGGATTCTTGTGGTTTTTTTAGGGCCTTTGTCATCTTCTAATACTAATTAGTATAATAGCAGAGTATCTCATTCAATCTATATTTTGTCAAAATTATAACACATTACTCGCATAATCCACACCCTTTTCTACTAGGATTCCCTTCATAAGTAAAATGGAACCCTATTAGTGTCAATGCAATGCATGTCTGAGCTTTTTTTAACCGACTTCACAAAAGGAGGAAGTTCTCAATTCGGCTGATTTTTTATTTTATCTATGTTACTTAATTTCTTCGCCAATTGTGAACCGATTTTGATGATTTTTTTTGCATTGGCTTCAGTATAGTTTCCAATTGGTACCATATTAATTTGGTCAAGTTCTGATGATATGATCAATGACAAAATAGCGGAAATCTCCAATTCATATGAGCAAATAATCGAAATTATAATAAAAAAAATCTTTTATAAAAAAAAAAAAACAATCTTAAAACGTTCATTTAAAACTTGCTAACGTTTCGAGAGAAATCCTCTATTTATGAATTGAATTTATTATTATTTTCTGATATCGGAAAAGAGGTTTTTTTATTTAATTAGTTTTTCCTCTTATTAAAAACAAGGACTAAAAAGATGATCAAGGACACTCGATGGTGGAGAAGTAATCTCCGAAGTCGAAGCTCAAATACAATGTATACTTTAATTCATGTAAAATAATTGCTTCAATAAAATAAAATTAAAAAATTATTTTCTGATGGGGAGAGGAGGTAGCAATTTGGAATTGAAATAATTATCGGAAAAGAGGTTTTTTATTTAATTAGTTTTTCCTCTTATTAGAAACAAGGACTAAAAAGATGACCAAGGACAGTCGATGGTGGAGAAGCAATCTCCGGAGTCGAAGCTCAAATATGTATACATTAATTCATGTAAAATAATTGGTTCAATTATTTTCTGATGAGTGATGGGGAACGGACTGAATTTAAATATGGAATTGGAATAATTATCGGAAAAGAGGTTTTTTCTTTAATTAGTTTTTTCCTCTTATTAAAAACAAGGACTAAAAGATGATCAAGGACATTCGATGGTGGAGAAGTAATCTCCGGAATCGAAGCTCAAAAACAATGTATGCATAAATTCATGTAAAATAAATGGTTTATTATTTTCTGATTCATCCGCACGAATCATACTCATACGAAATACATGCAAAATATTATCTTAAGTCTCACTATTGTCAACGTCCCTAAAAAAATAAAAATAATAAAAAAAATAAAACCGATTTTAAAAAAATATATAATGAGGGTGAGCGATTAGTACTAATCAAGGAAAATGACTAAAAAGGGCGGGGATAGAATGATCTCTCTTTAGAGGGTCTTTGCTAGGATCTCAAATACAAGTTTATACCTGTTTAAAATTATTAGAAATATGTTGTTAATGTCTATTATTCTAGGAATGGCCTTTTGAGGGTTTTGTACTTAGACCAAATCGATACTTGTTATAAAGAGAGAATATTCTATCGGACTTGACGAAAATTCGGATAAAAATGTAAATAAAAAAAAAAAAAAAAAAAAACATTGCTTACCGAGTCTTGAAATTTTTTTTACTAATTTTATAATTAAATTTTATTAATTTTAATTTTTTTTTCTTGTTTCAGGTAAACTTTTGAATACAAAACTTGACTACTTTGAGTAAGTACTAACTTAGTAATATTATATAGATACTATCGTGTTGCTTTATATTCAATTCATAAAGCAATTTTTTTATTTTTTAAAATTCCATTGATAAAGAGAGAAATTTTCCCGAAACTTTTGGTATTTCAATAAACGATTGATGATTGTTTTTATAAAAGATTTGCATTTATTTATATATTAATGATCAAGGGTTTTTGAGATTACAATTAGATATATTATATTTTTATTAAGATATTTAATTTACCTAATTAACTATCGAAAAATTTTATATAGTCAATCCAAGTTATTTCATAGTTCATACCGATACCTGAAATAATTTACTTTACACCTTCGTATGAAGTTCAGAATTAGCTAATTAATTTAAATAAAAATTTGGTGCTATTTATCGTACCATAATTGGAGCAAAGTAGAAAGCGACTTAACAAACTTTTTGAATACTAAACTTAGGCATTTTTTTTAAACATCATATTGTAGATTTTGCTGAGTGTTGTATAAGTTGTTTACTTTTGTAAAGAGAGAATCGTGAAACACGAGGGGTGAACCGCGACCTAATATACTCTACACCTACTTCCACTTCCACTTCCAAATATTTCCAAGTACTTCCAAATATTTCCAAGTACTTCCAAATATTTTCAAGTAATTCCAAATATCTCCAAGTATTTCCAAATATTTGCAAGTAATTCCAAATATTTCCAAGTACTTCCAAATATTTCCAAGTACTTCCAAATATTTCCAAGTACTTTCAAATATTTTCAATTACTTCTAAAATACTTCCAAAGAGGTGTACACCTACTTCCAATCGCGGATCACCCCTCGGTGAAACATATTTTAATGAAGTAAAGAAAATTTAAAAAAAATTTACAATTCTAGGTAGGTTTCATAAAATTTTTTGTGAAACCTACCTAGAAATTTTATATTTTTTAAATTTTCTTTACTTTATTAAGTTGTTTACGCAGCTATGGTCATTTCTTTCACTCCTCCACTATCTTTTCATACAACTATAAATGCATTCATATGTCAAAATCTTCCCCCTCTTAGTTTTTTCCCTTTTAGCAGAATTAACATAAATTATCGACGCAACCAATAATCTCTAACTAACAATTATTATTATTTTAGTCCAAATGATCCTTTAATAGGGTCAAATTTTGAACTCTGAATGTGAAACAACAAAACACAACCCATAATTCTCTCTATATAAACGGATTCTATTTTGATTCAAATTGAACTATTCATTTTGATTATTTGATCTCAATAAAATTGAAAATTGTAATTTAAACAACAACCTAGCAACAGAACATCTATCGAACGATCACTGATTGTTCTTTAAGCCGTATCAATCCAAGTAAAATTTATTACATTAGATAAATATATATAATTATATATTGGTTTAACCAATTCGAAAACTTATTTTTTCTAAGATATACTAATACTATATTTTACATTATTCAATGCATTACAAACAATAATTTTTAAGAAAAAAATAAAAACCGACTTCAAAAAAATTAAATGCAACAAATAAAAAACACTAAAAGGTATAAAATAATTATTAGCTTATTTAGTTACAAGTAAATTACGAAATATTAACATGAAATTACTTTTTGAAGTCGGTGCCAAACAAACCATACCTATAAGCGAGCGTACCCACCAAACGTACTAAGATCCGTCGAGCGCGATTCATAAAAGGTATGTTTGGCACCGTCTTCAAAAAGTAATTTCATGTTAATATTTTGTAGTTTACTTGTAACTAAATAAGATAATAATTATTTTATACCTTTTAGTGTATTTTATTTGTTGCATTTAATTTTTTGAAGTCGGTTTTTATTTTTCTCTTTTTAGTGATGTTATTAATAGTGGTCATATAATCAAAACTTGAGCAAATTAATATGGCACCATCCGTAAGATAACCCCTTTTCAATAAAAAAGAATCATCGAAATCGGTTAATAAACAAAGAAGTTAGGCCTGAAAAAAATGGGATCAATCGGAAAGTAGACTGAACCCAATTCAATTTTTTTTTCAAAATCGGTTCACAATTGGCATGAGATATGAGGTAACATAGGCACAAAAAAAAAAATTCAGTCGAATAGAGAACCTCCTTCTTTTTTTAAGTCGGTTAAAAATAGACGTTCATTGTAGTGACTGACAATAGGATAATGCCCCGAGAATTCCATTCATCTATTAAAACACTTCAAAATAAAATTTGTTATAAACTGCACCTGTATAGCAATATTCTTTTTCAGAATCAATATGATTTTCGCTGAAGTAGATTTGGAAATGTACATACGTAGGTATTACATCTCCGAAAAAAGCCAGGTTGTGAGCTCGTTAAACCATGGGAATAGTATTTTTTTTTGATATAATTAAACTTTTCTTGTAACAGTATATTTATTATTGTCTGAAACAAAAAGAGGCTATGTTACATATGACACTAGTTTAATGGTGGATACATTATTGATAGCTTAAATATAAGAGTTCAAATTGCCGATATAGTAATAGAATTTAAATTTCTAAGAAAATCCAAAAGAGGTTGTCATCTATTAGATCCGAGATGGAGTAGATTATTTTCAATTATTTATCACAAAAGTTGTTTTTACCCCCCTCGGAAATCGAACCTGAGTGTCAAATCAAAATTAGCAATCTGGGCTACCCTAGTAGCACAATGTTTCAAACAATATAATAACAATATATGTATGGTAGTGCCTATATAGATTCTTGAGATCTATATAGTTACTATATAATTTGGAACTTTTTGCTACTAAGGTAGTGATTAAAGTTTATTTCTATCGGCGATTTAAAGAAATTCAAAATTCAAAACACTCAAACTTTTTTTTAAACTATATGGCATGGCTTTGTTTTTAAATTTAGATTCACTTCAAAAATTAAGATTTAAATCTTTGAGTGAAATATTTAGAGGGTTCCCCTCACAGGTTAGCCATTTGATCCGGATTGCTAATTTTGGCACTCTGATTGGATTCCTGAGAGGGGTAAAAACAACCCTTCTGGTATATAATTAAAAATAATCTATTTCATCTTTGGATCTAATAAGTGATAACCACTTGTGATTTTCTTAGAAAACTTTAATGCTTCTCTGGATTCAACTAGGCTGATTTATATAATTGCATTTTGTTAAATCCATGTGCTTATTTCTCTAAGTGATTAATGCTACAGTAGTTTTGAAGAAATTTGTTGTTGGTACTTGGTGAAACATTTTTTATCCAATAAGATTAATGCTACGCCCGCCAACCCCATATAGACATTTTTAGTTGATTATAGCTATACGAGCAGTACCTGGCGTGCATACGGCACGCTCGGCACCGCTCGGCCCTCCGGGCTGGTGGCCCTGGCGGGCAGCGTCTCAAGATGTGATTATTAGCTGTCCGTAATTATGTTTTGAAAAAAATATTTTTTGAATAATGAATATTGATCAAAGAAAGTTGAAAAAAATATCATTAAATGCTTTATAAATACTTTATTAGAGTATACAACCAACCATTTCTCTCGAATTTCCCGATCGGTTTTTTTGTTGGCTTTTCGGCCTTTCTAGCCATAAGCCTAATTACGATACTAGTTATATTTTTTTTAAATTTGTCTCTACCCCCGGGGATCAGATTTTGGCTGAATGCCTCGAGTCGGAATCGAACCCGGGTCCCCTGGTTAGTCCCGATCGGTTGGAAACCTATTTCTTTTTTAATAATACATTTCAATATTTAAATTTATCTAAAAAGTGTCTCTAAATTAATTATATATAATAATTTTAAAATTAATTATCTACTAAAATTTCAAATGACCCGCGCAGTAATAAATTATGAATTAATCTCATTATCCCATTAAATTATATCTCATTAAAACTTATATTATAAATTAAATATATATAATATATATATATATATTTTAAAATTAATTTGTCTACTAAAATCTTAAGAATTTATATTTTTCTTAAATTCAAAAAAAAAAACATTAATTTTCGCGGTATGAATTATTTCCAAAAATTAAATATATATATGTAAGTTTCTTCTTAGGTAAATGAAAATCGAATTCTGAAATTGAATTTAGATTTAATAGGTTATGATACATTGTACATTAATATATTACAAATTATATACAAATTATATACAAATTAAATACAGATCAAATATTTGAACAATACCTGAAATTGAATTTAGAATCGATTTTTCAGGTCCTTTATTATTTCTTATTAATAATTATAATTTTTGATTTATTAAGTTACACGTCAGCTGAGATTGATGTCAAGTCATTGGGACTGGTTGGCTGGCTGGCTGGCTTGAGTTTGACGCGCAGTTTTCAAACTTAAATCTCCCCCTCCGAGACATCAGCTGGCAGTAACTTTCTTTTGTGAAACAATGTTGTTTTCTTCCCTTTTTTTAAATGCTACTTCATAGATGGAATTTGAAATTTTTCGCACAATTCGGAAAGGTCCTCTTCTGATCTTGTCTAGTTTATTTTTGTTTAATTTGCTGCCTGTTTCGACATATACCATTTCATCTTTCTTGAATTCATATTCCTTCCTTCTTTTATCTACTCTGGCTTTATTTTTTTTGAATTCTTCGATCGAGTTCTTTACTGCTTGCTCTCTGTCTTTCTCCATATTACTTTCCTGTTGGAGACTTCTTGGAATTATCTCGGATTTGTTTCCGAAAAGTAAGTATTCTGGTGCGAATCCTGTAACACTGTGAACAGTATTATTATATTCCTTGATACATTCATCTGCTATCACAGACCAATTTCTTCTTTTGTTATCCCCATTTATTTTACATCTTATTCTGTTTACGATTGTTTGATTTGCCCTCTCATTTAAACCGTTCGATTCAGGACAATCAACACAAGTGAATATTAATTTGATATTTTTGTCTTTGAGGTAGTTTTTTAGCTCTTTTGAGTTTATCCCAGCATATTGATCGCCCAATAATGTCTTTATTGAATTTTTTTTGTTATTGGGTCAATCAATTTTATAAAATCATTTGCTGTCTGTGTTTTTGAGGTCAGAGCAAATACATATCTTGTCATATGATCCACTAGGATGTGCATGTACTTTTTAGATGATTTATTCCCAGAAAATCCTCCAATTGTGTCAATTGACATGATTTCATATGGTTCTTTTGCGGGTCCAAGCTGTGACATTTGTCCTATTAATCTGCCTCTTCTTGATTTGTTTTCAATGCATGTCGAGCATGTTCTGCAAAATTTTCTTATTAATTTGTCCATATTCTTGAAATAATAATGAGGTCTTATTTTATTTAGCAAATGCTTAACACCAATATGTCCATAGAAGTCATGAACCTTTTTTATTAATTCATCGCCAAATCTTCTTGATACAAATATTCTTTCATTATTTCTCAAACCTTTGAATGCGATATCACCTTTTTTTACTACATTCTTAGAATTATTTAACTCTTCTTTGTTTAACTCCTGATCATTCATGATTTCTTCCAAAGATACTATATTTACTACTTTTAAGATGTCTTCTTCGTTTTCAAAGCTCTCTAATACTGGGTTTCTTGATAGAGAGTCAGCCTCTAAGTTTGTTTTTCCTGGAGAGTATATAATTTTAAAATTATATTGAGACAGATAGAATATCAGTTCTCCGAGAGGTTCATCAGTTCTTGCTTTTACTCGCAAAGTCTCCAAAGGCTTATGGTCAGTTATTACAGTAAATTGTCGACCTATTAACCAATGTTGCCAGTATTTTATGGCCTCTTTAATAGCTAGGCATTCTAGGTATATAGCCTTGTGCTTTTTTTGGGTGGGGTTCAATTTTTTTGAGAAGTAGGCTACTGGGTGGAGAACACCATTTGCCTGTGGTTGTTTAAGCACACCTCCAAGACCTTCAACACTGGCGTCGGTGTATATAAAAACCTCTTTGTCTTGGTCGTAAATTGAAAGTATTGGGCTTGAACACAAATATTCTTTTATTGAGTTAAATGCTTGCTCGCAACTCTCGCTCCACTCAAACTTGACATTTTTCCTTAATAAATTGTGTAAAGGCTCTAATGTTTTTATTGCATTTTCAATGTATTTATAATAAAAATTACACTTCCCTAAAAATTGTCTTATATTTTTCTTGTTTTTAGGCCTTTCAAAACATTTTATTGCTATAAGGTTGTCCTTATATGGTCTCACTTGACCTTTCTCAATGATATGGCCCAAATATTTTATTGAATTTTTGGCGAAATTACATTTTAAAAGTTTTAATTTGAAACCTTCTTTTTGGATCACATCTATTAATAAGTCGATATGCTTTAAATGTTCTTCAAAGGTGTTAGAGAATATCAATATGTCGTCAATATAATTTATGCAAAAATCACTTAGTTTGTTTCTTCTTATTATGTTTGCTAACACTCTCTGGAATATACTACTCGACACTTTGAGACCGAATGGCAAAGTAGTCCACTGCCAATGACCATTTTGGGTAACAAATCCCAATTTGTCTCTATCTTTACTTCTCACTGGGATTGACCAAAATGCAGAATTTATGTCTAAAGCTGAGAACCAAGTGCAACTACCCGCTTTCACCATTATGTCTTCAATCCTTGGGAAAGGATGACTTTCCGGAATAAGGATCCGGTTAAGTTCTCGGAAATCGACACACAAACGTGATCTTCTGCCTTCATCCTTCTTGAATGCCAATGTAACTGGGGCTGCAAAAGGTGAACTAGATTCTTCTATTAATCCAGCTTCAAGAAGTTTTGATATTTGGTAGTCAATTTCTTTTGATCTGGTAAAGAGCATCGATATGGTTTCTTTGACACATATTTATATTCCATTAATTTTATTTGAGCTTCCACATTTTGGACTCTTCCAACGTCATATTTATCCTTAGCAAAACCTTTTTTCTTTTTTAATAATAAGTTTTTTATATCATTTCTTTTTTTATCGTCTAAATGACTTAAGTAATGTTCATATTCATTAATGTTTATATATTCATTTAAATTTATCTGTTTTATTTTATTATTTTCTATTAATTCAATATTATCTATTTTTAATTCTTTTTCAATTATTTTTGTATTATCATTTGTTTTTTGGAATGTGTCTATCTCTTCTAATTTATTATTCATTTCTTTTAATTTAAAATTATCTTTTTTTATTTCTTTTACATTTTTACTGTTAATCTTTTGAAATATTTTTAATTCTTCATTCTGAATCAGTTTAAATTTTTTATTGCATCTAAGCCAAGTAACATGTCGTATGAAAAGTTATTATTTTTTACGACATATATATCTATGAAATCAGATATTTTATTTATTTTAAGTAGCAAGTGGGCCCGGCCTTCTACAAAATTCACACCATTTATTGTTTTAAATATTGTTTTATCTTTTTTTATTTTTTTTAGTTCTTGTATTATTTCATAATTTATTAATGACACATTAGAACCTGTGTCATAAACAGCTTCAATATTCCTAGATTCATCAACTAGTACATTTAATGTTAACAATGGTGTGATTTTACCGGGGCCGTCTAGTTTTTTTGGTTCTTAAACCCCTCAATATTTTCATTTAAATTTATTTCATATTTTTCTTTATATCTTTCTCCATTACGACATATAGCAGTAGGATGGTATCTGTTTGGCCATCCTAATTTTTCACATTTGTAACATGGTGTCTTTATAACATATCTGTCATTAGGCTTTTTTTTTATTTCTTTTCTATCTTTTTTTAAATATTCTAAATCATATTTTCTAAGAATATTAATCAATTGGTCTGTGTTTTTTATTTCTTCTTTATCAAGAATATCTTGTATATTTTGAGGTAAACCTATAACAATGTGATTTATTTTTGACACTTCTGAGATCGAAGGTTCAGCATCTAGTAAGAGACTTTCTTTTTAAACTGTAATCAATTATTGAACCATCTATATACTTAAATTTGTAAGCATATCTAACTTCAGCCCAACCTCTTTTTGCATAAATCAATAAAAAGATTTTGTCCATTTTGACCAATCGTTATCAGATATCTTTTTCAAGTTACTTCTATACCATTCTTTTGAATTGCCCTCTAAGAAGAATCTTATAATTTGTATCTTCATAATACTATCATATATTTTATGTCGTTCACATTCTATTTCAAAAAATTTTAACCATTCTGCTGCATTTTGTTGAATGCCATAAAATTTATTTAAGTTAAATTTTTTTTCGATACTCTAATAATATGTTTTCTTTTCTTTTAATTTCTAAGTCCAGGTTATTGAGAGTATCAGTTTTATCCTCATCGATTCTGGATCTTATTGAAGAATCTAGACTTCCTTCAGTTGATTCTTCCAAAAAAAATCTTTAAATATAAAATTATTGTCTTCATCTATATATAGTTTCTTAATCTCATCTGATAAAGTTATATTAACATTTCTGAAATGTCCCTCTTTGGACATGCTTTTAAACGCTGACTTGATTAAAGTAATTTGGCTTAGTTCTTTGTGTGATTTCTCACCTTGATGTTCTTCAGGAAATGCATAGACTAGATTATCCGATATTAATTTTATGCTTTTGATCGAATTCGCCAAGGAACCTTCAACTCTCTTCTTTTTTTAGATGTATCCTTACTTTAGTCGGCATACTTTTGGTGGTAGGAGAAAAATCGATTTGTAAGTTTCTTCTTAGGTAAATGAAAATCGAATTCTGAAATTGAATTTAGATTTAATAGGTTATGATATACATTAATATATTACAAATTATATACAAATTATATACAAATTAAATACAGATCAAATATTTGAACAATACTCGAAATTGAATTTAGAATCGATTTTTCAGGTCCTTTATTATTTCTTATTAATAATTATAATTTTTGATTATTGTTACACGTCAGCGTTATTAGTTGTGTCAAATTTGTAATCCGATTGAAATAAAGGAAGGGAGTGTAAATTAGTCATGTCACAAAATAAATATCTTAATCGTTCATATCTCGTCTTCGGTAAGTCGCAGAGCCTTGAAATTTGAAACTTAAGCTAGCTAGAGGCTACAAGAAGTACCACAAAATTTTGGCTCAAATAGAAGTACCGGAAGTTGATGTTTACGAACGTAAGAATGTACTCCCCTGCGTTTCTCAACTATAAATCTCAGAGCTACGAAATTCGAAACTTAAGCTCAATATAGGGTAGAAGAGATACAGCAAGCTTTTGGTTGAAATTGGAACACCGGAAGTGGACATTTAAATGAAAGATTTTTCGTTTTTTTTATATTTACTATAAAAATGGCAATAACGATTTTTTTTTTAAATTGGTGTACTTATCAACTGTCATGAGTTATTAGTCGTGTGAAATGCTAAAAATTTGGGAGGAAATTTCATAAATATCCGTAGCAACTGCGTTGTTTTCTTATCCGTTACATTTGCTGAAGGCAGAGGCATCGAGTTAAAATAAAAAATAGCGATTGATTCTTATCTAATACATAAGGAATAACAATTCTACATTGGATTTTTGACGTTTAGGTTTTTATTGGTAATCATTGCTGAAGAGATAGAGAAATCGACTTAAAATCAAAAATAGCGATTGATTCTGATCTATTACTTGAGGAATAACCATTCTATATTGGATTTTTGACGTTTCGGTTTTTATTGGTAACCATTGCTGAAGACATAGAGAAATCGACTTTAAACCAAAAATAGCGATTGATTCTCACCTAGTACTTGAGGAATAACCATTCTATATTGGATTTTTGACATTTCGGTTTTATTGGTAACCATTGCTGAAGACATAGAGGAATCGACTTAAAATCAAAAATAGCGATTGATTCTCATCTAATACTTGAGGAATAACAATTCTACATTCGGTTTTTGACGTTTCGATTATTATTGGTAACCATTGCTGAAGACATGGAGGAATCGACTTCGAAAATATTTTAAAAAAATAAAAAATATTTTAAAAATATTTTAAAAAATTAAAAAATATTTTTAAAAAATGAAAAAATATTTTAAAAAATGAAAAAATATTTTAAAAAATTTTTAAAAAATATATTTAAAAATAATAATAAATTTAGTGCTTGCGGATGTATGTATGTATGGATGGATGGATGTATGTATGTTATCGTTTTTTTTGGCCCACGATTTTTTCCACACCGCTGCACCGATTGAAATGAAATTGAAAAACCTGGCATTCTTTTAACAAAATGAAGCGCTGATTAGTTTTTGGTACATATCGGCCCACAAACATTAGTACTTTATTACAGTACTTTTTAGTTTTTTCTAAATATCTTGAAACTGACTTAACCAATTTTGATGAAATTTAATATCCTAATTAAGTACCTTGGGGACCACAAAAAGGTTAAATAAAGTTTTTAGTAAAATTATATTTTAAAGTACTTTTACTCTAGAGTAAGAGAGTACTTTTTAATTTTTTAAATTCTTTAAAATTTATTCATTTGAAAGTTTTGTATAGTAAAGATGGATAGGCTTCTCTCTGTAAAATGCTAAAAATTTGGGAGAAATTTTTATAAGTAACTCATAGCAACTGCGTTGTTTTCTTATCCGTTACCTTTGCTTATATTTTAATGAATGTGATCAATGAAATATTTCATTTTGAATTTTTATTATCATTATAATTTCAAGGATGTTCAAAAAAATGTATATGAAAAAATGTACCTACACTTTTTCAAGTCATGTGTAGGAGTATCCCCAAATTTTACACATGTTTTGTGTGTGTGTGGGGGGGGGGGGGGGGGGGGGGGTTGATACATTTTCGAAATGGAAGTTCTGAAACTAGAGAGTCGAAAAACTAAGTAGTTTTTCTGCAAGTAAATATACAAACATTTCGTCACAAGATTGAACTTTCTTTCTACTGTTTTCCATTTTTTAGATATTCTATTAGGTATCAGAATCCAGACTCACAGTGAGAAAAAAATCATGAACGAAAATTATTATCAAGCGAATTCTTAAATTTAGCACACACACACAGAGAAAGGAATAAATATATAAACTTTATTTTATTGGGTTCATATTTTAACAAAAACTCGCAAATGTATGGCGGCGAATAGTTTGATATATTTGACTAAGCTGAGTCTATCCATCACTTTATTACATATTAATTTTGTCGTAAGAAAAATTCTTCTTTGATTTCTAGCAAACATATTTAATTCTGAATCCAAATAAAAATCGATCTTTTTTAAAGAATTTTAAATTAAAAATAAAATATATCGCTTTTTAACTTAACTAAGCAAAAAGGTACCATGCATCGCTCGGTGCTCCAGGTACTTACTGTAATAGAACTAATAAATATTGTATTTTAGATTAAAAAATCAAACAGAGTGATCTAAAATATTTTTAGAAAAAATTATTCATATGTCGGGAATTTAAATTTTGACACTAAGCATCGATTCCCGAGGAGGCAACATGCCTTCGGAAATGTATCAAATGATAAAGTAGAACACCTTCTTTGATTTTCTCTTATAAAATGAATAACTCTGCTACTCTTAGTAGTAGGAATTTCCTAAATTCTCAAAATAATGTAGATATTGTTATTGGAATTAAAATGTACGCAAAATTTAAAAAATTCCTGAATAAAATTAAAATTTAAAAAATATAAATTACTAGGTAGGTTTCACATTTTTCTATGTGAACTCCTGAAGAAGGGCTCGAAAACCGAAATATTTGATCAAAAGCATTTTGTCTTTTATTTTTTGAAACCTACCTAGTAATTAATATTTTTTAAATTTAAATTTTACTTTTATTAAATATGTTTCACCTAGAATCTACAACATTCTCCCTGAACAAAAATCCGTGAAAGTAAGTAAAAATCCGATTAATATTCACCCAGAAAACAGACAGAGACAGACAGTGGTCTATGTTAACTAAAACCATGCAATAAACAACATATTATGTTATCACGATGTTGATCCACTACTTTCTTACATCGAATAATCTTAATCCAAACTTCTTGCCTGGCATGAAAAGAAGAATCCCTTCTTAAGAAGATTTTTTTGATGAAAATAAAAATAATTTTTTAAAAATATTCACTTTTTACTGGTAAAGGGTTGTTTCCTTTAATATACCGAAAATTTTTAGAGAAATCCATGACATCAACCGAATTCCACGTCCGTCGCAGTCTCGATATTATGCTAGAGTAAAAGAATTATAAATGAGGAAGAAATCGATCTTATTTTATCAATTTTATCTATCTGAAGGTTCACAGTATCATTCTAATATAAGAAAATAGCATTATAATTGAGAATTTTATATTTTAAGTGAAATTTTATGAACAGATTCAATTTCTTCTCTCCGGGAGCAAATCTTCTAGAAATGGCAAAAAGTTTTATTTATTTTCTCATCAGATATTTATTTATTTATTTATTTTATTTCTGTCCATCTTTTAATTTATTTAATTATCAAATAATTATTATTAGGAAATTTGCATTTTAAAGAGTAGTTTATTTGAAGTCCATTTTGAAAAAACGCTAATAACTCCGTTGAAATTTTTTTTAAAAAATATGAAATTAATAGATATTATAAAACAATAAATTATTAATAATTTAATTCAATTTTGAACGAAATCGATTCAAGCACTTTTTGAGAAAATCGTCAAAAACCCGAAAACCGTCGATGAAAGGCCGTTTTAGAAACATTTTTAAAATTCACCTCCATGTCACAAGTCAAGGTTTCGTTTCATATGACTTTTTCAACTTTTTTCAAAGGCATCCCGTGCTCTCAAAAAACATCGTTTTTTGACCGTTCAGATGGTTTTTGACCGTTTTCTCAAAAAGTACTGAATCGATTTCGTTCAAAATTGAATTAAATTATTAATAATTAATTGTTTTATAATGTCTATTAATTTCATATTTTATAAAGAAATTTCAACGAGGAGTTATTAGCGTTTTTTCAAATTGGACTTCAAATAAACTACCCTTTAAAATAAAAATATCCTAATAAAAAATATTTTCTATAAAAGATAAAACGAAATAACTAACAGATATGAAATTTCAATAGGTTTGAATAAATATCTAATGAGAAAAAAATTAAAACTTTTGGCCATTTTTCGTTGATTCGCTCCCGGAGAGAAAGAAATTGAATCTTTTCATACAATTTCTTTTAAACAACAAAATACTTAATTAAAATGCTATTTTCTTATATAATAGATCGGAGAATAGATGAAATCGATAAAATAAGATCGTTTTCTTATTCATTTATAACTATACTTTTGAATTGTTTTATCAAGAGGCTGGGTCACTAGTCATTTGTTAAGGTTTTCTAGCTTTTTACCATTTTCTCAAAAACTAATCAATCAATTTCGTTCAAAATTGAATATAATTATTAATAATCAATTGCTTTATAATATTTATTAATTTCATATTTTTAAAAATTATTTCAAAGTAGTAATTAGCGTTTTTTCAAATTAGACTTCAAATAAACTATCCTTTAAAAATAAAAATATTCTAAAAAAATATTTGATATAAAAGATAAAATGAAAAAACACAGATATGAAATTTAAATAAATAGATTAGATTGAATATCTAATGAGAAAAAAATAAAACTTGCGTATATTTCTAGTCGGCATGTAGGAAAAACTGAATATTTTCATAAAATTTCATTTAAAATACAAAATTTTTAATTAAAAATGCTATTTTCTTATATTAAAATGATACTGTGAACCTACAGATAGATAAATATGATAAAATAAGATCGCTTTCTCACTCATTTATAATTCTTTTGGTCTACCATAATATCGAGAGGCTCTGCGACGCAAGCCTCTTGCCATGAGAAGGAATAAAAGTGGAATACGGTTGATGTCAAGGATTTCGCTAAAAATTTTTGGATATTCAAGGAAACAACCCTTCACCAGAAAAAGTGAAATTTTTGAAAAATTATTTTTATTTTCATCAGCAGCTACCGAATGATTTTACAATTTAAAACAAAAATCTATTAAAAATCTGTATTACGAAAAAAGAAAAGAAATGACTATAATAACTAATAATCCATACATGTTAATATTTTAGTTTGGAATTTCTTATTCATTGTTTGTGTTGTAATACTTTGTTGGGATTTACCTAATCTCAAAAGATGCCGTCTACACCTGAATGTGTTATCTATGACCGCCCCATAAAAATTTGGCACTCTCCTGCTCTGAGGCAAATTACTAGAACTAGACCATCCGCTTGTCAGGACTCTGGAATTTCCAGGATAAGTCGAATTGCACCCTATCTTACGAGATATTAGCAGTCCCATACCGAAACGAGCGCCTGGCGTCTCTCACACATATTAAGAAACTATTAAGGTAAGTGTATTAAACTCAGAGTTTTTAAATTATTTTTTATACAGGTATTCTAATTTATTTTTAACAACTGCTCTGAGCTACATATTTCGAATACATCTGGTATTCGTCTTCAGACCATATACAAATAAACTTATTCGTTGTTAAGAATACTAAAAAATTTACAAAGGGTATGATTAGTCATGGTTATAGTTTAGTTACAAAATCTTAAAATTACTTACATGTAGATCACATTACGCCCAATCATAAAACAAATATTTTTCAAAAAAGAATTATCCAATCGTTACATTTTATAAAAATTATTTTAAATTATATATGTATGTATACTGGGTGTCTTTTTTAAATTGATACATAGGGATTCCAATGTAAATTTGAAGCGATTAATATAACTTGGTTATCAAATAGAATTATTGAAAAACAAAATTAGATATGAAATCATCATTAAAAATTGACAGTTTCATGTTTTTATTTTTTCAAAATCGGTTTTAAATAAAAGAGAATAATTGAAAAAAACATTACATTTTTTAACAAGAAAATTAAGACTTCGGGTCGATTCGCGTAAATAAATTAGGATATATAAAAAATCATTTTTAATAAATAAGAAATATATTTTTTAAAGTGATTATTATATTCTATGGATATGTTTAGCAATAAAAATTTATCCCAAGTAACTCGTCTTTAACTTACAAATGTTCCCCATTGCATTTTATTCCCCATTTCAAATTTATTGATCTACCGGTACGTCATCAAATTGTTTACAACGTACAGGTACGGTACTATAAAAAGGTTGGGAACCCCTGCTCTAGAGCAAGCGTGCAATCACGAATATTTTTTCATCTATATAAAAAATACTTATTCTAATAATGGTATAATTTCCAGAAATTTTATTTTCCCATTAAAATAAAAAATTACTCAAAAAAGAGACCATTTCTAAAAATTTTCCCTTTTTCTAAAGGTGCAAAAATAAATTTGTTGAGATATTTTAATGAAATTACAATTTTTTATTTAATTTTCTTCTATCTCGGCGAGGTATGTAAAGCATGTATTAAATTCAATGGTGAAGATAAAGAATTGATTCAATGTTGAAATAAAGCGAGGGGTGAACCGCGACCTAATATCGTGTACACCTACTTCCACTTCTACTTTCATTTCCAAGTAGAAGGATCAATAGATGTAGGGGCATTATCTAATGAATTCCAAAATAATTCCACATAATTCGAAAGACGTGCACACTAATTCCATTCGCGGTTCACCCCTCGGTGGTGAATGATCACGGAAACGTCTCTTTTTTGTCAAATAAACAACAATTACAAGATAAAGTATACTTTATTGCAACATTGAATGAATTCTTTATCTTCGCCATTGAATTTAATACCTGGTTCTCACGAGCCTTTACATACCTCGCCGAGATAAAAGAAAATTAATTATTACAAGTCATCAGTGCCTTTTTATGATAATTTTTTATCTCTAAATAAAATACTAGCTATAACTATTATATACTAACTTGTTTTCAAAATTAAAAAATTTATTGAAAATTATCAATTATAATATTTGAAAAAAAATTCTTGGTTTAATTAAATTTTATTATTCGATCAAAATCAAATTCATAATTTAGAATTTCCAAAATTTGATTTTCTTTCCGTGATTTTCAATTAAATAACAGTCTATCATAATTATTTTTAAATTTATGATATTATAGATAAATTTGATTGTAATGTATATCAGAAGGGCTGTCGTAACTATGAGGAAAATAAAGCTATCCGGTCAATTCGCAATCCACCTAATGGACATATATAGCCAGCTATTGAGTTTCAGTCGAAGATCTTAAATTTACAATAATTCATTAGTCTTCTTCTTCTTCTTCTTCTTAATAGACCTATGGTCTGTTTATTCTAACTCGTCGTGCCAGCGTTTTTTAGGTCGACCTCTGCTTCTCTTGCCTGCTGGTTTATTCGTTAAAATTTTCTTGAGAATTCGGTCTTCGCTCATTCTTTCCACGTGTGTGTACCAATTTTCTCTTCTACATTTAATCCAGTCATCGATCTTTTGAATTCCACATTTTTCCCTGATGTCTTCACTTCTTTGTTTATCAAACAGCGATAGATCAAGGATTCTTCTGAGGGTCTTCATCTCTGATTCTGCTGATATTCGAAAAAGGCAAAATCCCTGAAGAATGGAGAACCCATGTTATAGCCATCTTTAAGAAAGACGACTACCTGATAATTATCGCGGAATAAACCTATACCTAACACTCACCTGAAGCTAACTACAAAAATAATATCAAACAAATTAGACAAAATCATTAAGATCCATAATGAACAACAAGGGTTCCGTAGGAATCGATCATGTATTGATGCTATTTTTGCCATCAGACAACTCTCCGAAAAAGCCTATGAATTCAATAAGCCAGCTTTCTTCTGCTTCATTGATATCGAAAAGGCGTTTGATAAGATCAAGCTTACACAGATCATCAACATCCTGATTAAGCATAAAGTACCAAATAATCTTATTAACCTGATCTAAGATACTTATACAAACAACTCCGCAAAGCTAAAAATAGAAGGAAGGCTGACACAGAGGATCCCAGTAAACCAAGGGATTAGGCAAGGTGATTCCCTTAGCCCAACATTCAACATAGTAATGAACGAGATAATAAAGGGAATTAAAGACCTTAAAGGATACACAATTAGAGATGAAAATATATCATGTGTGTGTTACGCGGACGACTCAGCCCTGGTTGCAGAAGATGAAGATTCTCTTCAAAGGCTTCTATATCGATTCAGTCTACTAGCCACCAAATTCGATCTTACCCTATCAATTCATTAGTGAAATTCGTAAATAATTTTTTAGCCTCTTGGATTGTATTCCCGAGGGGACAACCCTTCTGGCATGTGATGAAATATTTATCCCTGTTGGTTGCGGTAACGATATATCGAGAATGATAAATTTCATGAAATATTAAATGAAATATTAAATAGATATTGGCTAAAGACAGCAAGGTTTATTTAAAATTGAGATGGCCACCTTACAATAATCAAAATTCTCTCACATTATACTTGGATAGCTAAATAACTATGTATTAGGTATCGTCTCTAAAGTCGATTTCAGTATAAAAGGCCGAAATTTCATGATCATCATAAAGAGAAAAAAAGAGGTTGTCCTCGGCTTGATCAATAAACATACACACATATATATACCAAAATATATTGAATAATAGAACATAATTTAAAATGTTAACATTTTCGATTAATTCATGAAAATTTAATATTATATCGAAAATAAAAAATTAATTTAATGAATACTTATGAGAATTTATTTATATAAGGACAATTTATCAAAGATCTTAGTAGATTATTATGTATATACTAGCTGTACCCGGCGTGCCTCCGGCACGCCTGTCCCAGCTAGGCCCTCCAGGCGGTTGCCCTGGCGGGCGGCGTCTCGGAATGAAAGTATGAGGTGTCCAAAATTGATTACCTTTTATGTAAATTGTTTTTTTACTTTATCCAATGCAAAGCATGGGTAAAGTATTGTAATCGCTCTCGGGGCAAGCGTGGCTTCAAAAAGTCCTCATGTAAAGACTACGGAACCCATGGACTCAGTTAAGGTCACAAATTGTAGTATTCAATTAGGTTGAATTTTAGCACGTGACGGTTTTGCCAAAAATTACATGGGGTCTCGTCGAGAGGCCAAAAAGTGCGATTTTTTCATTTAGTGCGTGCGGATGTATGTATGTATGTATGGATGGATGTATGTTATCGTTTTTTTGGCCCACGATTTTTTCCACACCGTTGCACCGATTGAAATGAAATTAAAAACCTAGCATTCTTTTAACAAAATGAAGCGCTGATTAGTTTTTGGTACATATCGGCCCACAAACATTAGTACTTTATTTAAGTACTTTTTTAGTTTTTTCTAAATATCTTGAAAATGACTTAACCAATTTTTATGAAATTTAATATCCTAATTAAGTACCTTGGGCACCACAAAAAAGGTTAAATAAAGTTTTTAGTAAAATTATATTTTAAAATACTTTACTCAAGAATAAAATAGTACTTTTTTAATTTTTTATTTTAAAGTTAATAGAGTAAAAGGGTGTGTAGTTTCACAGTGAAACTACACACCCTTTACTCTATTAACTAACATCATGTTTCACCTAAAACCTACACCACTTTCCATAAGTAAAATTTTATTTTAAATTCTTTAAAATTTATTCATTTGATCGTTTTAAGATAGCTCATTTAACCTAAGTTAAGTAAGAATGGTTAGGCTTCTCACTGTGAAATGGTAAAAATTTGGGAGGAAATTTTATAAGTAACCATAGCAACTGCGTTGTTTTCTTATCCGTTACCTTTGCTTAAGACATAGAGAAATCGACTTTAAACCAAAAATAGCAATTGATTCTCATCAAATACTTGAGGAATAACCATTCTATATTGGATTTTTGACGTTTCGGTTTTTATTGGTAACCATTGCTGAAGACATAGAGAAATCGACTTTAAACCAAAAATAGCGACTGATTCTCATCTAGTACTTGAGGAATAATCATTCTATATTGAATTTTTGACGTTTCGGTTTTTATTGGTAACCATTGCTGAAGACATGGAGGAATCGACATAAAATCAAAAATAACGATCGATTCTCATCTAATACTATAGGAATAACCTTATTGCATTCCATTTTTGATGTTTTGACTATTAATGGCAACCTCTACTGAAAACGTGGAAGAATCGACTTAAAATTAAAAAGCTTGAGTTGTTTGCCATAAAAGAATTTAGTCTTTTTGATTTTAAGTTGATTCTTCCACGTTTTCAGTAGAGTTTGCCATTAATAGTCAAAACATCAAAAATGGAATGCAATAAGGTTATTCCTCTAGTATTAGATGAGAATCGATCGTTATTTTTGATTTTATGTTGATTCCTCCATGTCTTCAGCAATGGTTACCAATAATAATCGAAACGTCAAAAACGTAATGTAGAATTTTTTATTCCTCAAGTATTAGATGAGAATCGATGGCTATTTTTGATTTTAAGTCGATTCCTCCATGTCTTCAGGAATGGTTACAATAATAACCGAAATGTCAAAAATCCAATATAGAATGGTTATTCCTTGACTATTAAATCAGAATTATTTTTGAATTAATGTCAATATGAACTACAAATTGCAAGTGATATCTGATTAATAATAAAGGAACAAACATATTAATATTTCAAATGAATTTGGATAAAGTTTAGCAACGATCCGTTGCCAGTTTATTTTTTTTTATATATATATAGCTGACCCGGCCACGCGTTGCTGTGGCTAAAGTTTTTGTTATATTACATTATAGTAAACAATCTAAGAGGAACGATAAGAGAACATCAGTCACGGAGTCCACTATGCTTTTTCACACAGATAGTATTTGTAAAAAATATGGTGATCTCCTTATTTGACTTTCTACTACTATAACCCTTTAGTACAATGAAATTATTTACGAACAAAGACGAAAATGTTGATGTTGGTATACAAATTCACTGGATTGAGATTTGAAGGGGAAGTACGTTGAACACAATTAATTAAAATGTTCTTACACTTGATATTAAGCAGAAATCAATACAAAATAAAAATTTATCAGATTTATTATTTCCATTTAATTTTATAACAAATAAGTATATTACAGTATAATACAGTAAATAACATGTGACGCTTAAAACTCATGAATGAGGTAGGCAAGGCAGACAGTCTTAAACTTTTAAACATTAATATCTATTTTTTTGAATTATAAATACTTTCAATTTCAATTTAATTTAACACCAATCGGTGCACAATGTTTTTGGTTAACCTGTCTTTAGCTAACACAAATAGATTCGACGGTTTCCCAACACGTGAACACGCAACATATAGTTGCCCATGAGAAAAACATGTATTTTCCAAATCTAAACCACAAATGGACATTGTTTGACCTTGAGATTTATTTATAGACATGGCGAAAGCTAAACGAATTGGAAACTGTAGCCTTTTGAAGGGTATGGTAGAATCTGATGGTATCATCGGAATACGTGGCAGCAGGACCATTTTTCCTTTAAACTTCCCAGCCAAAATGGTTGCTTCAAGAATGTTTCCGGTGATCTTTTTGATGACCAAACGCGTACCGTTACATAATTGAGGTGGATTCAAATTACGGAGGAGAATAATAGGGGAAACAATCTTTAATCGAAGATTATGTGGTGGCATTCCAGGGATATCTAATGAATTTAAAAATTCAATCGGAAAATTGACACTTTCATTTTCATCAACAACAGTATCGATTGATTTAAAAGACATCAGATCGCCTGGTAACAACTGTTGTATCTGGAAGTTAATTTCGTCAACATCAACGTTTTTGGCTGCCAAAATCGCCCGTTGACTGAGCCATTCATGATTCAAATAATTATTCTGTATATCCGGGAAAATACTCTGAATCAATTCATTTTTATCCTGAACAACAGTGCAAAAATTGTCTGGTAGTTTAATGCATCGCGTATTTGGTTGCAGTTCTATTTTACCGTTCCCAATATTTAGGCTCTATTTTATAATTATGTGATAATACTTACATACATATATTCAAATTAAATTATAAAGTTTTGATCAATGAAGCACAAATAAGTAAAAAACAGGATTAATTTCACTGTATTATCTTCATTATAATATGAATGCAATTTACACTTCAGTCTAAGTAACACGTGGCCGGCTATGCTAACACCAAAAATTTAAAAAGTGGAAATAATTGAATTATACGGTATTTCGTTCACTACAAAATAAATTTAATTAATTTTATAGCGTCAACAACACGTGGTAATTATGCTGTTAAAATGTAGCTTATATGACACGTTCGTAGATTTACCATAGCAGCGCCATCTATTGATTACTTACTCAACCCAGTCGAAAGGTATCGACATCTGTTAGAATCATTTGGAGTTAACAGATAATTGTGACTGTCAAATAATAACAGACAAATAATTAGCAATAAATTAAAATTGCGACTATAATTTGAGATTTAAACTATCCTATCTCTCAAGTTGGATCGAACTGCACATGGTGTGCGAATTTTATTATAATCGGTTCAGTGGTTTAGGAGTCCATTGAGGACAAACATTGTGACACGAGATTTATATATATTAAGAAGATTATATGTCAGAAGGTTTCGCCCTTTCAGGAAATATTTTTTTTTAATATAATTTATTTTCTTAATTATTTTTAATAGAGAAAAGTTTGCGGGATTTAACAGAATAATGAAATGTTTTTATTTTTATATAATTTCATTTAAATTGAGTAAACAATTATTTTTATAGAGAAAAGTTTGCGGGATTTAACAGAACAAAAGTCACATTGATACATTTATGGATACATACAGTTTAAGCCAGTGGCGTAGCCAGAAAATTTTAATGGGAGGGGGGAGGGGGGTGTCAATCCACAAAGCAAAATATTTGGTGGGAATATTTTTTTATTAAAACAAATAGACCAGAGACCAGTTAAATTGTGTTTTTACCCGGAATGTTTTGTGGTAGTTGTAATTTCTTCGACCCTCTATGTTTTTGGGTCTGAGGTATGCTAACAAAATTTCGTGAAGGAACATTGTTAAAAATTCAAAAAAAGGTAAAAATTCTCATTTTTTGGCGGTATTTTTCTTATAACTCAAAAACTATCAATTTTTCGTAAATAATCTTCCTATTCAAAATGAAAGTTCATAAAATTTCCTACAAATTGCGTCATTTAGGTTTTTTCTCCGATCAACAGTTCGGGCTCAAGCGCTAGTTGAAAATTGGCGTATTTTTTCTGTTTCCGCAAATCCGAAAAACTCGCACTTTTTCGATTTTTTCCGATTTTGTCCATAAAAGAGCAGGTTTTCGACAAAGACCAATTTTTACATTTTTAAACTAGATTAAATTTGATACAATTTAAACAAAGTTTGATCATAATTGGATAATGGTAACCCGTGTCGCAATGAGGTTCAAGTTTTGAAAAACTGTAATTTAAAAAAAAATCGCAGTTTTTCCTTCATAAAATGAAAACCACTCATCCGAGAAACTTGATAATAGGAAATCTTGTTGACTTGAACGTTTACTAGGACTATCTTTTTGATAAAACTCTTAGATTTATAGATATCCAGCATTTTCCATGACACTTTTGAGGTTTCGGATCATATCCTGTCATGGAAAATGCCAGATATCTATAAATCTAAGAGTTTTATTAAAAAAGTAGTCCAAGGAAACGTTTATTCAATAAAATTTCCTAGAGAATGAGAAACAAATCAAGTTTTTAGGATCAGTGGTTTTCATTTCATGTAGGAAAAACTGCGATTTTTTGAAAAAAATGGAACATTTCCTGTCATGGAAAATGCTGGATATCTATAAATCTAAGAGAGAATGATGAAATTTGTAGGAAATTTTATGAACATTCATTTTGAAAATGAAGGTTATTTACGAAAAGTTGATGTTTTCCAGTTATAAGCAAAAAACGGCCAAAAAATGAGATTTTTTACCGTCACGAAATTTTGTTAGCACACCTCAGATTCGGATTCACCACACTAAAAAACATAAGGATCAAGAAATCAAAACTACCCCAAAACTTTCCGGCTAGGGGCTCTTTAGAGAACAATTTAATTGGACTAAAAAGGTACTTCAAGAAATTAAAAAATAACATAATTCTTGAATAAACAAATAAAATATACAGGAATTATTTAACGGATTATAGTGGTGTTTCACAAAGTGACCCTTGCCCTTGGGGAGGGGGGGGTTCTGACCCCAAAACCCCCCCATGGCTACGCCTCTGGGTGAAGCTAATATAAAGCGTGTAAAAAGGAAACTGGTTAGGTGAAAATGACTAAAATTGGAGCCAGAAACCCTTAAAATGCATAATTTGGAACATTTAATTCCAAAAATTTGCGGGGAGGACCCCGGAACCTCCAGGTAACCAGGAATTTCAGCGTTCCCGCAGTGCTAAATTTGCGATGACAACCACTGGTAATTTCAGTCTCAAACAAATAAATAATATATATGTGTATGTTTATTTGCATCAAGCGGAGGACAACCTCTTTGTTTCTCTTTATGAACTCTGCTACTCTCGGAAAAATAAAAACTTTTCAATTATATCATGATAATGCTAGATAATTTTAATTATTTTTTTCCACCTTATCTAGTGTATCCGGAAAAATTCTTTGATATCTTCAAATGGATGATGACCAGGGTTTCTTCAGATGACCCAGTCCAGTCCCATTCCCTTGACATCCTGGATGCGATTCTGAAACGACTGATTAGATTATTAGGAAATTCGGCCTTAACACTATTTCTTGATCATGGGCCACATTGTAGAAGCGCCTTCTTTATAGATACCACTATATATACTCATAGAATGTGGTCTACTGAAACTGAAATAATATCACTGTGCTCCTGAAGCCTCATTACCCTTTGGCTCCGGATGTCGTCAATAAGCGATTTAGCAAATTAGCCTTGCATTCCGACGATGGTCAATAGACGATTCATGTTTTTTATAAAATTATTATATATGGCGGTCTCATTTTTTACTTTTTTGCGTTTGCCGTTGGAGTCGTGTATAGTTTTGCCTCTAGTTAAAGGATTAAAGTGTAATTGGCGATCCACTAACACCCAATTCACAATTAAATTAACAACGAATTAGATTGATAGGATAGGATTCGTTTGTCCATATGACTAGACTTAGCATAATATTCTTTACTTTACCTATGGTCAAGTATTGTAATCGCGCATGAAATTTTTTTTTTGTTTGCTTGGTTTTTTCGAAATATCTCAAAACAGCTTAAACTATTTTGATAAAAAAAATTGAGGGAAATCAAGGATTTTTGGTCTACAAGAAAGCCTTATGGAGTAAACATCGAAAAAAATATATTTTACGAGATATTAATTATTTTGTCAAAATGTCTTTTAGCACGTTTTTAGGCGTTTCCAAATTTTGTGTACATTCTAGCTCAGAAACTAGTGTGAATATCAAAACGAAATTTTGCATACAAATTTTTATATTGAGATTAAGAGCTGATTAAATTTTGGTTGAAATCGTACGCAAAATTAAGGGGGGGGGGGGGGGGGCAGGCAGGATTCTTGAAAAAATAAAATTTTCAAACTAGAAAAAAACAAGAAAATGGAACTTAATATTCATATAAAATCCCAATCACAGTGGGAAAGAGAGGGCGATATAATGCTTTCCCTCTCTATTCTAACTTTATTAGCAAATAAACTGTAAACACGCGTAATAATTAAAAGAAGCCATCGAAGGATATTTTTGTTTTTTTAATAATATAAATAAATAAATAGTCAATTTGATCAAGAAGTCAACCATTAGTTAGTATCAGTACTCAATTGCTCTAGAATTGCCCATTTTGCTTATTTCCAATTACAAATATTTAATATATTTTAAATGATGAAAACTCGAGACTATTTCAAACAAGTCGAGACACGCATGGACAAGTTGAGACGTGTTGGCGGATTAGTTTGCAAAAAATGTTTTCTCGAATATTTCGAATTTATTCATTTTCTCTGATGAAAAAATATCAATTAAGTAAAAAAAAATTATTGATACCTATATAAGATACAAATTATTTTTCATTTGGTATAAATGGTTTTAATTATACCTAATAAGCTGAAAATTGGTATGCAAATATGTATTTTCACATTACAATGCACAAAATTTTTATCTTATACCTGAAAACGTTTCCTGAAAAATACAAAATGTCAATCTTGAATGGTTCTTGAAAGGTTTTATTTAATGAGCTGAAAATTGGTACGCAAATATGTATTTTCACATTACAATTCACCAAATGTTAATCTCACTATTTCCTGAATGTACGAAATGCCAATCTTGAATGATTTTAGTTAATGAGCTGAAAATTGGTAAGCAACTATATTACAATGCACTAAATTTTAGCTTTTTGCATGAAAACGTTTCCTGAGAGTAAAAATGCCAATCTTGAAAGGTTTTAGTTAATGAGCTGAAAATTGGTACGCAAATATGTATTTTCACATTACAATTCATCAAATTTTAATCTTATACCTGAAAACGTTTCCTGAAAGTACAAAATGCCAATCTTGAATGATTTTAGTTAATGAGCTGAAAATGGGTACGCAACTATGTTACAATGCACCAAATTTTAGCTATATATCTGAAAATCTTTCCCGAGAATATGAATTGTCAATATAGAATGGTTTTATTTAATAAGCTGAAACTTGGTACGCAAATATGTATTTTCACATTACAATTCACCAAATTTTAGCTTTAAATCTGAAAAAATTTTCCTGTGAGTATAAATTGCCAATCTTAAATAATTTCATCTAATGAAACTCGATTCGAATCTGTATTTTCACAATACATTGTACTAAATTTTAGCTTTATACAGTCGACTCTCGATAATTCGAAATCCAAGGGACTACAAGAAAATTTCGAATTATCGAGACTTCGAATTATCAAGAAGTTTGAATTATTAAGAGAAAAAAAAATCGAATTATTAATAGTTTTTATTATATTTTTGAAAATATGTATAAGCTTACTTAAATTTTATATATAGCCTCAAGTAAAAAAGTAAAAATAATGAAAACAACAAAAAAGAAAAAAATACATAGATTTCGCGGAAAACGAGGAGTAAACATTGCTAGAAAAATTCGAATTATAGAATGTTCTCTCCCCCTCTTGTTACGAAAAGGATTTCGAGTTATCGAGCCTAAATTTTTAAACGAATATCCAAAAATGCTGATATTTACAATAGAAGTCTCATGTTTAAAAGGAGATGTGGTTAATTATTAATGGGCCCATAAAGAGGGGGCTCTCTTATAAAAATTTCAATCTAAAAAACCAAGGGGTCATATAATAAAAAGTAAGTAATTATTTCTTTAAGGGACCAACATTTTATATAAAGGAGAGGGGCAGGTGTATGGTTAAGTGGTCACATCAGTTTATTTCTCAAACCGAATCAATTTCGAGTTTGCTCGAAATAGATAGTGAGCGCCTTCTATGTCATTTGAGAAAATTCATCTAAGCCAGGGGTTCCCAAACTTTTCCAAGTCGAGGCGCCTTTTTTCAATTAAACTTTTTCCATGTCGCCCTATTTATTAATATTTATTTGCCACGCAAGAGGGGGCCTCCTCTTACAACAGATAAGAATTATTTACAAAATTGGGTCTAAAATTGGTGGTGTTTTACATCTCTCACTCACTCTCTCTCTCTCTCTTCCTCCTTATTTACATTTAACAGTAGACTCATATTAACTTTGATATTGTCAAAATTAATATAAACAACAAAAAACTAAAAATATGTACAAAAACAATATGTCAAAAATTAAAAATACAAAATAAAATAAAAATATGTAGGTACATAAAAAAAAATAATAATAATAAAAAAATAAAAAATGTACATGTTAAAATTTCTTAGAGAGGGTCATTGAGTGACTTCGGATAAATCCTAGTTCACTTCATTATTATATTTTTTTTTATTTTTTTTATTTATATACAATTAAGATTGGTTATGACCCGCTCTATACGTTCTTTTGTTAAAACTGTAGAAGTTCAAGAGAGAGCCCCAAATAAAAATACGACTAATCTTAAAAGTAAGAGATAAAAATAAATAAATGTTTAGCTTCTCATTTTGTTTTTTGTCTATTTAGCCAATAAATAAATAAGATTTGGATTTTTAGTTAAATCACACATAATTACATATAATTAATTATGTGTGAATTGACTAAAAATTCAAATCTTAATAAAATTAATCACAAAAAAAAGCTTCAACAGCTTCATTACTGGAAATAAATAGTTTTAAATAAAAATAAATATGTGTAGGAGATATTATTATTTTTTTTAAGTAGTAATTAATATTATGCTTTCTTTAGTGTTTGTGTTATGGTTTGAGAAATGTTCATTCGTTCATGTATGTTAATTCCGAGGGGTGAACCGCGATTAGAATTAGGTGTACACCGTCTTTGGTATTATTTACTTTATTTGGAATTCATTAGATAATCTATTGTCTTCTACTTGGGAATAAAAGTGGAAGAGGAAGTAGGTGTACACGATTTTAGGTCGCAGTTCACCCCTCGGATAATTCGGTTTTCTAAAGCCACGATATCGGAAAAACAAAAGGTCGTAGAAAGTTCATTCAGGTCCCATAATAATATCTAATGTCGATTTGTCTAAATTCCCATAATCCACGATTATTCAAAAACGTGGTCATTAAAAAAATTTTGTCGGTCCGGATCCCCTTTCTTATCACTAGTCAAGAACGCGAATCGCCTCTTGGCAAACATGAGTATGGGTCCCTTCCAGTGGCACAAACCAGGATTTGGTATTATTTACTTTATTTGGAATTCATTAGATAATCTATTGTCTTCTACTTGGGAATAAAAGTGGAAGAGGAAGTAGGTGTCACGATTTTAGGTCGCAGTTCACCCCTCGGTTAATTCGGTTTTCTAAAAGCCACGATATCGGAAAAACAAAAGGTCGAAAAGTTCATTCAGGTCCCATAATAATATCTAATGTCTATTTGTCTAAATTCCATAATCCACAGATTATTCAAAAACGCGGTCATTAAAAAAAAATTTTGTCGGTCCGGATTCCCTTTTCTTATCACTAGTCAAGAACGCAGAATCGCCTCTTGGCAAACATGAGTATGGGTCCCTTCCAGTGGCACAACCAGGATTTTGATAAAATACTTTTTTTTGCGTTAATTTATATTTAAAATATTAATTAATAGCCCAGACAAATTAGACCGAAAAAGACCGCGCTGGCCAATTAATATGCACATATGGAAATAATTTTAATCGACGTTAGGCATCCCAAATAAGAGTTATATGAGTTTGCGACGGTTTCTGGCTGGTGCTAAATTTTTGAGGGCCTAAAAACCACGGAAATTTTAGACTTTATTCAGATTTTCGCTTCTAACTCGATAAACATGAGTCCTACAGAAAATTTCACTCTTCCCAAAATAAAAAAACATAAAATTTCGCGTCGAATAACGTACTTAAACGTTAAAATCGGTTCAGCTGTTTAGTCACAATCGATTGTCAAATATAGGCAATTTTTACCAACTTGAAGGTATGTGAATTATGGTCATTAGGCGGTTACGAGAAACCACTCTTCAATTTTTGCGGTGATGACGCCCATAATAAATTGCAGTTTTTCATTCATAAAATGAAAACCACTAGTCTTAGAAACTTGATTATTGTCTTATTTTATAGGAAATTTTGTTGGCTTGAAGCTTTACTTGAGCCACTTGTTTGTTAAAACTTAGATTTGAAGATATTCAGCATTTTCCAAGACACGTTGCCGGATTAAGGGGCAAGAGAAACAAGCGGTCGCTTGGGGCGCCTAAGAAAAAATGCGCCGGCTAAGTCTTCACGGACTTGGGCGCCTTCAGAGTAAAAATTGAGGGGCCAAACATAAATTTTGAAAAAGAAGATTGTTTGGAAAAGAATAAAATATAATTAATCTACGATGTCACATTTTTCATATTTTTACTTTCAGAGTTCATTGCTGAATTGTGTGTGTGTGTGGGGGGGGCGCAATGAACGGAATTGGTGTCCTCTCAGTAAAGATCAAAGCGTCTATCGAAATTTTTATAACATGCATAATATCATTTATATAGGGCGTTATATGCCGTGCGTTTGCGGCATATTTTGATTCTGAAATAACTTAAATACTGAAAATGCAATGCGATACCGCTTATATCAGGAGTGCTCAACCTTTTGTAACTTTTCCATCAATTTGAATATAAAAGTAGGAAATTAGGTTTTTTGTCATCTGTTTTTTTTTTAATTTATATTTTGGTGATGGACCAAAAACGGTACCGCGATGGATGGATTGTTCGCCCGTGGCTTATATGATGCGTTTGATGGTATCTTTCAATATGTAAATAGGTGCATATAATTTACTCTTGGCCAGTAGGTATTACGATTTTATAATTGCGTTGTACATAAAATGTAATATATCAAATGAACGATAAATAAGGGTTTATGACATATGTTTTTTTAAATTTATGTATCTGAATTATATTTTCGCGACCCCAACATTTTGCTTTGCGACCACATTTTTATAAACGCTGATTTAGAGAGAAGAAAAAATATTATTGCGGTTAATTATTTTGAAATCTTTGTGAATAGTTTCCCCCAGGGCTGCGGAGTCGGTAAAAAAAGACTCGACTCCGACTCCTGATAATTTTAGTAGTCCGACCCTCCGGCAAAATTAAATACTAATTCATTTTATGGGGGAGCTTAACTTAAAATAAATAAATTATAACAAAACTTACCTCTGCTAATTATTTAGTCGTGTTTAGTGGATAACATTCGACTATCACTTAAATAATAGTAGTGATAAGTGAAAGTCGAGTGTTATGCTTTAAACACGGTTAACTATTTAGTAGTGATCAGTGAAAGTCGAATGGTGTGCTGTAATCACGGTTAAGTAATTAGTGGTGATTAGTGAAAATAGTATGACGTACATTGCTAATCCGATTAAGATTATCTCGGAAGATAAGCTAAGAATAGCTTGCGCTAATTGCTCTCGAAGGGTATATAAGGGGGAGAGAGATAGGGACAATGAAGGGGTATTTGAGGGGGGAGATAGGGACAATGGATGGGTATATAAGGGGAGGGGCGAATGGACAGTGGTGGGGGTATAAGGGAGGGAGATAGGGACAGTAAGGTATATAAAGGGGAGAGAGATAGGGAGATTGGGCAGTGAGACTCAGGCAGTGGCGGATGAAACATCGATTGTGAATATTACAATATGGCCTCCCCACCTTCATCCACCCTCTCAGCTGACTCCACCCCTCACTAATAAACAACCCTTCCGTCTAAACAACCCTTCATCCCTTATATTAATTATTTGCATAGAATTAAAAAAAAATCATGTCCTATCCCTAATCCTATCCAAATTTAATCCGTGTGTTCACAAATCTTTTTCCTTCGAAATCGAAATATATCGCGAGTATATTTATTCTTGTGCGAGAGTGTCAGTGTGTTCCTGTGGGGTCAGAGTATTCCAGGTCCAGGCAGGAGACGTTGGCTGTTAAGGTAAGATATCTATTTAATTCTGGATTCTTATAATGAAATAATTAAGAAATAGTCTAAATTGTTCATATTAATTTTTTCGAGTTTTTCAAAAAAATAAAATAAAATAGATAATATTTAAAATAATATAATTTTATTGCGAATATTTTTATAAAAATTACATTAAGTTAACTATATTATTTTACTAATATCATTTTTTTTCTTTTTTCAGGTAGGTGCTCGTCTTACTAATACTAACATTTAGATTTAGTAGAAATAAATTAATTAATTAAAAAGAATCCCCTCTGATATCGCAATATAAAAATATGTATACTTAAATCCTAGAATTTGTCCTAAAAATTAAATTTTTTCTCTTAAAAGTTAAAATTTTATTTATACTAAATTATTTTTAATACTGGGGTAACGAGTAGGTGTGTACATCTTAGCTATATATTTTAGATAAATAAGTACAGACCTACTTCAGGGCATGGCCTCCCCTGCCCACGTGAGCTCATGATTCTTTTATTCAGAGAATCATGTCCTATTCCTAATCCTCCACCAATTTAATCCATGTTATCTCACATCCTTATTCCTTCGAAACCGAAACCTATCGCGAGTATATTTTTACTTCTGTGCGATTGTATATGTGTGTGTGTTCCTGTGGAGTCAACATCAAAGTACCAGACCCGAGACGTTGGCTGTTAAGGTGAGATATCTTTTTAATACCTACCTACTCTATTATTATAATGAAATAATTAAGAAATACCTATTCTAAATTTTTGATATTTCTTTTTTCGAGTTTTTCTAAAAAGATCACATAAAATAAATAAAATTAATAAATATTATTTTAATATTTATATAAAAAATTACTTTAATGTTACTATATTATTTTACTAATATTATTATTTTTCTTTTTTCAGGTAGGTGCTCGTCCTACTAATAATAACGTTTAGATTTAGTAGAAATAAATAAATTAATTAAAACTAAAAATTGTATATACCTATACAATTTTCGAAATTTTAATTTGAAATATTGGTTTGAGGCAATTTTCACTTTATATTTTCAGTTTAATAAAATTATTTCACATGGATAGATAATAAAATATCAATTTTGTTAAAAAAAAAATCATTCAATAGTAAATAAATAAAAAATTTACTTTTTAAAATAATCCTGGAAGAAAACATTAGAAAAGTTTGAGAACCCATCGTCCAGGTCAATCAGCCTTATTTCCTGGTTTCCAGTGGCAGCGCTAAGGTTAGTCCGGCTGAACGAGCGCCCAACCCAAATTGTTATTGAACAAAAATACTGAAAAATCCAGTTGATAAAATTAAAAAAAGGAAAATCGCTTTCGATATTATAGTCCTTATATAATAATAATTATACATTATACCTAAACTATTAAAAAAGAATATCTAAATTACTCAAAAAATCTTTAGTGCCCGAAATAATGCAAATTTTTGCTGCCCACCATCCAAATTTTACTGCCGGCAATGAAAAAGCTGACACCACCACTGCCTGCTTCTCGTGCTTTCATTTATGGAACACGCAATATCTGGGCAAAAGTCATAATAAATGAAAAATATAAAATATATATCTAAAATTGTTTAATCTTTTTATATAGTTTACATAAGATATTTGACTTCTTTGACTTGATTAGACAGTACACAGAAATTTTAATATTATGTGTTATGGATAGAATAGTTAAATAAATAGACAAATGGGTGGTGCAAAGATACTTAACTACTTGGGTATCTTCAAAGGACCGGTTAATGAAGTTAAAAACCAATAGTTCTTAGACCAGCGACAGTCTAAAGAAACTGTTCAATTGGCATTTTTAGTCGTGTTGCGTGCATCCCACTGGAATTAATTGGTGAGACCTAAACGGAGATATTTGAGAGCTGACTTTTCTCCACCAGAATCGCAACACTTATCCTCAATTAGGCTTTAGGACAGCGGTTTCGAACCTTTTTGTTACTACGCCTCCCCAAAAAAAAAAAAATTTCCGCGCCTCCCTTACCTTTTATTTTTAAATTTCTCCGCTCCAGATAATTTTTTTAATAGGAATTAAATATATGTAAATGTAAAAAATGAACATTCATGCACTGAATTTTCACTGTTACGTTAATATATCAAGTTTTATTCATTTGTAGATATTATGGTATAAAAAATAATTCATTAAAAAATGTTGGCGCCTCCCCTGGCAATGGTCCGCGCCTCCCTGGGAGGCGCGCCTCCTAGGTTGGAAACCGCTGCTTTAGGATATTGTCAAAAAAAGCCAAAGATGACCAATAACAAATGGCCAAATTGAAAGGGTAGTTTTATTTTCATCATTAACAAAAAAAAACATAATAATCATAAGAATGATTAATTTTGATTAATCCAATTAAATTTTCGTAATTTCCTTCTTACAATTTTTGTATTGAAAGAGAAGCTCCGCTTCATATGACGTCAGAAGCCACCGAAAAAAATAGCTATGGAATAGAACATGCTAATAATATATACATTAATTTTACATTATTAAAAATATTTATTTTCTAAGTTAAAAATGATATTTTTAAGAAAAATAGACAATGAATGAGGCAAACACGACAATTTCCAGTGTTTACAAAGACACATACACACAGTATTAGAGGCAAAAAGACCACGCAATTGAGAAATAGTAGAGTGGAATAACTGAAGAAATAAAGGACTCGTCAAGATATTCCAAAAATTAAAAATTTAGGTTTTATGCACTCAGAGAGAAAAAGAAGTCAAGAATTTTGTCGAGTGTGTCTTGTTCACTGTCTAAGAATGTGAATGAACAAATTAAAACAAAAAAATTCAGCATTAAAAATCTCTAGAAATTTTAATTTCAGGTTTAAATAATATACAATATCGATTATTAATTTTAATACATTTTTATTTTACTATCGAAGCGTTCCGAAATGTACTCACAGAGCTAAGATCACTCACGTCATTATCGGCAAATCCAAATCGGAAATTGTTCCGATTCGGTACGCGTTTAGCAGGCCCAATATTTTCATTTTGTTTGTTTATAACCTTAATTAGGACTATTGATATTTATTAATAATTATATTTATTATTATTCGAGAGATTACCGTATTTGCCGGCATATAGGACGCAGCGGAGTATAAGAGGCACACCGTTTTTATTCCCATTTTTAAGGGAAAAATTTTCTAAATTTTTTTCATGAATTTACAGAAATAATATTTATACCTGTAAATTAATATATGCCAGTAGTTTTAGACATAGTGAAATTTCAATCCATAATTTCGATTACGGGAGCATAAGACGCACCCCCTATTTTTGGCGTATTTAGATGGAAAAAGTGTCCTACACACCAGCAAATAGGGTATTTTTCTCATCAATTATTTTCTGCGAAGTTATTTTTTTCATTTTTAAAATGAGTTTAAACTTCTATTTGAATTTCTATTAATATTATTGAAATGTTTAAATTTGAGTTGCCAGTGAAAGAACGAGCAATGAGATCACTACAACTCAAATGGCGACTTCAGATGACCAACGAGAGTGCTTTAAAATATGTATAATCGTAATGACTGTGAGCACGATGCTAGCGCTATCAGCACAATTCGGAGAGCATCCTATATGTAATATGTAATCATGCAGAAAATTATTCGTTTTTTTTTCTTTTTTTAATTTCTTAAATCGAGCTGAAATGAATTTGATTAAAAAAAAAAATTGTGAAAACAGGACTTTATCGATTACAAAAAAGCTTTATAAAGTAAACAACGGAAAATATATACAGGATGGTCCCGAATTCATGGTACAAACCCCAATGGTAGGTACAGGACATTGTAACAACGAGTTATTGTATAGTGTAATAAGTATATGTAATATGTATGTATAGTGTAATAGTAATATAGTGTATAATGTATGTATAATGTATAGCCGTTATTTCCCCTGTTTACGCCTCACCGCGTCAGTTGCGACTATACATTCCTATACAATAACTCATTGTTACAATGTCCTGTACCCACCATTAACGTTTGTACCATGAATTCGGGACCACCCTGTATATATACACTTTTTTAATGTCTTAGTGTTTTTATGTAGATTACGATGTTTACTCTATATGAATTTACAGAAATAATAATGTATGTATACATGTATATTATTATATTTTTTCAATTTTTAATTATTTATAAAAAATTAGAAAAAAAAACAACTAAAAAGTACATTAAATTATAAATGTTAAAAAACTCCACTATTAGTAGAAACCTCTATATATCCAAGATTTCATAAATACTGGTAAAACAGTCTGGTCAGGAAGAGATTGGCACAAATATACACAGGTATGTTTTTAAACAACACATTTTTGGATTCAAGGGATACGTAAAGATCTAAACAAAACTGGGCATGGAATTTTTCACAAATATATTTTTTGATAAATACATATTAATGATGTAACAAATATTCGTATTCGAAAGAAACATGAGAATGTTTTTGCGGGTATATTATATATCACCATATGAAAATCGATTATAATTGATAATTTTGAAACATACAATAAGATAGTCCAAAATTTTGCTGCAAAAAGGAGGTAGCTTCATTTTGGGGGAGTTTGGAGTTAAATGTATTATTTTATAATATTGGTTTTAATAAATATTTGTAAATTACAGAGTATGGTTGTTAACCTCACTCCTAACCCCTTTTAGCCTCCTTTTACGACAAGCAGGGGATACTGTGGACATTTTCTACCTCCCAGTCCACAGGGGATTATATTTATTTATTTATTATATTTCCAACCATTATAATTATAACTTATAAATATTAACCATATATATATATATATATATATATATATATATATATATATATATATATAAACTCTTTCGTTTCATCATCATCATCATTGAGTATAAAGTCCTAAGACTGGTTTGATGCAACAATCCGTCCCCCTCCAGCTGTTTGACCTCTCTAAATGTCTGGCATCCCATATCCCCAATTATCTATCGTTAGTTCTCGTGTTAACAGATGAGCCAGACGTTACAGAGAGGGAATGTGAGGAGTGAAAAATGTAATTTTCTGGTTCAAAAGTCATATTTCAATAGAATGTTCTTTAAATAAAATATTAAAAATATTTTAATATTATTTTATGTGAAATTTTTTCCTTAGAAGTAGATAGTACATAGATTTTGTGGCAAGAAAGAGGTAGCTCCAACGGTCACACATGTGCCACATCATCTGGAAGATATATTTTTGAGTGGAAATATCGTCCTAAATATGTAAGAACAAGAAAATTAATCAAAAATAATACTTTAGCACAACTTAGAATTTTGAAACGATTTTTACGGTTTTCTGAAAACTTCAAAAATTGGAGATACCTCCATTTTGCAGTAGATCCTTCAATTAAAAAAAAATATATTATTCTCAACATTCAATATTAGATTATCATCATCAAAATTGTAGTCGCAAGACTAGTTTGAGGCCACCACTCAACTCTATCCCATGCCAACATTTTGTAATGACAATGATAGAAGAAGTTGCATTAAAAAGGTACATCCTCTGTAGTTCAGGGTGGACAATTGCAACGTGAAAAGGAGTTGAAGGTATTGAGAAAATTTCCATTCATTTGATAAAAATAAATTATAACTAATAGAGATATCGACATGTTTTTAATGGTAGTTTCAAGGAGGATTAACGAAAAAAAATAGCGGTTCTATTATAAAAAAATAACATTTTTTTCATTTGCTTAGTTTTAATGATGCGCGAGCCTTCCGCTCAAATCCATAACAATAAAAATAAATAATAGTTGAATGAATACATTTAAAATATTGAAAAATTAAAAAAACCAAAAAGATATTGAAAATAATTATTTTTGATTATTGGGCTCTTTTTTTGTTAATCAGCCGATAAACAATATCTTTAACAAATAATGTTGAAATTGCTGTTAATGTTGATAATGATATTAATTTGAATCCACTTGTTGATAAGAATAATTAAAATTATAAGATGGATCTTGATATTGAGTTTGATTTTGTGGCTGGTCGTTATTTGTAGGCATGGTATAATAATTATTGTTTATCATAGAAAATAGATTAGAGCCACTCTTGGATACCTTTACAAAAAATATAATTAAAATATACAATGTATAATCTTTGATTAGAAGAAACAAGAATATAAAATTTAAAAAAAAAATTGAATTTCTAAATAATTCTTATAATACAATTTTGCATTAGAGAATAGAGATAAAACGGCAAAATCATAAAGTTTATATTCACATTAGAATTTTAAAATCGTATATTCATTACATCACAATATAATACATTTATCTGTAAGGGGCCGTCCATAAATTAGGTCACACAGTAAGGGGGGCATCTCAGATTTGTGACAAAATGTGACAGGGGGGCCCGGGGATCTTAAAAATTGTGATGTCACAAAAGTCAAATTAAAAAATGTTTAAAATATTCAAATATATTTTTTAGATTTCATGTTCAGATTACAACATGAAAATGTTGGTAAAATAAATGGAGACAAAAAATTCTAAGCAAGCTCTTTAGCAAAAACACTTAAATTTTTTTTCAAATAAATAATAAAGTGATAGTGTCAGGTCACAATACAGGGGGAGGGGGGCTCAATGAAAATGTGACACAGGGGGAGGAGTCCAAAAATCTTGAAATTCGTGCGACGTATTTTATGGACGGACCCTAATAGAGATGAAATAAAGTAATTTAACGAGTTTTTGAAACAATTAAAAAAAAAAAAATAGTTAAATGTTAAAATAACAAATTTAATATTATAAAATATACATTTCATTTTTCAATTTTTCTAATAAAATCCTGGATTTTGTTGAAATTGTTGTTGATGTTGATGTTGATACTGATAATTTGGATCCACTTGTTGATAAGAATAATTAAAATTATAAGATGGATCTTGATATTGAGATTGAGAAGATTGATTTTGTGGCTGGGCGTTATTTGTAGGCATGGTATAATAATTATTATAGTTGTCGTAATTATTTTGTTGATAAGTTTGTCCTTGATCATATGTGGGATATTGGTAATTCGAATTGGAATACATTGGATATTGTTGATTATTCTGAGTGTTATAATCTTGATGATTATTTCCATATGTGTTCTGATTTGTTGTGGGTGGTATCCTAGTTTGTGCAGTAATGGTAGGAATAACTGCTTCTTTAGGAGGTGGAGTTTCTTTTGAAAGAATCGTTTCTTTAATTGGACTGGCTATATTTTTATTTTGACTATATTTTACAGGAAGTTGGCCCATTATATTAGCTATCATTTCTTTTGTTTCTTTAAGCACCGCAGTGGGATCATCATTCAATTTTTTAGTTAAAGAATCTTTTGCTTTCTCTTTCTGGATATTCTCTTCTTTTTTCTTATCGAAAGTAGTATTTGCAATAAGATCTTTTTCTTTAATTTTTTCTTCTTTTGGTAGTCCGTCAACATTCTTCGAAGCAGCTGTATATATGTCTTCAAATGTATACTCATCATCAGAGTCATCGAAAGATAATTTTTCCGAATGTTTATATTCTCTTTTGGATGGCGATGGATTTGCATTTCCACACCGTGATGAAAATGGCGAAAGCCGGCCGCATCCTTGATGATCCGTATTTTCAGTACTAGGAGATTCCTCAAATTTATAATTAATAGGTGTATCTTCAATGATAGTTCTAAGATTATTGATTTTATTTGTGTCTTTAGTTTCAATAGTTTTAAGTGCTAATTTAAGTGTATTTTGATCTTCTTGATTCATATCTTTGAATTTATTCAAAAGAATAATGATATCTCCTTCTGATAAATTTTCTTTATCTATGGTAGAATTCATTTTTTCTAATGCTTGTATATAATCTTGATCTTTATTCAATAACAATACTTTACTAAGCGAATTTATTTTGGGTACTTCCTTAGGACCAATTATTTCCTCTACAAGTTTTTCTAATGCTTCTTGGGAAATATCCGCCTGGCCCGTGGCTACTAAGGCAGAAGCAATATGTTGAGCTAATACTTCTTTTTCTATTGGACCAACACCTTCAACAACAATTGCCTCTTCAATAACTGAAAGTGATGAATGTATGAATGAAAAGTCGTCTTTTTCGGGTTCGGGTTCGTTTGGGGGTTGCGAATTCGAATTTTCGCTTGGCGGCGGATCTTTTGGAGCCTCTAATTTGAGTTTTTCAGCTTTAGATAAAATTTCTTCTATAGAGTGAATTGCTGCTTTAGTAGCTGATATTAAATGCCTTTCTATTATTCCTGCCATCAACTGTCCAATCAACTTTTCTTTAATTGTTTCAAAAAATACGATATTATTAGGATCTGCTAATAATTTATCTGAAGATTTATGACAAGCTTTTTCTAAAGATAAAGCTGTCGATAAAAGATTATTTATTTTTGGACCCAAAGAGCCTAATTGATCTTCTATAGCTGTAATATGTCTTAAACTTATAACAACATTAATTTCATTTTTATTTGTGGTATATTCTTTTAATGGTCGCCGTTGGGCCTTAGGATTCCCACGATCCCTCTCTCTCTCTCTTTCTCTGTCCCTCTTTTGATTCCTAAGTCGAGGAGAAGCTTCTGATCTGTATTTTTTCATTATTTTATCGTTTTCTTCCCAAGGACTCAACGCTCGTTTATTATTATCAGGTTTTTTAGATCCACTCAGTTTTCTATTCATAGGAGGTGAAAGTACAATTACGTCATCATCTTCTTCATCATCATAGATTGGTTGAAATTTTATTTTAGTCATAGTTTTTTCTTCAAAAAACAGTTCTAATTTTTTTTTGAGATCTTCTTTTTTCGCTTTCAATTCCAAATCATGCATTTGTTGCATTCTTTTATTCCAAAAATGTATCCATTCAGTTTTGAAATCATGTTTCGATGGATCTTTACCAGAAGCTTGGAGTTCTTTATAGCGACGATTCCAAAATTTTTTCCATTCAACTGAATAAGTGGGATGTTTTTCTGGATTTTTTTCATAATATTTTAGCATAGTTGTCATATCTTTTTCAATTATATCCATTTCTGATCGATACTTAACCCACCTCTGTTTTTCATCTATAGTAGAACTACTAACAGTAATACGTTTTGGAATATATTTTGGACTGGGAGATTTTCGAAATGGTGGAGGGGAAGATCTTTTATATTTTTTGGCAATAGGCGATCTAGAATAATTGTTTCGATATTTTGGATCTCTATTCCAAGACCTGGGTGGTAAATATTTATCATGACGCTCACGCTCACGAGAATAATTACGTTTGTATCTTTGAGGTGACCGCGAAGGAGAACGTGACCGACTTTTGGAACGATAACGCTTGATTTCGCTTTCGTTTGAAGAAATGCTTGAAAGGGATGATATTGGACTTGTTCGTATATTAATATCATAAAAATCTACAATTAAGAAAGTTATTTATTAAGTTAGAACTTGTAATCTAAATCAATGAAAATATATTATTAGTAATTAGATATAGGATTTTTCAATTGATAATACAAATTTTGCAACCAATAATAGATTTTAAATATAATAATAAAATTTCAGTTTATTCTTAGAATCCAAATCCAAAATCTGAAGACATGGAGGTAATGACTTGAAAATTAATTGATGAAGAGGTTGACTTAAAATAAAAAAATATTTTTGTCCAGTGTCGTAGCAGTCAACGGTAGAAATAAAATTTACCCAAAAAATTAAAAATAAAATCTTTTTTAAGTCTTTAAGACAAACATTTTAGCATAAGAATAACTTTATACTACTTTCCGTTTTTGAGTTATCTGAATCCAGAAACACAGATAGACAAGAAAAAAAATCATATTTGAAATTTTTCTTTACATTTCAAACATTTTTGAGCACAATAAGCAAATTTTAGTTTTCCGATACTAGATGGAAATTAATGGCTATTTTTGATTTTAAGTCGATTCCACCACGTCTTCCTCATTGTTAACCAATAGTGGTCAAACTTCAAAAAATGCAAACAAGATTTTTTTTTTAATGATAATGATGAGAGAAAGAGTTACACCAAAAAGGTGCATCCCTTAAAGGCCTGGGTTGGTCGTGAAAAGAAGAAGAAGAAGGGTTTTTATGGGCTGGGTAGGGGACAAAGGTATCTGTGGATATGGGTCTTAAACAGCTGAAGGTTATAAGTCGCGGGGAAGACGGTGGCTGGGAGCGAGTTCCAGTCTCTGGAGGTCATAGGAATAAAAGAGTTGGCGAAAGCGCTTGTTCGATTTTTATCCCATTTGACAGCGAAGGGGTGCTGAGCGTTCGAAAACCGCGTATTTCTCGTAAAGAGGGCTTTAGGGGGGATAATTGATTTCAGCTCGACTGAACAGACACCATGATAGTATCTATAATACAGGGAAAGGGCAGAAACGTTTCTTCGATGAGCCAGGGGGGTCGAGTGAGTTAGTTAGGGCCGGGTCTCCTATTAGTTTAATTGCTCGCTTCTGAATTGGATCCAGTGTGGTAAGAGAATGCTTGGAGCCCCCATCCACAGATGAGAGCCATATTCGAGACAGGGACGAATTTGAGTTTTATACAGTGTAAGAAGTTGACTGGGAGTAAAATAGCGTCTAGACCTAAAATAGTAGACCAAGCTTGCGCGCTGCAGCTTTAGCAGTGGTTGAGATATGGTCATTCCAAGAAAGTCAGACCCTAGTGTGACGCCTAGAATGATGGTTACTCCAGTATTAGACTAGAATCGATGACTATTTTTGATTTTAAGTCATTACCTCCATACTTTGAGCAATGAATTTGTTTGTAAGAATAATAAAGTGTAATTTTCGAATTGTATTTAAAAATTTATTATTGATTGCAAAGTTGTATTATCGATCGAAAAACCCTATACATATTAGACAATTACCTGCAGGTTCTTTATTATTAGTCATTGTTCTTGGCTGATTATTACTTTTTATATTATTGGCTTTTGAATCTGCGCGATTGTTTTGATGCTTACTGATTGAAAAGAGCAAAAAAAAATCAAGTTTCTTATGTGATTATAGCTTTCCATTATATAAATATGACTTAAAACTCACCTTTCTTGATCTAAAAAAAAAAAAAATTATTTAATCACTTTATTTATTTTTTTATTTAATTGTATATACTTAAGAGAACAAATTTTAAACTACCTTCTGGATGTGTAGGAACACATGCGTATTTAATTAATTCATCCATATCCACATATTCTTCGAACGTTAAATTAATAGTCTCTCTAAAATTTTTAATTTAATTGTAAAATAAAAATTTGAATATTTCAAAAATATTTTATTTTGGAGATAAAAAGTAACAAAAAAATTGAATTATTGTAAATTGAATTTTTTAACCAAAAAAAAAAAAAAAAAAGATAAATATTTGTAAGGAAGATAAGATAATAAGATATATTATGTTGTCTGCATCGCGGGTTGTATGGATCCTGAACGATGGGAGATGATATATAGTACTCGTTCTGAGATCTGATGATCTCTTTGAGCATTATTACTTGAATATATACAAAAACTTTACATCATTAAAAAGATAAGATAGATTGGAGGTGTTGGATTTAAGTGAACAGATCTAACAAATCAATTATATATATATACACTAGTGGCCTAGCCAAGGGGGCGAAGGGGGAGAGACTGCCCCCGCCCCCTATCTTTAGCGCCCCTGCTCTTACTATTTACATCTAACCAAAATCAAAAAGGAAAAAAGCATGAAACTTGGGAAAATGAGTACCTTTTTTTAGTTATATGTTTGATGGACGGGTCTTTAAGTCGGCAAATGGTTTAATCAAAGAAAAAGTAACATATTTTGTTTATTTTAATGCACACCGTGCCTACAATACAAATAGATAGAAAATTTACAAGATTGCGTATATAAAAAAAAAACTATATTATACTAGCTTCAAGGCCCGCCTTCGGGGGGACTTTTGCTAGCCAGGGGGCTTCGCCCCCTGGACCCCCACGTGGCTGTTTTATTAATGTTTTATACACGTGTAAAGAACACTTTCATATATCAACTCTTGTGAATCAATTGAAATAGATTAATAAAGTAAAGGGTGTGTAGTTTCACTGTGAAACTACACACCCTTTACTTTATTAATTAATATCATGTTTCACTTAAAACCTACACCACTTTCTCTAAGTAAAAAAAAAAAAATGTAATAGATTGATGAAGAGGACAAGGTCTCTTTGTGAATGAATTTAAAAAATTTATTTTTTCAGCAGAAGGTAATATTTTATTGTCCCCTTCTGCTACTCAATTATTCGGCAAAAAGAACCTTTCAACTTAAATTAAAATAAAGTTTTTGTCTTGTAAAAATTCAATAAATAAGGTAAAAATCGTCATTTGGGTAGAATTATCCAATTAAAAAACTAAAAATAATAAACTTTTAAAGTTCATTATTAGATTATAGAAAATTTAGGTTTAATTAGGCTCAAAATAGGTTTTTAATAATTTCAATAGGCTGAAATTTCCTAGATTTCAAAACAATATAACAATGGGCTTTCAAATGATTTTGTTTTCTTTAAAGAATTCTACGGGCTAATTGAATTTTGGTTTTAATCTTTAAAATATATTTTTAAAGAAATTCCAAAAGCTAATTAATTTCTTTCAGTTAGTTTAGTTAGTATAGTTTCAATAATCCTTTATAATTAACTTTGAAATAAATAAATAAATAATATTGAAATGAATGAATGAGCTCGAATACAAAAGCCAAAAGGCTTAGTTCTTTTGAAATGGCTGAGGGTCTTAAATACAATAGAAAAAAGATGAGGTGAGATTCCCAAGGGTATTTTTAAGAAAAATGATTTTTAAATAACATATTTTATTTTAAATTAAATATTTTTCATCTATATACCTATATATAATCAAAAGCTTGGCAGAAACTTTTTTATTTTTTTCTACCCTATTAAAGACGGTTTTCAGAATTTTTTTCAAATTTTTTCACCCAACCCAAAAGAAGTTAAGAATTTTTGAAAAAAATAGCTTTTTTTTTAAATAACCATAACTTTTTCAAAAATTTAGTTATCATGACGATTTTTTTTTTAATTTTTGGTTTTAAATTTACTTTAAAAAAATAGATAGTTTTTTAAATCTTTGTTGCAGTATTAAATTCTTCTTCAACGATAATGTGGTTAGAACTATTGAGAATGAATGACACTCAAAAATCAAACAAACAGGGCTGCCAACACTTGTTTTTTTTGCTAGTTTAGTTCTTTTATTGTTTGGCAAGCTATGTTGGCTAACCTGAATTTTTTTTAGTTTTTCCTGAATTTTCCAGGAAACTTTTCCAATTTTTTTTTTACGTATTAACTTGAAAACTAGCCAAATCGGTCCAGGCATTTGAGAGATCTGCGCTTACAAAGAAACAGAAATTCATTTTTATTATATAGATTGGTAAAATACAAAAATAAATTGCAACTTTACTATTTTCTTGTATTAATTAGATACGTATTACTAAAATAATATGTTGTAAGATTACAATACTGGTATGTAATATTATTAAAAAAAAAAGTTTTGAGGCCGGACTTCCCATTTTTTTATTGTAAAATTATATAAGACATTTTTAACAGTGCAAGAAAAATAAAAAAAATCTCTTAATTCAAATAATTTTGCTCAAAGTAATTTTGACCCACCCGCCCCAAAAGTCTGGCTACGCCACCGATATACACATATTTATACTCGTTATATGTCAGTGCCTAGTTATCCCTTAGGTAAGTGAGGCAGCCACCTCAGGCCCCTGAAATCAGTGGGGTCTCGTTCGATCAAAAAATGAGGGTAATATTGAAAAAATAATTCGAGGCACCCCGGATGAAGTCTGCTCAGTGCTCCCGAAAGTCTTAAAACCGCAATAATATATATATATATATATATATATATGTTTATTTGCATCAAGCAGAGGAGAACCTCATTGATTTATCTCTATGGTGTTGGATTTAATTGGTATAAGGGATTAAATGCTTCGATCGCATTATTAATCTTAAATTCTCGATAGAATTATCGAGTGAAGATCATTTGAGGAAGAGAGGACTGGATGAAAAGTAGGGCTGGGCAATTCCATCACTTTTCGGGACCTAGTTACTATTTATTTCCATTTTAAAGAGCTGATTACAAGTATACATATTTATATTTGGTATATATATATATATGTTGTAGTAAAAACCCGTTTTCAGCAAAAACGCGTTTCGCTGAATACCCTTATGGCAACCAGAGTTTACTGATGTTGGTTGAGGTTGATTCAAAGGTCTAGAATCTTCATTTTTGACCTTCCGCCTCATTTCCTGTATTTATTTTCAAAATTTTTTAAACGAAAATGTCAAAAATTATAAGAAAAGTTGTGGAGGATGTAATTTTTGAATTTTCGTTTAAAATTTTTTGAAAATAAACACACGAAATAAGACGGAAGGTCAAAAATGAAGATTCTATCCTTGAACCAAAACTCAACCAACATCAGCAAACTCTAGTTGCCATAAAGGTATTCAGCGAAACGCGCCTTTACAAAAAAAGGGTTTTTACTGCAACATATATAAGGTGTACAAATAAGTTTCCGACGTTTGACAAAGCTGGTCCCACCAGTAAGTTATGATTAAAATTGTCAGAATTAAAACTTAATTATCGTAAGGTTGTATATTTGTTAACAAAATAACCTTGAAATCTTAGTGAATTTTCATCAGTGTATTATATTTTTTTATGTGCGAAAATGCCGAGTTTTGAGCCGAATAAGCGTCATTTGCGGGAGCTTTTGATTTACTTCTTCAAATTTGAAAAAATCTGCAGCTGAGGCGGATCGATTGCTTGGAGAAGCATATGGTGAGGTTGCTTTAAGTGAGAGAGGTTGACGTGAGTGGTTTCAAAAGTTTAAGAAGATCGAATTCGACATCGAAGATAAAGAACGTCCCGGAAGGCCGAAAGTGTACGAAGACCCGGAATTGAAAGAATTATCAGACTAAGATTCGTGCCAAACGCTAGAAGAACTTGCACATACATTAGGAGTGACTCAAAAAGCAATTCAACATTGGTTGAAATCATTGGGAATGATTCTAAAACAAGGAAATTGGGTTCCATATGAACTGACGCCGAGAAACGTTGAATGGCGATTTTTCACAAAACCGGTCAAAACCTTTTTGGAAACTCTCAATTGGGAAGTTTTATCCCACCCGCTATATTCACCAGACATTACTCCTTCTGATGTCCACTTGTTTCGATCGATGGCGCATGGCCTGTCTGAGCAGCACTTCACATCAAAAGATACCAAAAATTGGGTCGATTCGTGGGTAGCCTCAAAAGATGAAGCATTCTTCCAAAGCGGTATCCGTATGCTGCCAGAAAGATGGAAGAAAGTAGTGGCCAGCGATGGAAAATACTTTGAATGATACATGTGTAACCAAATTTTTTCATTAAAGTCTCAAATTTCTGGGAAAAAACTGCGGAAGCAAAGTTGTACACCTTGTATATAATGTAGGCAGTGGCGTAGCTACCTAGGGGCTAGGCGGGGCAGTACCAAGCTCAGGGGGCCCTCGAATCCTTACCAGAAAATCTCGATCGAACTGCAACAATTCAGAATGAAATGATTGAGAGCTTGGGGACCAAACTCGAAACCCATCTACTAGAACAAATTAGGGCGTCACCGTTTTTCGCCATCATAATGGATACGACACAGGACATATCGAAGGTAGATCAGCTAAGCATTGTTGTGAAGTATGCAGTAATAACCAGATCGGAAAATGGACAGCCATTTGATATAGAAGTAAAAGAAGTGTTTCTAGGCTTTTATGCAGCCATCAAACATGGCGCAGCAGATTTAGTCAACCAAGTGACTACATTATTTGACGACAAAAATATTGATTTAAAAAAATGTGTGGGGCAAGGTTATGATGGAGCCAGTGTGATGAGTGGTGTGTACAATGGTGTACAAAAACATATTAAGGATATCCAGCCTAACGCGGAGTACGTACATTGTGCCACTCATAATTTAAATTTGGTGATAAATGATGCCGTTAGCAGTTGTGTGAAAATACAGATTTTTTTCACAACGTTGCAAGATTTGTATAACTTTTTCGGAAACAGCATCAAACGTTGGGATCTACTGTCAAAATTTACTGGCGAATCGGACTCCACTCTTAAAAAACTAAATCCGACTCCACTCTTAAAAAACTAAATCCGACTCCACTCTTAAAAAACTAAATCCGACTAGATGGTCCAGTAGGGTCAATACGATATCTGCAATAAAACTTCGTTTTTTTGATATCATCAAAGCATTATCAGAAATAGTTCTAAAGAGTCCTAATAAAGATGAGCGTAGTGAAGCAGAGAGTATTAAAACAAAAATGCTAAATTTCGAGTTTGTGTTGCTTTGCGAATTCATGCACAGTGTATTGAATGACATCAATTATGCATCCAAAACTTTACAAAAATGCGACATCAATTTGGGCGAGGCAAGTAAAGCTTTAGCAGAGACCAAAGCAAAGTTGTAAATTTATAGAAATGATTTCGAATTATTAAAGTGCAAAGCCAGTGAAACTGCAAGAAAAGATGGTATAGATACCCATTTTCAAGAAAAAAGGCAAAGGAAAGTTAGAAAACATTTTGATGAATTAGCTGCTGATCACCGATTTCCAAACAGAGAAGAAATATTTAAAATTGAGATTTTCAATAATGTACTAGACACATTAATAGCTCAATTAAATACACGTTTTACTGGTATGAGTGCAGTCTGTCAAATATTCGATTTTCTAACACCAACATTTTTATTACATGTTGATGAAGCAACTTTATTACAAAAGTGTATGAATTCCAAAGAAAATATTCAGATATAATACGCCCTAGATTTTCACTTCATTTTATTAATATTTACCACCTAGTTTTACCTCAATTAACTCAAGCATGGACTGTTCATCAATTATGTAAGGAAATAATGAGCAAATATGGAGTGCTAGAATGCGACCTAACGGAAGTATTTACAGCAATGTTAATATTCTTTACAATTCCTGTCACTTCTGCAGCAGCTGAAAGGTCATTTAGCAAATTAAAAATAATAAAAAATTATTTAAGAAATAGTATGGGCCAAGCTCGACTCCGACATTTAACTCTAATAGCAATTGAAAACAAAACCGCATCAAGCCTGGATTTAACCGAAGTCATTGATACTTTTGCGAAAACTAAAGTTAGGAAAAGATTGTAAATATAATTGTTATTTAGTCAGTTGGTAGCCTTGGCAGGTCCGACCTTTATATAATTACCCTTGAATCTTTTCTATTTCGTTTTATTGCCCAATACCTACACCAAGTATTAATTGTAATTTATGTTGTTAATGTTTAATATTTTTATTACCTGCCCTGCAGTGCACGAAAAAGAGCTGATGATAAAGTAGCTTAGCATTTTTAAAGTATTTGTATATTTAATATTTTTACTTGATAAAACCTAACCAGTTTAGATAGCAGTGGGGCCCCATATTTTGATTTGCCCCAGGGCCCTTAGTTACCTAGCTACGCCACTGAATGTAGGTATGTTTATTTACATCAAGCAGAGGACAACCTTATTGATTTCTCCTTAAAAATAATATGCTATATATAAGTATACCTAATATGTTTGTCATTTATAATTTGTTTAGCGTATTCTTCTTTTTTAAAATCATATTCCTCTTGGTCAAGCAACATTGGAGTTAAACGGCCATAATGATTTTCTATCTTTTGGCATAAAAGATGTACAGTTTCAAGAGTAAATTTTCGTGTATCTTTGTTCCGCGGATAACCTTCGGTCAATTTCCTATATGCAGTAGGAAAATGAATAGCCTAAAAATTAAAGAATATATTAATAAAAAGTATAAAATAAAAAATTGATAGTAAAAGACAAAATGTTCAATAATGGCGTGTTTCTTTTTTTATATTCATTAGGTTCTTATGAATTGATTAAGATTTGGTGGTTGAATAATTTAATTGAAGGCTTTGATTAAAACCTAAGGTGACCATCTTTAAGCAAAATACGGGACATATAAATAGAACTGGTGCCAGGGAAGATTAATAATTAATTTTTAATGCGAGAACATTTTTTTAAATTTAATTAACCAAAAAAAAAATCATTTTAAAGAATACATAGGTAAAAGCAAAGCTGTTAGTCTCCTTTTTTAACCGCCAATTTCGCTGTCAAAAGGGTTCCCCCCACTCTGCTCACCTCTCCCTCCCCTATCTTAGTTATTGTACCGCTCCCAGGGCGCAGCACTCAACGAATATTTAAAACAACGGGGATTTAAAAATATAATTTGATTCCGTCTAATCGGTTTTTAATTAAAAGTGCAGTAGATCAATATTAATGTAATTATTAATATTATAATAATATAATAAATATTATTAATATTATTTACAATATTTTTATTAAATCAAACCACGTAATAGAACCGAATATGTGCAAACGACTCCGGTTCGGTTAATATATATTCAGTTCGGCTCGGTTGGGTTCGTATAGCTCCTTTTCGGGCTGACATTTAGACGGTTCGATTGGCTGACGCCAATAGTGAAAAAAGCACCTTGGACTCTTTTATTTCAGTGAAGAAAAAAAATGAGGGCATCTGATTTTCGGTTCAGCCAAAAGTATTGCTGTATAAAAACAGTGTCAATTGAAAAAGTATGTTTAATGAGACTCTTTTTATATGAAGTATATATTTTCAAATGAGCGATTTGAATTCCCACTCTCTTTTATTATAATATATATATAAATAATGATTTATCGCCAAGTTGACATTCATTAATTCAGCGCGACAAGGGGTAATGGTGCGCCACTGGTGGGGGAACACTGATGACAGCGAACGTTGCGGTGAGAAAACATAACATCACTCAGGCCAACAGCTTTGTCTGAGCCCAAACTTAAAATATTTTTATTCACAGTAAAATGAACAAGTAAAGAAACATTATTATGATTTTTCATATTTTTCTACAGAATGAATTTTTTTAAGTAGCTCATTGTTCTTTACAATAGGTATATTCATAAAATTCAGAACACGTCATGTCATAATTGGATTTTGTTATTAACACAGCCTTTAGAGTTTCTACGGGTAGTTGAGTTTTTTCAAAGGAGCATGGAATTCATCCAAGATAATATCTTTTCTGTGGGATCATTTGATGCAAGCAAACAAAAGCAAAATTTCACTATTTTACTTGTGTTCCCATGGGGAATGTTTGTAGTTGTAAAATTTTTTCTCATTTAAAACGAAAAAACCGAAAGAAATTTAGATTATAAGTATTACTGGAAAATGGGACTTTTACGAGACACTAGTTTAAAAAGGGGACAATTTTATTGTTTCAAAACATAAGGGACACAGCACCTAAATACGGAACTGTCTCGTTAAATACGGGACGAATGGTCACCTTATTAAAACCACCTTAAATATATTTATTAACTAGTTTGATTAGTTATGTCGATTAAATTATTAACATTATGGTTTTTATCAAAGCCTTCAATTAAATTCATTAGTTTTTGTTAGACTTAGGGAAAACGAGAAATATATTTATTATGCATATCATTCTGAAATAAAATTGTCGAATCCTTATTATTTCACTTTTTTGTCGTAAATTATGAAACACATATGACAAGTTTATTTCCCCTGTGGACCATTGTTAGAATTGATCCACAGTAACCCCCGCTTGTCGTAAATGGCGAGCAAAAGGGGTTTACACGTGAGATTCACTCCTCAAACTAGTAAAAAAATATTGTTGTTATTTTACGAGATCACAAGAAAATGTGGCTGGACGGGCATATGAAAAGGACCCTAAGTGCGAAAAAGTAACCCGAAAATTGCCTTATGGAATGTGTTATTCGTCTATAAGAAAAGGCTTTTAAAAATCTTCTAAAGGAAGATAATTATAGCGTTTATTATTTTTTTATTATTACATCTATGACTAATACATTCTGACTAAATTTTATTCAAAAAGTACATTTTTTGGCATGAATTAGCCCATTAGCTCGACAAGCGAATATCTAAAGCTGCTTGAAAATAGTGTTTCGCCATGTTTCATGAATTTCTAATTAATGAAATTTTTTGAGACAATTCAATAGTCCAAATGTCGGGTCAACGCAAGCTTTACGAGATTTCTACCTAGTAGAAAATGTTATTAAATGAGCCTATGTTTAAGGTTTTGTTTAGTTTTAGTAAAAAATTTGTCGACTATCTTTTACTGGATTATAAATTAATTAAATATTTGTTGAAATATTTTATAGAAATTTTAGTTACTTACCAAATATTTTGATCTATGATTAAAACTCTGCATGTGGGCCATTGCTACCCTAGGATCACCTTTTTTACCACAAAGCATACATGTATAAAAGGGCTCTTTATTGTAAGAGCTAAAAATTTCGATCAAATATTCTAGTCCTAATAACGGTTGTTTACAAAGATCTATTGTATTTTGTATATGTAGTTTAGTCTTTTCATCTGCAACAAATTTATGAATATAAAGTAATATAAAAGTAAAGATTTGAGCATCTTATTTTTGAAAAGAGTTGGAATGTTTTTCAAAAATGAGCTCGGGTTCAGATTAACAAATCAATTTTAAACTAGAAAGAATTTAATTTTTAGGACAGAATCTAAGATTTTAATAGAAATATTATTAAATTGCGATATCAGAGGGGACATCCCTCCAGGAGTCGAACCTGAGAACTAACTTGCTTTCCGGGCAGTTAGCTCACACCCTCGAGACAAAAAACTCCCTCTGAATCGCAATATTTGATGTAAGCATAGAAATCTTTCACTCCATTAATATATAACGGAAATTAAAAAATTTAGCTTAAAATGAAAAAAAGTTTTTCATACAAGTCCTGCTATTTTAATATAAAAGTAAAGATTTGAGCATCTTATTTTTGAAAAGAGTTGGAAGTAATATATACATATTTACAGTTAAACTCATTAATAAATAAAAACAATTAAATTAAATATTTTTGGTGTTGAGATTTTATAACACAGGCCAATGACATATCCCAACTACTTTGTATATCATTTTCATTTCAAATGTTTACATATCTGTAAAATTGTTAATATATAAAATAAAAATCAACTCTTTCATATCCATAGGGATAAACATTTTTTACTGATATATAAACATTTTGAACTGAAAATTATATACAAAATATAGTAGAGTCCCGAAAACTCGGCACTCGATAACCCGGCTGTCCGGATAACTCGGCCAAACACTGGCAGGGCGAAAAAAAACCCGCATGCACCCCCGCAGGCTCTATGCCTTAATAAAGTACGTACTTTTCATATGTTTAAGGGTATTTGGGCAGTTTATTCTCTGTTGTATTCTCAAGCAAACAATACATACAAGTAACATACAGTACTGTATTTTCTGAGGAAACATTCGTTTTTAACCCCATTCCCGATAACCCGGTATTTTCACACTCGGCCACCCTTCGGTCCACATTAGGCCAAGTTTTCGGGACTCTACTGTATTTGGATTATGTCATTGACATATGTTGCAGTTTTGTAAATTTTTAATTAAATTCAAGGTAACATCTGTTTCTATGTATTTTTACAACAGACTTTTGCAAGTAAAATATATGTATATTTTTATTTTAATGTTTTCAAAAAATTTTAAAATGTAAACCATTTAAGAACCTTGTATATTTTTATTGAAGTTATACTTCTTTTGGCGCGTTTGGATGAGAGTGAATTTGTGATCTGCGCGCTCATATGTCCCAAAAATTAACATGATGAAGTTGGCTACAGAATAGAATAAATAATATATACCTTTAAATGACTGCAAGGAATCTAACAAAACGTGTTGTTATTTTCAAATTCAATAAGCCAGTTGATGTGGATGTGAAATATATTATTTATATTAATAATCGATTCTTAATACTATATATAAGAGCCTAGATTAATTTGTAACAACGCTGAGAGAATTTTCTTTAAAAAAATTACCTGACGAACGAAAAATTAACCGACGAACTCTTGAACTAAGGGCATCAGCTCTAGCCATTACACCAATGCAACATTAATATTTATATCTTGATTTCTGTTACTAAAACTATATATTTTTGATTTAGACTTTGTGTCGAGATAATATTGTATTCATTTGAACTAGAATGAAAATCAAAAAACACCAATATGTATATTAATTAACGAGGAAAATTTGAAATATAATTGTCAGCTCGGATTTTAAACTGATGGCTCCAATCGATTTTCATTAACTAGGCAAATTTAAAATATAATTGTAATTTGGACTCAAATTTTGAAATGAAAGACTCCAATTCATTTTAAATTAAGAAACATTTAATATATTGATAATTATTCCTCCCCCCCCCCCCTTTGCCACTCAAAAATTAAAGAGACGATGTATTTTCGGTAGTTTACGGGTATACATTTGGAGTATGGTTTTTTAAGAGGAATAAAATTTTTGGACCGAGACGCTGCCCGCCAGGGCACCAGCCCGGAGGGTAATTATATATTTATATAATTATTTATTATATTTTTAAATAATATATAGTATATATTTATTATATAAATTTGTCAGTTACAAAAACTGTGTAAAAACTTTGAGGTTAATTCTGTAAGTATAATATCTAGAATTATTACTGGAGAGTTAATTATTACCAAAAGAACCTATGGATATAGCTTAGAATATTTTAAATATTTAAAAAATATATTTGACTCGTTCACATGATAATTAATGATTGTTTATTTTGACTGTATAGTTATTTTTACTGAAATAAAACATTTTTGATTAATTTTAATATTTTTCTTAGATCTTTAGTGCAGTTTTGTTTTTTGAAATTTTTTTCAGACGCCAAAGAAGTATAACTTCTAACGCGTGTACATAAGTACACACACACTTTTTTACATTTTAATTGTTAACATTGCTGACATTGCTAAATTCTGACGAAACAAATTGTCAATAATTGTCCACCTATATAAAGTCTATACACATAAATAATAGTAATCTGTTTTAGTTTTTTACTACTTACATAACTTATATCCATTAAACTATTTCCCAAAGGCTCAAAATGTCAACACCAAAAATATTCTAGAAAGAATTGTATAAGGAAGCAAGTATCCAGCACTTTTATATAAAAATTTATCATCATATTAGTAAATTAAATATTTAATTATGATTGCATTGTTTTTTTGGATGAGCAACTTCCCATGTATCTATATATATAGTCTCAACCAAAAAAATGAAATCAATAAATAATACAATTAATTCTTTATAATAAGGTGACCATTGTTTTACAATGAAAAGGAGGACACAAATTAATTGAAGAAAAAAATATCGTAAAGAAAAAAAACATTTTATTCATTGCAACAATAATAAACTATAATATGATAAATGCCTAGTTAAAAACATTTGTAGCATTTTATTTTGTAATTATGTTGACATGCCTATTAATTTTTATTTAAATGAGTACTTTTCTATTGAATGAATATTTTTTCTCAATTATCATCTCTTAAGAATATATTGGAAATATCTGAACAAGGAATGTCTTCATATTGAATTTATCTATAATATCTATATAATCTCGATCGAATACGAAGATTTATAGATTAGTCTTGAAATATCGAAAAGGAGGACATGTAAGAGGACACTTTTCGGGAGAGGACAAAGTTTACAAAAGAAGGACTCTCCTCCCTAAAGGAGGACGATTGGTCACCTTATTTATAAGGGTAAGTGAGATTGAAATAATACAAGGCAGAATATGGGTAGTTATTTTTAAAAATAATTTTAATAAATAAAAACCAAATATTATTAAAAAAAAAAAGATGTAATTGTCTTACTGGATACAAATCTTTTAAAAAGACTTCGAGGATGGTTTGGAATTTCCAATTTCAATTGATGTTTAGAGCTGTCAATGTGCGGTTGTACATGCTCCTGCCCAATAATCACAACATCACAAAGATGACAGCTAAATCTCTCTTCATCATCAATTATTCGATGAGAAAAAATGTAAGCTTCAGTTCCATCTTCTGTTGTTATTGTTAAATCCAAAAATTTTTCTTTTTCCTAAATTTAAAATATTTTTATTAAAAAATAGAATAAATATCTCCTTATATATAAATAAAAAAAAAATAATTAAATAGGTACCATATGCTAGAGGTGGGGAAACTTTTCACCATTAAAGGCCACATTAAATTAGGCAGTAATAAAGGAGACTAAGAATTTTTTATATTTTTTTACTGTAAACAAAAATCTAACACTCACTCTACATTAAATGTTATATATTAATCCTTTTTTTTTTTTTTTTTTTTTATTTGACAAACTCAAGTAGTTCTTGTGGGTTTTTTATTTATTATATTGATTTTCAGATTGTCATAATCTAAATAATTAAAGATTAATTAATATAAGAGCTAGCTATTAGAGGCCGCACAGAAACATTTGGAGGCCGCAGATACCCCACCTCTGCCATATACAGTTTGATTTACTCTTTTATAAATCTGCTATTATTTTAAGTTAAAATTCCTAACTGATGAGTGAATGAATGGAAGGTAGTCTAGGAAATAAATAAAAAGATTATTTCCAATCCGCTCTATTTCAATTGATGATGGAAAGTTTAAAAATATTTTCTCTACACCAAAGGACACTAAGGCCCGGTTGTATGTCGCAAAGTAAATGCCTTTTACCACTAACCAAGGTAGATGGTAAATGGAGCCACTGGGATGGCCAATCAGGTGACAGCCACTGAATGTACCTGTCATCTGATTGGCCATCCCAGTGGCTCCATTTACCATCTACCTTGGTTAGTGGTAAAAGCATTTATTTTGCGACATACAACCGGACCTAAGTTGTATGTCGGTTGGTAAACTCTTTGCAAAAGTTGACAAAGGGTAAACCCTTAGAATCCACCTGGAATATGTTAAATGACACGCACTTTCATCTGATTGGCCATCCCGCCTGGCACAAGGTGATTCTAAGGGTTTACCCTTTGTCAACTTTGCAAAGAGTTTACCAACCGACATGCAACTGGCCCTAAGAGGAGACAGGAAGGAAAAATACTACATGCTTCCTCCATTGACCCTTTTGAACTCTGAAGAAGGGGGATCTTTCTCCGAAACGTCGGTTTAAAAAATTGTAAAAGGAAAATTTTCCAATAAATACTCTTATTGAAAATAATCTTTTTATTTTTTCCCGGACTGGCTTCCATTCCATTCAATCGTCAGCTAAACATCTACCAGTCCGTCAAAGAAAAACTTTTATCGTATTAACTTCATAATATTTCAACATTTTAAAAAAATAAATAAAAAATTATAAACTAATATACATTTTTTATTAACAATGACTTGGAAGTAAGAATGGAATATGTTAAATGAAAATGCTTTATATCAGTAAAAAATTGAAATTTTTTTAACTATTTTCATTGAACAATGAACATCTTGCAATAATTTCAATTAGAAGGGGCTGGTATGTTTATGCTAAAGTCATGTAGATGGCCTCATCGCTTTATTTTTGATGATAAAGATGCTATGCAACACCTTTAAGTCAGAGAAGACTCTTATATCATAGAAAGAAAAGGAGAAATTTTCATGGATTGGTTTGGAGTTGAAGGTATATAAGAATTCGTGTTTTGAAGGAGTGAAGGTTGTAGGTGGCTGAAAAGATTAAAACAGGGGAGAGAATTTCAGTCTCTTACAAGTAACTGGGATAAATTCAAAATAAATAAAAAAATAAACTTACTCTGGATTTATAATCAGAATCAGAATCATTAGATATTTTATCAAATTCTTGAAAATCGGGGAGATCCATCAGAAATGATTAAGTGGAAGAATATTATAAATAATGCTAAAAAAAAAAAACTTTATGATTAATGATAGAGAAGATGACAAAGAGATCTGCATTTATAAAAACAATACTACCACTGATAAAGTATAAAAAAAAACGAAATAGTAAGTATATAACCTAGAGGAGGCTAATACACACACAATATGTTAGCCTCAAAGACCGAAAACGCTCACTGAGCAAAAAAAACGGGCACAACGCGTTGTGGCTAACTCAAAAAGGCCACAACAAGAAATTCGAGTCGTGGCTCTCTTGATATTTGACCACAACGGGTTGTGGTTATTATGAAATGCCACAACGCGTTCTCAATATTATCTGATACAACCACGACACGACGGACAGGTTGTAACTTGTCCACCAACACCCGTCGAGTTTGTGTTCATAATTGAATGCCATTTCCGAGTGGGAACATCTGGCTAGTAAAATCAACATATTTTATAATAAATTAAGTGAGTGAATAAAGACAAGTAGTGATTGCAGTTTTTTATTGAGTGTAGAGCTGACAATTTTTGAATCACAAGTGCTGACTGATCCACTTAAGGGTTGTTTTGTTGTTTACACAACAATACATTTTATAGTATTACAATAATACAGTAGTAAGCGATTCTTGGTGTAAGGTGGCATACGACCACGACTATCCTCTGAAGTCTGAACATCACTACAATATTATTTTTAATAAACTGTATTATCAGATAAAACAAAACATCAGACAAACAATAAGACTAGGCACGTGAAAAATATATTTACTTGAATTCTTAAAAATATAAAAAAAAAATAAATAAAAAAATGATATAAAAAATTACACGAGTGAAATATGGAAAAGGATAATAATAAACTGTTTTGTAAACCTCATTAATTTTATTTACCTATCTTTTATAAAAATTAAATTACAAAGTTAAATTTATAAGAAATCAATCAAGGAGTTTGACTTCTGCTTGTTGTAAAATTTTTTTTATTTTAATACTAAATTCGTAGGGATATGGACAATGGTTTAAAAAAAAAATTTAATCCTTGTTGAACGTTTTGTTATTTAAATACAACTTCCTCAGCAACTTAGATTTTTTTGTTTTCATTTCATTGACATTATTTAACAAATTAAAATTGAATATTTCTAAGAGAACCTTCATATCCCAAATCCAACAAATAGTTTCTCTTTTCCTCCCTTCAAACGCTTCTTTGTCCTATAATCTGACAAATTTTTACTTTGCCATACAGGGTATGGTCAAGTATTGCATGAAAAAAGTGTTGTTTTTTTCCTTCTTTTTTTCGAAATATCTCAAAAACGGCTGAAACTATTTTGATTAAAAAAATTGAGCGAAACCATGGCATTTCGCTCTACAAAAAAGCTCTAATAAGTGAACATCGAAAAAATTATACTTTTCGAGATAACAATAGTTATGTCAAAATGTCTTTTAGTCTGTCTGGTTGTCTGAGCGTTTTACCAAATTTCTGTGGACGAGCTAGCTCAAAAACTAGTGTGAATATCGAAATCAAATTTCACAAGTAGTTTTGGTCCATTGAGATTAAGAGCTGATTAGATTTTGGTGCATATCGACCCAAATTAAGGGGGGTGGAGGGGGGATTAAATATTAAAAATCTAGGCCGTTTGAGCAAACTCAACCAAATTTTGTATACATAATCATTGGACCCCCAGAAGCCAAAAAATGCAAAAACTAACCGCCCAAAATAGGGGGTGGGGTCAAAAAATGAAAATCTTGGCCATTTACCAAAGTCAACCAAATTTTGTTTTTGTATACATAGTAGGACACCAGAAGTATAAAAATGCAAAAACTAACCCCCCCCCCCTATATGATTATAAATAATTTTAGGGGCCAGGTTGTATGGTAAAGTCAAGTGGATGGCCACATCAGAACACGTCAGCTTATTTTCTGAACTGAAGAGAGAAAAAGAAAATGTTTATTTTTTATTTATTTATTGTTTATACAAAGAAATATAATCCAGTCAAATAAATGTTTTTTTTTAATTAAATAATTATTCAGGCCATACACAGAGCCAAACACAAAATAATTAGTGGAATGTACTGGGAAGAGAATCAGGGACAATTGATTCAATTTAGAAATATGTGCATCAGTTTATTTATATCTTATAATTAAATTATAATCATTGAGGCGCCTGATGAAGCCTAAATAAAATTGGCGAAACGTTAGACAAATCGATGAGAATTGTTTGATTTTCACTTTCCTGTCCAAATACTTGCTAATAATAAATTGACAGGAATATTCATGGGCATTTAGGTTTTTACTTTCCCTTATGTGAGCACAAGTATTGCATTCCTCTCCCTAGGTCTTGTTTATTAGTTCCAATTGAATTTGCTTGATAGACAAAAAAGTCTGTAAAATGACTAAAAGGCAAGAAGGATGTTAAATATTTGTATGAAAGAATTTTATGTGATTGAAGATAAAGTTCAAGGGTTAGAAACTGACAAATTAATACAAGATTTATAAATATAGATATGGATGGTTTTTGCCTTCAGCAGAAAACAATCTGCTTGATTTATTGGTTATAAATTGAATAAATCTGCTATTCTAGGCAATAAATATTTTGAATTATGATGGAAATTTAAAATTTGAACTTCAAACCTCAAAACAGAAGAGATATAAAGAGTGATATAAAAAAATATAAATAATAAAAAGAAAACTATAATAGAAATATTGTGGATTTAATGAATAATAAAATAATATAATAAGTATTAATCGAATTAATATAAAAATGTAAGCATCAAAAGAATACCTTGGTTTATCAATTTCCAAAACTCTTATAATAATAATTGATTTCGTGGACACTAGGAATTATCACAAATGAGATATTGAATAGATTATTTGAATAATATACAGAAAATTTTCGGTTTTAAAACTGACAGAATGCTTGAATACTAGAATCATAGATAAAAGATATATATAGATGGCGAACTCTCAGGGTTTTTTTGGTAAATTCAACAACTGGTGCCTCTGGCCGCCAGGGGCGCTATTTTGACACATGACACTCACACGCACGCACATTTAAATGAAGGCAGGAAATTTAAAATTATTTTTTATCACACTAAATAATTCAAGATAAAAATAGAAATTAAGACTAAAGTCATCTAGATTGGGAATTTTTAATGAGAACATCTCATAAAAAAGCCCCGATCTAGATGACTTCAGTCTTAATTTCTATTTTTATAAGGAAATCAGCTATAAAAGCATCAAATCTGAAAAGATAAGTAAACATGAAATAAAAGATTTGAAGTAAGGAATAAAACAACATTTTTATTATTACGTATATATATATATACATATATTGGTATCTGATTACATTTTTATATTTAATACAAATAATAATGAAGTGCTTATTTATTTAATACATTTTTATTAATCTACCACCGGTTCGGAAATAGCTCTACTGAGAAGAAGCCGGCAAGAAACTCAGAAAAGCAATCACATGTTATAATATTATATACATTCAATTATAAATATTAATCTAAACATAAATATATAAAACAGCTTAGATTTTCACAATAAGTTTGCGTTTAAAAAAAATAAATATTTTAACAATTATAATAATAATAATTGGAAATTTTGAATTTTAAATAATGTTCCGGGTATAAAAATATCAGTGTATTGTGCTTCGCGTGTTGTCAGAGAACTTTGAGAACCGATGATGTAGAAAATCGATTTGAAGTCAGTCTAAAAACCTTAAGACAATATCCCTGGAAAAAACAAAGTATTTATTATTAATAATATATATATATATAGATAAAAAATCGAACATTTTTGGTGTAATTAATCATTAAAAAAGAAAACATTCTTATTTATCATATATTTAAAAAAAATAATAAACCTTTTTATATTTAATTAAAAGGATAATGAAATACTTATCTTTTGAGAATCTGTTGCAGTAAAAAAAAATATATAATAAAACCATTTCGGAGTTATTTATAACAAATCGAATTTTAAAATTTTAAATAATTTTCATTATTCATCTTCCGGAGAGGAAATTGCCAGTGTATTGTGCTTCGCGACTTCTATAATTTTGGTAACCGCTGTGTATTAGATCGACAATAAGACATTGTTCCTAGAAGAATTAAATATTAATTAATTATATATATATATAAATTCAAAATAAAATATATAACTTTTACATTTAAAGGGAAACTAATTATTAAAAATGGGTAAAAAAATGAATGAATTATTAAAAAAACATTTATATTTAATATAAAGGATAATGACGCACCAAATATCAAATAGCTAAAACAATTTAATAATATAAATATAATATGTTATTATACCAGATCATATTATCGAAAAATGAATAGGATTTTAAACTCTTCTTAATTTTCATATAATAATAAATTGCATGGCAAAACATTCTGAGTACCCATGGGTGAAAAAAAACCCTATATTTTCTGAGAAAGTTATGCAACATTTAGAAAATTCGGTAATTTATAAAAAAAACTTTCAATATACCTTTCTATAAAAGATATGTTGATGATATTTTTATTTTAAAATTTAATATACCTACGTCTCTTTCCTATATGTATATAATAGAATTACCATAATACATTAAAAAATTATTATTTGTTTTCCTAACTAACCTCTCTTTCTCTGGGGAATCGATGAAGTATTATTCCCTTTGTTTTTTGAACCGACAGGATGCAACAAAACAAAAATAGGGCATAATTGGATTTTTATTAAATCTGTATCAATAAAAAGAAAAATAATAATGAATAAAGTATAGTATATAAAGTTAATTTATATAAAATAAATTATATATATATATATATATATATATATATATATATATATATATATATATATATATATATAGCTACCTAATGAGAATATCAGCAAAAACAAATTTCACAATTGAATCGGTGAGTTGAAAAAGGTACACATTCCAAGCGCATAAACTTTCGGAAAACTAAAAAAACTGATTTTTGAAAATAATTTTATATTTTGTCAAATGGAGCGGCATCACGTGATTCCACGACATATTTGCGCGAGTGTCAAAATAGCGCCCCTGGCGGCCAGAGGCACCAGTTGATGAATTTACCAGGGAGGTAGGGAGGGAAGGCTAGCTCGAGAAAGTGTCTCCACCTGACGTCACCAGCCGCCATCTTGCAATTTGAAAGAATAGAGAATGCCCATAAGAGCAATGCTAATATTTATATAGTTTAAACTATATATCTTTAAATAAAAAGGTTCTTAAATAGAACATATATATAAATAAATATTCAAAAATGTTATTTCTTAGATCTGCAATGAATTTAAATAGCTACTTTCAGTAAAAATTTGATAAAACAAAAGAGCGCACTCGTACCCATTATTAGGTAGATTTCGAAGAATAGAAGATGAGTATAGCATAGGCAGAGGGGTGCGTCAGGGTTGTATTTTGTCGCCTACTCTCTTCAACATATTGGGAGAATATGTCATGCGATGGTCTTGGAGGGATGGAATGGTGGCGTCTCTGTGGGGGGTGTGAAGTTGACTAACTTGAGATATGCAGATGATACAGCTCTGCTTGCAAACTCGGAAGAAGAATTAGTCCAGCTCCTTGGGAGACTTGAAAAAGTAAGCAGAGAGTATGGGCTGGAGATAAATCATACCAAAACTAAGATTATGATTATCGACCGAGTTAATAACAACATGTCCAACATGAGAAGAATCGATGGTTACGATGTGGCCGATCACTTCATATATCTTGGATCCATGATAACCAACAAGGGCGGATGTGACGATGAAATCAACAGGCGTGTTCAGATGGGGAGATCTGTGATGACGAAACTAAAGAAAATTTGGCAGGATAACAGCCTAACTATCAATACTAAAAAACTAATAGTTAAATCACTGGTCTTTCCTGTCATGTTGTATGCGTCAGAAACATGGACAGTGAAGAAGGTCAACCGCAGAAAAATTGATGCCTTCGAGCTATGGTGCTGGAGGCGAATGTTACCTATTCCCTGGACAGCGCGGCGAACAAACGTCTCGATTCTTAAGCAAGTGCGGGCTGACCAGCGTCTGTCAAGTATTGTGCTCACAAGGGTTATGAGATACTTTGGCCATCTTACTCGTGCCAGTGATGGGTTGGAGCGGATCGTGATCCAGGGAAGAGTTGAGGGTTCACGGAGAAGGGGCAGATCTCCGGCCAGATGGACCGATCAAATAAGGGAGGGGACCGGCGCGAGCTTCCAGGGTGCTTCGACGGTGGCCCGCAATCGTTCCAAATGGAGAGCAGTGATCCGCAAAATAAAATCTGTGGGCGTGTGGAGTCAATAGGGTCACGTAACTTCTGCAAAGAAGAATGCGACTTCGAAGAAGAAGAGAATATCCTATTCTTATAATTAAATAACTAAGAGATATTCTAAATTTTTCAAGAACTTTTTTCGAGTTGTTCAAAAAATATCAAATAAAATAGAAAATATATTAAATATAATTGTATTGCAAATATTTCAATAAAAAATACTATAAATTTACTATAATATTTTGTTCAAAATTGCCACCATTTTTCACATGGTCAAATCAGTCACTATATAAAAAGCACTCAGGCCCCTATAGTCGGCATCTGAAACCACCCTCCCCACCAACATTTTTTCTCTCGAGGCCAGGCGACCATGCCAACTCGTTCTTATACTATTAAACACCAAAGGGTAAATATCATTTAAATTTACACTGTGTGCTATGCGTTAGGCTTGTCTGAGTCTGAAGGTTACCTCATTGTAGATGTTTTGCGGTCCGCTCGATTGACCAACAGAACACATAAACTCATGAACAGAAACCACCCAAGGTTTACGTTAAAAAGCGCTAAGCCACGCTTAGCCAAATAAATGTATGTTTTGATTGCCCGATCCGCTTGGCAATCAACAACATATATATACATTTGCCCAACCAAGCGGCAACCCTTCTCTTTCTGAACAAATACAGAAAGGGCATTTTGCGCTGCATCTTGCACAGTGCTCCCAGCCTATACACGGCATATTAAATTTTGCGTAAGGAACGCGGAACGGCAACCGGTCTTCAAATGTCCTGTACCTTCCTCAAACACTTTTAATACATCCACCTAACTCCTCTTTTATCAAAACCTTCCCTCTGTTAATTAATGAATAAATTTTATATCAAAGTTAAATTGTTTTATCTTTTTTATTTCATACGCTCTTGCAGAGAATTACCTTGTCTCCCCTCCATTTGCTCTTTTTACAGGATATCATATGTGTGTAATATTAATTGACTAGATAATCGAACCAACAGCCCTATCGAAACATTCTATTTTTTTTATAAAGTAAATAACAGCTTCCTTGGGGTCTTACAAACCTCAAAACCAAAAGGAGCGATACTTTACAATCATTGGTCCTTGTAAGCCGAATTTAATTTTTATTAGATTATTATTCACTCCCTAATCCTTTAATTAAGGACAATTTACATTGGTCCTTCATAAGCCAGATCCTTAATTAAAGCGATCTAGAGATTGATTATCTGGTTTTAATTATTGTTGTTCATATTGATATTCTTGGAAATGGCTCAGGAGACAAAGGACAGTATTCTCGCATCTCTCAGATGCATTCAAAAGCGAATGAACGAATTGGATTCAAGTAAAATTGAACATAAAACATTTAACGAGGTAGAATTTATTTGGAAATTAACAGAGGAAATCAAGCTCCAATTAGATGAAATTAATTATCGAATTGAGCTTGTAGAAAATGATGATGAAGCGGACACACTGTTCGATAAAGCATCAGACTGTATCGAACGTATCAGACTCATACAATGCCCGGTATATGGAAAACTTTCAAGTTTTTCAGCCAATAACAATAGCACACAAACACGCACACATACACGCAACCACACACAGGTAACCAAAAAACCTTCAATTATAATCAATGGCAAATTCGGTAATTCAAACATAATTACATCCACCTCTAATGAAACTCATATTGCTTATAATAAGTTAAGTTTCAATTTCACCACCTATTCTTCACTAGAAATACTAAGCAAGCTCAATCTATTGCATTTACAGCCTCTTGTAAAAATAGATATCTTAGCTCCTACTAACACTATACAAATTTCAGAGCATTCTTTCAACCCAATCGAAACGAATGTTCAAGCTAATAATCAATTACCTATTTCCTTCAATCCAACAGCAAGGAAAAATCAACCTTTAGCTCCTTATAGAACTATTCATATGCCAGGGCAATCTTGCAAAGCAACCGCAAAGAAGGCTCTACATTTGAATAAAAACGCTTCTTCTGATTTACTATTATTTACACATAATGATAGCGATCCAGACAGACTTATTCTCTTCACACAAATGGATAAAAAAGTAATTTTTCCCAATTCATTTCAAAATAATGTTATTGGTTTAAAAGAACTTGGTATAAGAGAAACTAAATTTTCTAATGCCTCCAACACAGCTATTATAAGGAAAAACATTTTCCACCACGCTTTTATTTTAACACCAGGCAGGTTAGTGCAAGCAAATTCAAATAAATTCGATTCTCATGGCTTTTCACCAACCTGTGAATTACTAGCACTCCTTTTAGGCTAGCAAACGCCTAAAAAACTTCGGATTAAAATTAATTCTAAGCTAAACTAAGCTAATATTAAAACTTCAATAATACTTCACTAATGCTAGTTTTAACTTAGATACTAAATATAAAGATTTGTTTTCTGAATGAATGCCAGAATTTACGACTCTTCAATCGTTCAACAAGCAATATCTTCCTTATTTTATAATTTTTCAATATTAATTTGGAATTCGACTCATAAATATTTTTAATTAACATATTTACTTTCTTTATAGTAGCAAAAAGCATTTAAGTCAATTTCAAAATAGCTCGCTTGATCATTTTATCCAAGCTCATAATGCAAACCATTGCTTTGCAAACATTTTCAAACAATATTAATTTGGAATTCGTAGAATAAATATTTAAATTAATTACTTTCATTATCAAAAAAATATTTTTCTCAATTCCAAATATTTAGCTAACATAAGCTCAGACACAAATTCTCTATTGTCCAAAATAATCTATAGAAATTATACAAATGCATTTTTCTCAAACTATACAAAAATTTTAAGGTTTAAACATTCCAACAATTTCTTAAACAAACAAAACAAAAATGGATACAATTCACAGGTATGCTTATGCATTAGCAACTAACTACCTTTACCTGAAGCTCCAATCCTAAAGAAAAAGGCTATTTTTCATTTTTATTTAGAAAAAATATTTAACAAACATTTTCAATAAAATTTTTAATTTTTAATTTTTAATTTCAATATTAATTGCATACGCAAGAAAAATTCTAACTGGATTTATGATTCCACATATAATTTTTCTCTCTACAAAAAACAAATTTGATTTGGTTTATAAAATTTTAATGGTTTTTCAAGAAACTCAGAATTCACTGAAAAAAAGGTTCATTCTATTCATATTTTTAACAATAAAAGAATTTTCAGGGAAAACTTTACCCTTAATCTCTGGTTATTATACTCTAAGATAATAATCCCTTAAATAGCATGCTTTAAGAATTTACACAATCACATAATTTAAATTCTTCTCTAGTATCTATTAATATTTCAACCCATACTCTATATTCAATCATTATAATTTAAAAAAGACAATAATAAGTTCTGAACACTAACATTTAGATAACTATTCTACCTTATACTTAAACTTAATAAATTTTGTTTACAACACTTTCATATGCTATCATCCTTACTTACATAATCATTAAAATGTTCCACATTTTTCGGGTGGAGGTAATATGTTCAAAATTGCCACCATTTTTCACATGGTCAAATCAGTCACTATATAAAAAGCACTCAGGCCCCTATAGTCGGCATCTGAAACCACCCTCCCCACCAACATTTTTTCTCTCGAGGCCAGGCGACCATGCCAACTCGTTCTTATACTATTAAACACCAAAGGGTAAATATCATTTAAATTTACACTGTGTGCTATGCGTTAGGCTTGTCTGAGTCTGAAGGTTACCTCATTGTAGATGTTTTGCGGTCCGCTCGATTGACCAACAGAACACATAAACTCATGAACAGAAACCACCCAAGGTTTACGTTAAAAAGCGCTAAGCCACGCTTAGCCAAATAAATGTATGTTTTGATTGCCCGATCCGCTTGGCAATCAACAACATATATATACATTTGCCCAACCAAGCGGCAACCCTTCTCTTTCTGAACAAATACAGAAAGGGCATTTTGCGCTGCATCTTGCACAGTGCTCCCAGCCTATACACGGCATATTAAATTTTGCGTAAGGAACGCGGAACGGCAACCGGTCTTCAAATGTCCTGTACCTTCCTCAAACACTTTTAATACATCCACCTAACTCCTCTTTTATCAAAACCTTCCCTCTGTTAATTAATGAATAAATTTTATATCAAAGTTAAATTGTTTTATCTTTTTTATTTCATACGCTCTTGCAGAGAATTACCTTGTCTCCCCTCCATTTGCTCTTTTTACAGGATATCATATGTGTGTAATATTAATTGACTAGATAATCGAACCAACAGCCCTATCGAAACATTCTATTTTTTTTATAAAGTAAATAACAGCTTCCTTGGGGTCTTACAAACCTCAAAACCAAAAGGAGCGATACTTTACAATCATTATTTAACTAATATTGTTTTCCTCTTTTTTAGGTAAGTGCTCGTCCTACTAATACTAATATTTAGATTAAGTATTTGATTTTCTTATTTTGTAGAAACTCAAATCCTTTATCTTTAGCTAACGGGTAGGTGTCTATTTCTTTGTTCTAATAGATAAAGATGTACAGACCTACTTCAGGGCTGGCCTCCCTGCCCACGTGAGCTCATGATTCTTTTATCAAGAGAATCATGTTCTATCCTTAATTATCCGTTTTTTCACAAGTGCTTATTCCTTCGAAATCGAAATGTTTCGCGAGTATATTTTTACTTCTGTGCCACTGTAAATGTGTACCTGTGGTGTCTGAGTTATCCAGGTCCAGGCGCGAGACGTTGGATCTTAAGGTAATATATCTTTATAATACCCTATTCTTATAATTAAATAAGTAAGACATATTCTAAATTTTTCAAGGACTTTTTCGAATTTTTTCAAAAAAATTTCAAATAAAATACAAAATATATTAAATATAATTTTATTGCTAACATTTCAATAAAAAATACTATAAATTCACTATATTATTTTACTAATATTTTTTTTTCTTTTTTCAGGGAGGTGATTGTCCTACTAATACTTACATTTATATTAAATGATTAAGTAGAAATAAATAAATAAATTAAAATTAAAAATTATCTATATGCATTTTTGTAATCTTATTCTTTTTTCTAAATTTAATTTGAGATATTGTTTTGAAACAATTTCGCCTTTATATTTTCAGTTTAATAAAATTATTTCACATGGATAGATAATACAATTTCAATTTTGGTTAAAAAATAACATTCAAGATGCAAATAATAAATAATTACACTTTTAAAATTAATCCCCTTCTATTTAAATATTCACCTCTAAACTTCAATCGAATTATTTTCTGTTTCTGATCTAATGCATAAGTTAATATCGAACTTTCTTTGATCATACTCATACTCTAGAAATTATTTTTACTTGTTTCTTAAATACTTTACAAAATATATTACAAATAAATATTTTACAAAATTTTTATACAAGATTTCAGATGTTTAAGACTTTGATTCGAAACGAATTGCAGTATTGGAGTCATTGTACTGGAATTTGTTTCGGAAATGGTCTTGTAACAATTACTTATCTCAAGTTTAGACGTATTTTGCTACAAATATAATGTCTCCTATTTGTTTCAAAACACGCCTTGTCTTGAAATTTTTATTATTTTCGGCTTTCAGATTTCAAATTGTATTTCTGAGTGTTTTATACTGTAACCAAAATAAATTTGTCGCTGTTATATTCCGGGAGCCTAGTGTCTGAAGAGTGAATTAGTCGAGAGGTTGGATTCGATGACTCAATGAACATGTGGCAAAAAAGAAAATGATATGTGACGAGATAGCCAAGTTGGCAAGAGGGGGAAGTGAAGTGAAGAGTGTTTATACTCTGTTTCGTTATTTATTTTATCGTGTACCGTTTACCGTTTAGTTAATATTTACCGAATATCGTTCCGTCTGAATAAGTGTCGTTGTTATTGTTGAAAAGGAATCAACAATAATATATATATATATATATATATATATCTTACAGGAATCGGATTAGCCGAGAGCTTAAAGACACTAGCCTTCTAAGCAGGAGTCCCGGGTTCGAGTCCGAGTCCCTGCATTGATATTTGACCGGCTATAATCTGATTCCTAGTCACCAATCCGTCTGGCAAGCGTGGTGACTTAATGCCAACCCCTTCCATTTAATGGAAGAGGCCTATATTCAGCAGTGGATATGTCGCTAGCCTAGCGACAGGCTGATGATGATGATGATGATGATATATCTTACATTTTAAATATCAATTAAATATTTAAGTTTATTCATTTAAAGAAATGGCTCTTTGCCGAGCACAACATATTGTTTCAATAATATTATTATTTGTTGTTTAACTTTAAATTATATAACTGCATTTAATTAATAAAACCCAAGCTTGTTAACCACGTTGTTATACATATATACAAGACCCGGTTTGAATAATTATACAATTTTAAACAACAAACATTTTTATATTTTATTTATTTTTGCCTTCAAAGGGCAAAGTGATCATTGGTGAATTTTTCCAGCCAGCACAATACATTTTAAAATCAAGAAAATATTTAAAATCTTAAAATTATCACTATGTGTATATTATGTAATTTTCGATCAAAATTATATTAATGATCTCCCTTTAATTATTATTTATTTATCTATCCATGTGGGGAGGGGGTGACAACTGCCTACTCGTGGTGCCCCTTGCTCTCAAGCTAAACAGCTGTCTATGTCTCTATATAAATTAATTATAGAGACATAATCATATATAATAATTATATTTTCATAATTTTTTACATACACTACACATTCCCATTAATGATAATAATCAATTCGAAAACTCAAATATACAATTACTCTTTTTTGGAAATAGTTAAAAGGTATCGATTTTACAAAAATATAATAAAAATTTCATGTTTAATTAAAATCATTCAAAATTTATGCAGATAATTGTGTATTATATATGAAATTTGAAGTAGTTATATTCGACTGAAAATACAAGGGAAACTTTTTGACGTCATCGTCTCTAAAAATTAGTAGTATAGTAATTTCAAAAACTAATAAATACAATTGCTAAGTGCACGTCCAACTAATACTAACATTTGGATTAAGTATTAACATAAAATTAATAATTAATTAATATAATTAGCTTTAAATATCTAGAGAGGATTAAACATTTAAAATTAAATATTTATTTCTGAGAAAAGTAAACATTATTTTACAAAATAAAAGCGGTGCTTCTTAGATTGAATGTGAAAATTTTTATTGAAATCCGTGTCATCAACCCAATTTCATATCTTTTTATTCAAAAATTACCTGGCCAATTCATTGGGCTTAAATAAATATATGAATAAATATGAATTAGAGTTTTTTAATATTTACAATAAATTAATTTTTTAATATGTACAATATCGAGTGCGCTAGAGCTGTATTTATCTAACTTTCCATATAAATTTCACCATTACTGCCTAATCCTTTGAGCTAAGAAGAAATTAATTCTAACAGAAAAGTTAATTTGACTGAAATGTCTAAAATCAAAAGTTTACCCTTTAAAAGATATTCCAATATTGTATGTAGAGCGAATGGACTTGAATCAATAACAAATTAATGTCTCTCTGATCGGGCGAGACATCGATCGATATAACAGCCCTAAAGAATTATAAATGAGAAATAAATCGATCTTATTTTATCGATTTAATCTATCTGAAGGTTCACGGCATGTCTATTATATAAGAAAAATAGCATTTTGATTAAGAATTTTGAAGTTCAAGAAATGGTAAAAATTATAATTTTGTTTCTTATTAGATATTTATTCAAATCTATTGAAATTTCATATCAGTATGTTATTGTCATTTATCTTTTATATAAAATAATTATTATTTGGAAATTTTCATTTTAAAGTGTAATTTATAAAAAAGTCTAATTTGAAAAAACGCTAATAACTCCGTTGCAATCTTTTTTTAAAAATATAAAATTTATAGATATTATAAAACAATTAATTATTAATAATTTAATTTAATTTTGAACGAAATCGACATTTTGAGAAAATGGTGAAAAACACCGAAAACTGTCTATAAAAGGCTGTTGCCTTTGAAAAAAGTTAAAAGTCATATGAAACGAAAAATTGACTTGTGACATGGAGGTGGATTTTTAAAATGTTTCTAAAACGGCATTTCACAGACAGTTTTCGGGGTTTTTGTCGATTTTCTCAAAAAGTACTAAGTCGATTTCATTCAACAGTGAATTAAATTATTAATAATTAATTGTTTTATAATAGGTATCTATTAATTTTATATTTTCTAAAAAATTTTCAACTGAGTTATTACCGTTTTTTTTCAAATTGGATTTCAAATAAACTACACTTTAAAATGAAAATTTCCTAATAATAATTTTTTTCTATAAAAGATAAATGACAATAACACACAGATATGAAATCTCAATAGATTTGAATAAATATCTAATGAAAAAAAAACTTTTTGCCATTTCTAATTGATTTGCTTCCGGAGAGAAGAAATTAAATCTTTTCGTAAAATTTCTTTTAAACTACCAAATTCTTAATTTAAATGCTATTTTCTTATAATAAAACAATACTATGAATCTCCAGATAGATGAAATAAGATAGTTTTCTTTATCATTTATAATTCTTTTGGTCTGTTATGTCGAGAGGAATGGTCTCTATCAAAGATTATTTGTTATTGATACATCATTCACTTACAATATTTGAATATCTTTTAACTTGTAAACTATTGAATTTAGACATTTCACTCATATTAACTTTTATGTTAGAATTAATTTCTTCTTTAATAAAAGTCATTATATAAATTTGTGTAACTCAAAGGTTTAGGCAGTAAAGGTGAAATCTATGTGGAAAGTTAGATAAACACTGCCTCTAGATATTCAGCCTATAAAAAAACTCTCAGGAAGTATCATTTTGATAATTTAATATCCTAAAATAATGGGCATTATATATAATTAGCTCAGATCAATATTTTAGTAGCTAATAGAAAGGATTTCAATTTCAATATTTAAGAATTTTTTCTGGTAAAACTAAACAACATTTTATGAAATTACAATCGGTTTAATATAAAGCGGACTGTTCACTATGAATGTGAAAATTTTTATCGAAATCCGAGTCATCAGTCAAATACATTATTTTGTTATTCAAAATATTATTTGGACACTTCATTTGACTTATTCTTATACAATATTGAAAAATATTTAAATTCTTATACATAACTCGAAAACCATTGATTTTAGAGATTTCATCCATATAAGATTGTTTGTTAGAAATTTAATGTAGTTTAACAAAGGTCATTATAATCAGGGGCGGACGTGAATTTGTGGGCCCGTGGGCTAACACTACTTCGGGGCCTACGTAATTATTCAAACTAAATGCAATTTAGTCAAAAAACTGTTTTCTATAATGATGTGTACGGTATAGGAAAAAAATTAGGAAATAATATATTTTATTTATTTAATATGACTTAGATACACAAACATTTCTTCAAAAATTAGTCAAAATTAAAACTTTCCAATCAACTCCATTCACAGTATCATCGGGGGTTCCTCAGGGATCTCATCTGGGACCATTTTTATTTCTTCTTTTTATAAATGATATACACACTGCTCTATATGATGCTCAGTTTCTGTTGTTTGCTGACGACTTAAAGATTTATCTTGAAGTTTCTTCTCTTGCAGACTGTGAGAGATTACAGACAACTGTAGACAGACTTCAGGAGTGGTGTTGTACTAACCAACTGCAGTTGAATCTTTCTAAATGTTCCATAATTTCATTCTCTCGTAAAGTAAATCCTGTTATGCATTCTTACTCTCTTCTTGGCCAACAACTTGTTCGAACTGAGAATATACGTGACCTTGGTGTCCTCTTTGATAGTAAACTGTGTTTCAAGGATCATATCCATGACATCTACAGACGATCTCTTAGAACACTCGGTTTCATTACCCGCAATTCTTACGAATTTAGAAATATCCAATGCTACATCCATCTTTACAAATCCTTAGTTCGTCCAATTGTTGAGTATGCCACTGAAGTATGGAGTCCTTTTACTCCGTAGAAAAAAACTTCTCCAATCTGTACAGAATAAATTTCTTCGTAAGCTATCCTTTAAACTCTTTATCCTAAATGATACCTCTTCAAATGTCTCCTTGCAAACTCAATTTAATCTTCCTGATCTTGATAGGAGACGTGAATTTTTTGATGTGTCCTTTGTTTATAAATTATTAAACAGCCAGATAGATAGCAGTTTCCTACTATCCCAACTAAAAATAAATGTTCCATGTCGCAGTTTGAGATCGCAAGACATGTTTTACATTGACTGCCCGAGATCAAACTATATGATGGCTTCCCCCTAAACCGAATGATGAACATATGTAATGGGGTGTTCATTGGCGTTGACGTTGACAATTGTTCTCTTGGTAGTGTTAGGAGACTGATGCTGGGTAGATAGACTTTGCTGATGTTTGGTTGAGTCTGATTGTATGATTTGTATTCTTATATAATAATGTATTCTTGTAATTTATGTAAATGTATGCTTGTAAATATGTAAAAGGAATTGTTCCGTTCAAAATAAATAAATAAATAAACAAAAAAGAGAATGCCCTCGTCTTTCAAAGTCTAAAATTTACCAAATTAAAGCGAAATCAGCTCCTATTTTTTGATCAGACAAATCAAATGATGGCCGTTAACCTAAAGAAGTTCCTAAATAGACATCCCTGCTGAAAAGAAATTGTCTTCAATAGAGGCTGGGGGCCACTTATAACCATGGAGCCCTGGGCTGCACCCCAAAAATCCCATATATATATAATAGATCAGCCCCTGTATATTTGCACTTTTGTTAATTGAATTTAAGTTGTTTAAAATAGCTCAGGATTGGATGAAAGGCAGTCCAGAAATAAATAAGTGAATAAAAGACAGGGGCGTGCTGGCTGGCACGGGGCGGCCCTGGATATGCGACACAATTTCAGCCCACTTATTTTTTTTTTAATTTGTTAATAATGCTTATTTATTCATTTCATGAAATACCACAGAAACAGTATTGGTGTTTGTAAACTAGTCGTTAAAAGAAAATCTGTGTTTTGAAAATATCAGACGAAAGATTATTTCAATTACTTAGATGCCATGTATAGGCGGTCGATTCTATAATCAAAATTTAATAATCAACATTGAGCAAACGTGTTATTTAATAGCGACATAAATCTATGTAAGATCTAACACAGTAGGTAAATGTTACTTACATTCAGTGGCGTATTTACAATTTTCTTCTGGGAGGGGTCTATTATTGAAAAAATACAAAAATTTAATATATCTTATATATATATTTTTTTAATATACATTATACAGGTTTTTTCATTAAGAGCGGTCGAACTTTAAAATAAAATAAAAAAAACCTCTTTAAGTGATATTGCCACAATTTTTATTTTATTTTAAAGAATATTCGATGACATTATGTTTGGAATATAATTTCAGCCAAATGGCCGCCACGACTCCGTGTAGGTGGTGTATCCTCTGGTGGACCAATTTCGGATGACATCTTAGCATAAACATATATAATAAGAGTAATTAAAAAAGTGGAAAAATATAATAATAAAATACAATATTACCTACCATATATTTATATATATATCAAATAACAAATAAAAAATTCTTAGAGCTTTGGAGGGGGGGGGGTTTCAGACATTGTAAAAGACCTTCCACCCCCTCCTGTTTTTTGCAACTGACAATATCACCGAATATAGCAGGACCACCGGCGAAAAATAAAGGAATAGATAAAAAGGAGAACCAAAGGGCTCTCGCAAGTGATCGAGATGGAGACCGAAGGGCATGAATTACGAAGGAGAGGAACTTTAAAACTAAAAGGAAGGTTTTTGCTATAATCATCGAATAGGCAAGTGGCCCTTGAAAATGAATCGGCGTCAACGATCTTGTTCTTTTAAAATATTCTTAATTTTTAATGTGGCGGGCAGCGGCCCACCGGGCATTTGCCCGGTGTCCCGGCGGGCCAGCACGCCCCTGATAAAAGAGAATTTATAGGAAATGTTTTCCCTTTATAATATTTTGAAACCAACCAACGTTTCTGTACTGCCTTTCATCCAATTCTGAGCTATACATTTTTCAATCCGCCTCCAAAGAAAAACTTCTATCGTTGTTTAAAATTTCGATCATTTAATTTTTTTTCTAAAATTTTTATTTTTTTATCTAAAATTTTTGGATTGGAAAATATATTTTCCGGGTAGAAAGAATTGAATTTTGTAATCTCGATACTGTGCACCCAAGAAACTATTTCACTGTTGGAAAGCATCTAGTTTCCTTTTTTTCTAGATAAGATTAAAATCGAACCCGAGGGCTATTTAAGCGTTAAACGGTACGGGAGAGGGGGGGGGGATTTCCACAAACACCACGCCTGGCCGTATCTGTTCCCCGGGTAGAAAGAGTTGCATTTTGTAATCTCGAACACGACGAGTTTAGCGATGAATTAATCTAAAAAGGCTGGAATGCAGCTAGCTGCTTTTTCTCGTGAATAAAACGGATTCGAGGGTTCTGCCGGCGCGCTCTCAACGGCAAATTGAATATGGGGTTAAAATTTCTGCATTTTTTTCATCCGAAGGGTTTCATGCTAGAAAGCTTAAAATTTTGTTTTGGTAATACAAACATTTTGACACCAGAACAAAGTTCCGTTCTCGAATTAACATAGTTCTTCGAAATCGTTATCAGATGTGCTCCTCAAATTGCCCCGTACGAATGTGCCATCTAGCGGTGGATTGTTTTCAAAAAATCACCCTCAACGGGGCAAAAGTTGAACGCGCGACAGAAGGAGACACCAGATCGAAATTCCTCCCTAAGTTAAATACTCGATATACAGACAACAAATTTTAATTCCTTCTTTTAGAATAGAATAAAACAAATTTATTTTGTCATAAATTAATGAATAAATTGAATAAATCGCAGAAAAATAAAAATTTTGAAAAACACTTTTCCTAATATATATTATATTATATTATATATATATATATATTTTAATCAATCGAATGCAAGAAAGGGCCTGCCAGTAAGATGTAAGTATATATATATATACATATATATATATAGGAAAATGTTATTAATATATCAGACCTTTTATTAATTAAACTTTTTGTTATTTAAAATTTTGATCATTTCTAAAATTTATCTTTTTTCCAAATTCCGCTCTTTATCTAAACTTTTGGGATTGGAAAAGTGTGCCGGGCCAGTTGAATATATAGCTAATAGCATCATGGGGTATATTCGGAATTTTCTGTTCTTATCGAACCTAGAACTTAGGAACATAAATATTCGATTTCACATTTTTCAAATTTCCATTGGTAAAGGGAGTACACGTAATACCTTAATACCTACCGACAAATAGTCTTAAGGTAGTTGTTTACTAGCAAAAAGTTAATGCTAGAGTGTATAGAACAGATAATAAGGATTCATAATTCATAAGCTCGAAACTTTTTGCTGTTTATGTACCTCTACTAGCCATTCCCGTGCTCATTTGACAAATCTGGCAACATTGTCCGAGCCTGAATATTTTTATCATAGAAATGACAGATAAAATACAATAATAAATAATAAAGCTCGATTAATAAAACAAAAAGTTCTTAATAAGCGATTGAAAGTTGAGGCGAAAAAAACGTCAAAAAATTACTAAAGTTAACACACTTTTTAGGTTAAATACATGTGTTGTTGCCAGCTAGTGTAAATTTTTCATTATACATTTTACTTTACTATACAGGGTATGGTCAAGTATTGTAATCGTGCATGAAAAAAAGTGTTTTTTTTCCTTCTTTTTTTTCGAAATATCTCAAAAACGGCTGAAACTATTTTGATTAAAAAAATTGAGCAAAACCATGGCATTTCGCTCTACAAAAAAGCTCTAATAAGTAAACATCAAAAAAATTATATTTTTCGAGATAATAATTGTTTTGTCAAAATGTCTGTTAGTTGTTAGTTAGATTAGTCTGTGCGTTACCAAATTTTGTGGACGAGTTAGCTCAAAAACTAGTGTGAATATTGAAACCAAATTTCACACGTAGTTTTGGTCCATTGAGATTAAGAGCTGATTAGATTTTGGTGCATATCGACCCAAAATTAAGGGGGTGGAGGGGGTTAAAAATTAAAAATCTAGGCCATTTGACCAAATTCAACCAAATTTTGTATACATAATCAGTGGGACCCCAGAACACTAAAAATGAAAAAACTAACCGCCCAAAATAGGTGTGGAGAGGTGGGGGGGGGGGGGGGGGTAAAAATAAAAAATCTAGGCTGTTTGAGAAAACTCAACCAAATTTTGTATAGATAATCAGTGGACCCCCAGAAGTCTAAAAATGCAAAAACTAACCGCCCAAAATGGATGGGGAGGGGTGCATGGTCAAAAAATCAAAATCTTGGCGATTTACCAAACTCAACCAAATTTTGTATACATAATCAGTGGACCCCCAGGAGTCTAAAAATGCAAAACTAACCCCCCTCCCCTACATGATTATAAATAATTTTATTAAATATTAAATATAAGTAAGGGGCCAGGTTGTATGGTAAAGTCAAGTGGATGGCCACATCAGAACACGTCAGCTTGTTTCATTATTTATTCATTATTACCTCAGAAACTTTGTTGTAACTATGAATTAAAATTTTCTTAAAAAATGTATTTAGTTTAATGTTGGTTTAATTTTTAAAACAATGGTAAGAAGAGTTTCTTATTTATAATTAAATATGTATGTAAACTTTTCGATATCCGTATAGTGGAATGTATAAGAGTCTGAAAAACTCTATCTTTGGAATTTAATATCTCCGTAACTATATTGTTCATAAATTTCGTTTTGCCACCAATCAATGCAGAAGTATTTAAATAAAAATCTCTCTAAATTTCAAAAAAATCCTAAGAAAACCCATATGATGAAACAACTACCTTAATATAATTCAATTATAATATTACTTTTTCATTTTAAAGTAAAATATATTATATAGTAATATAATATATTGAATTAAGTATGTTAAGAAGGTATTTGGACGGGAAAGTAGAAAATCAAACAATTCTCATCGATTTACGCAATCGCTTCGCCAATTTTATTTCGGCTTCATCAGGCGTCTAAAAAAGAGAAAGGAGAGTTTTAGAGAAATTACATCCTATATATAAAAGTTACAACGTTTTTTCTTTTTCTTTCTTTTCTCACTAAATCACACATATGTATGATATCCATTGTTGATTGAGTGAGAAAAGAAAGAAAAATAGAAAAAATGATGTAAATTTTATATATAGGTATGTAATTTCTCTAAAACTCATCCTATTTTCTTTTTTAGACGCCTGTTGAAGTCGAAATAAAATTGGCGAAACGTTGCGTAAATTCAATGTGAATTGTTTGATTTTCTACTTTCCTGTCTAAATACCTGCAAACATACTTAATTCACTAAATAATATTGATGTGATAGATTTTAATAATTACATACAATCTTTATTTTTATTTAATTAATTATTTATTTACAAAACCCTTACCCTTTTTGGGTAAGATAAAAGAGAGAAAGAAATCGGCGTAGAAGATGGAAGATTCAAGATTATTATATGAATCTTGTTAAATTGAATTGTACAGAATATGTAAGATTGTCCCAAAACCTAAAAAGGGTAAGGGTTTGTAATTAAATATATATATTATAATGATAATTTTTTTCGAAATGAAACCCCTTCCCCCTCCCTCGAAAAAATCCTGGGTATAGACCTGTCTGAAATACGAAAGGAATAAATAAGAAGAATGGAAATGTTGTATAATCTATATTCTTAAATATCTCACTCAGCCCTATTATTTCGACATGATTAAATCGCAAGTGTTAGAAGAGCCATCGAAAAGCCCAAGAGCCTTTTTCATATCCTCTACTCGAGCCCAGCGATAGTAGCTATCAATATTATTTTCACCACTTTGCCCAAGTATCGAGAGTTTCTCAAACGAGGTCAATTATTAGCTCTCCTCTCTCTAGGAGGGCTTGTGCCTCAAGGGCCAGATATTTGATAGGCTTGTGGTCTCAACATTATACATCTAAATCCGTTCTCCTAGATAAATTATTGATCTTATATCATGGTATTCATGGTATTAGCACCCATGTCTTAAACAGTTGATTGGAGAAAGAAAAAACTTTGCCAAAGCATTTTTGTGATTAAGGAAACTTTATAAAGAGAAATCAATGAGGTTGTCATCTGCTAGATGCGAATAAACTTATAAATACAATCATGAATATAAATATCTTGTTTGAGACTATATTTTTCAAGGTTTGACCTTCATCGTCAGTCTTTTTAATTATAAATATTTTACCTGTTATTTCTCAAAGTTTCAAATACCCGATTGGATGTTTTCGTTTTTGTAATAGTAAACTGGTCACATAACAAACGATTTCTACTTCTTTATATAAATATATAAATATTATTTATTATATATATATAATTTATATATGTGTATCTCTTTATAAATCAACAACTCCCGGCAAAACAAAATCTTCTAAAATAAATTATTTTCTATCGGGGAAAACGAAATAAATCAAGGAATGTGTCTAGTGATTAATAAAAATAAATATAAATATCTATATCTAACTTATATCTTTATATATATATATTCTCGAATTTTTAGTCCACACCACGTAATTTTTCCTACTTCTAATTAATAAAACAAGCCTATATTCAAATGAAATAAAGAAAGGTGATTTGGAAAGTTAATTAAACTACAAGTAAATTATTCTGAACAAAGTATTGAATTCACTGGAAAATATAAAATAACATAAGGTTCAAGAAACTTCGTCCTTGTTTCAAAAATGCTTATATTTTTTTTGTTTTGGGCTTATTAGGTTCAGAATTGACCGTTCAACCATTGAGAAAATAGATCGTTCAACAATTGAGAAAATAGATTTTGACATTCGGGATTTTGGGGTAAACCCTCTTTTTTACATAGTAGATAATATATTCCTCAGAAATTCCTGTAAAAAATAACGTGTAAAATAAGATGAATGTGATTTCTAATTATTAATTAAATAATTTAAAAATTATAAAATAATGAAATACGAATAAGCAAAAAAATAAATAAATTATAAAAATCTAATAAAGAGGGAAAAGCGGTAGCTTCCAGTCTGCCTTTACACGATTAAAAATTAATCACTACGTATGCATGGCAAGTGATGCATACCTGGTGGACCGCAGTATTGATTCACTCATTATTTATTTATTTTTTAGTTTATCCAATGCGAAGCATGGTAAAGTATTGTAATCGGTCTCGCGGCAAGAGCGACTTCAGAGTCCTCAGGTAAAGACTACGGAACCCATGGCCTCAATCAAAGTCACAAATTGTATTATTCATTTAGGTTGAATATTAGCACCTGACGGTTTTGCCAAAAATTACATGGGGTCTCGTCCAGAGGCCAAAAAGTGCGATTTTTTCATTTATGTGCGTGCGGATGGATGGATGTTATCGTTTTTTTCGTCCACGATTTTTTCCACACCGTTGAACCGATTGAAATGAAATTGAAAACCTACCATTATTTTAACAAAATGAAGCGCTGATTAGTTTTTGGTACATATCGATCCACAAACATTAGTACTTTATTCCAGTACTTTTTTAGTTTTTTCTAAATATCTTGAAAATGACTTAACCAATTTTGATGAAATTTAATATTCTAATTAAGTACCTTGAGGACTACAAAAAAGCTTATATAAAGTTTTTAGTAAAATTATATTTTAAAGTACTTTACTCTTTAGAGTAAGATAGTACTTTTTTAAATTCTTTATTATTTTATTTTAAACATGGACTGCAAATAGCCAGTGATATCTGATTAATAATAAAGGAATAAACATATTAATATTTCAAATGACTTTGGATAAAGTTTAGCAACGATCCGTTGCATTTTATTTTTGCTTATTGGTATTTATGGACTCATGAAACGTAAAGAAACGCATGCTTTATGTCTCTGTCTGAATTGCAATAAAATTACCTATAATTGAAATATACAGGCAAAAATAATTTTTGTACAATATTGGAAGTGAACATATATACATGTGACCCATTTGTTTCTGAAATAAAAATTTAAAGAAAAACGAATCGATTTTTTCTTTGCATTAGGCATTTATTTTGGTCCAAGTAAATACATGTCAGCTACTTTTCGAATATGATTTGGTTCAGGTGATCGCCTTTTGCTCTGACGACATAATGGGCTCGTTTTTCGGCATTTTCAATCACTTTCTCGAGTGTTGCTCTTGGTATAGCCGCTATTTCACGTTCGATGTTGGTCTTAAGTTGAGCCAGAGTCCGTGGCTTGTCGATGTACACTTGTGATTTCAAATATCCCCACAAATAAAAGTCTAGCGGCGTTAAATCAGGCGAACGCGGTGGCCAGTCATAATCATCTTATTTAGACCGGTCGTCCTCGAAGAAGTACGGCCCAATCACAAACTTCGCAGAAATGCCACACCAGACGGTCACTTTTGGATCATAGGAAGGCTTTTCATGGATTAATTGTGGGTTTTCAGTGGCGTAATAATACCAAGAGCAACACTCGAGAAAGTGATTGAAAATGCCGAAAAACGAGCCCATTATGTCGTCAGAGCAAAAGGCGATCACCTGAACCAAATCATATTCGAAAAGTAGCTGACATGTATTTATTTGGACCAAAATAAATGCCTAATGCAAAGAAAAAATCGATTCGTTTTTCTTTAAATTTTTATTTCAGAAACAAATGGGTCACATGCAGATGGCCCACTCTGTATACCGGTATGAAGTGAGCGTTAAGATACAAATGTGTCGATAGGGAACATTTAATGTGAACGAGCCTTAATTTTTTTGTTTGGTTGGTATGACATCTGTTAAACATATTTAATATACATCAAGTCATTGAACAAACAACATCATATTTTTTCATCGTGTTAAAAATGTCGAATTTTGTACCACAAAGTGATGATTTGCGGAAAGCATTAATTTTTTGTTTTCATTTGAAGAAAAGTGCTGCAGAGTCGCATCGAATGCTTGTCGAGGCATATGGTGATCATGCTCTATCAGAAGCAACATGCAAAAGATGGTTTCAACGGTTCAGAGATAATGATTTTGATGTGAGAAATGAAGAACGTGGAAGACCACCAAAAAAGTTTGAAGACGCCGAATTGCAAGCAATATTGGATGAAGATGATACTTTGAGTCAAAAGGAAATGGCAGCAATGTTAAATGTTGCACAGCAAACAATTTCTGACCGTTTAAAGGCTATGGGAAAGATCCAAAAGTGTGGAAAATGGGTGCCACGAAAGGCAGATGGAAAACCGAAAAAACACTTGTGAAATTTTGCTTCAAAGACACGAAAGAAAATCAGTTTTGCATCGAATTGTTACTGGCGATGAAAAATGGATTTATTTTAAGAATCCTAAACGGAAAAAATCATGGGTTAATCCGGGACAACCATCAACATTGACTGAAAAAACCAGATCGATTCGGCAAGAAGGCAATGCTCTGTGTTTGGTGGGATCAGAAAGGTGCGGTGTATCATGAGCTTCTAAAACCTGGTGAAACTGTTAATACTAATCGCTACAGACAACAAATGATCAATTTGAACCAGGCATTGATCGAAAAACGACCAGAATGGGCCAGAAGACACGGCAAAGTAATTTTGTTACACGACAATGCGCCTGCACACAAAGCAAAACTGGTTCAGGATACAATCAAAGCACTTGGCTGGGAGCTGCTACCCCACCCGCCGTATTCACCAGACTTGGCCCCTTCCGACTACCATTTGTTTTCATCGATGGGACACGCATTGGCTGAGCAGCACTTCGATTCCTACGAAGAAGTCGAAAATTGGGTGTCTGATTGGTTTGCTTCAAAAGACGAACATTTCTATTGGCGTGGTATCCACAAATTGCCAGAAAGGTGGTCAAAATGTGTAGAAAGCAATGGTCAATACTTTGAATAAACATTTTTTACTTTCCCATTAACAATTAGTGTTTCATTTTCACAAAAAAATGCTCACTTCATATCGGTATACCTAGTAAATACATATATATCACCATACATTTTTTCCCTTATTCATATTACACTTGAAGTAAATTTCAAACATGATTGTTTTCCAGTCCGTGGGACCATGTTCTTTCTAATAGTCTAAGAACTACTGACCATTTTCGAAGCTGATTTCAAAACCCAAATAACATATCCCATACTTTAGTGTGATCAGCACACAGCCCGAAAGTCAAATTCTTATTCGCCAAATCGAGTCGTTTTTAGGGCTAATCGATCTCTGAAGATGTCAACAAATACCATAAAATCACCTCATTGATTACAAACAATAGAAGTGAAATTGTTGAGGAAGTAATTCTTGGCATTTTTGTTTAAAAAAATTTGAAAATAACCACCCGAAATGGGGGGGGGGGGGGGTCAAAATTGAAAATTCTAGCTCTTTCGACCAAACTCAACCAAATTTTGTATACATATTCTGTGAACCCCCAGAAGGCTTGAAATGAAAAAAACTAACTCAAATGGGGGGGGGGGGGGGGGGTCAAAAAATGAATATCTTAGTGCACTAAACTTAACTTAGTTTTTACATTTCTAGCCTTCTGGAGGTCCACAGAATATGTTTACGAAATTTGGTTGAGTTTGGTCGAAAGGGCTAGAATTTTCATTTTTGACCCTCCCCCCATTTTGGTGGTTATTTTTCAAATTTTTTTAAACAAAAATGTCAAAAATTACATCCTCTACAATTTTGCTTCTAATGGAATTTGTCGTAGAGTAAACAGTTTAGGAGTTATATGTAATCAATGAGGTGATTTTACGGTATTTTTTGACATCTTCAGGGGTCGATTACCCCTAAAAACGACTCGATTTGGCGAGTAAGAATTTGACTTTCGGGGTGTGTGCTGATCACACTACAGTATGGGATATGTTATTTGGGTTCTGAAATCAGCTTCTAAAATGGTCAGTAGCTCTCGGTCTATAATAGGTACCCATGATATCAGCGGTATGACTAATTGATTATTTATTTACTCTTCTTCTTTCTAAAAAATATCGTTCTAGTCCAATTGATCGGGTCTTTCTAGAATAACATAAAATTAAAATAATTTCAATCAGGCAGAAACCTGTCTGGACATGTCTTTTTGAGCTTTGAAGCTTTACAGATGTTCAGAGAGGATTGTTGCATCCGTGACCATTTTAGAAAATACATTCTCAATTTCTTCCTAAATTACATTAGAATTAAACGCAATTTCAGATGATAACATAAATTTAAAATATACAAGTACTATTAAACTATTTTTTATAAACAAGGTACCATTTATAGTAGGAGACGTACTTGTAGATTAATAACTGAGGGTTTAATGGAAGAGCAGTCCAAGGAATAAATATAAATAATATTTACAATAAAAAAGTATTTTTGGAATGTTTTCTCTTTATAGGTTTTGAAACCAACGTTTCGAAGGATCTTCCCTCCTTCTTCAGAGGTTCAAATGAAGGACAAATATTACATGCTGAAGGAAGTATGTAATTTGTTTTTCCTCTTTTAACCTTTGGACCCTAAAGAAGAAGATCCTCTTAAACTTAAAGCTGTAAAGAGAAAACCTTCTAAAAATATTTTTTATTGGAAAATTATTTTTATTTATTCCTTTGGCTCCCCCTAGCTTCATGACTCACCCCCCATTCCACATTTCACGGAAAGTAACCCCCCCCCAGTTTCAAGAAAATTACCTTTCCAATTTATTCATTTCTAAAGAATTAAAAGAGTTTTTTATTACAATTTGTTGAAATTATCAGACTTGAGAATTTTTATTTTTAGCATATAATGCTAAAATGCAACAATTTTCACCTCCCTCCCAGAAATTTCAATGACACATTCTGCGTCTTAACCCCCACCCCCCCTATTTCGGGGGCACCCCTTGTTTAGATGTCATAATAAGAAATATACAATGGCTAATGAGTCCGATTTCTATGATGAAGAGGTTTTAAATTATTATGTTTTCGCACTAATGATGATTTTAGGGTGATTATTAATATTGAATCTTGAAAAAATAAAATTAAAATTAGACTATTAAATAGGTTTATCATATATTTTTGAAATCTACCTAGTAGTCTAATTTAATTTTATTAAATATGTATCACCTCGTACCAACAGCATGCTTCCTGAACAAAATTGATATTATCTTGTCAGAACAATGGCAAGATCTATTAAGGCAAGGAACTGAGTTAGCCAGGACATGGCTGGATCTTCTATTAGTATTTATGTTTATGCTCTCTTCTGAATCGCATCCAAGGTGGCAAGAGACAAGGGCGGATCCAGGAATTTTTTATGGGGGAGGGGGGGGGGGCGATATTAAAAAATCCAAGAATATAACAATATTTTGATTTTAGTAGGAAATTCAATTAATTAATGTTTATTTACAAGAAATACGCTTACATCCTAAAGAAATATTACACTTATACCAGGTGCGGTACCAGACTTTTATTTTGGGGGATCATGTACCTCCCCCGTGAAATTTTGGATTTCAAAAGTAGTTTTTAGAGGCGATTTTGACCCTCTGTAAAATTAAAAACAAACAAAAAGAGCCCATGAAGAAGGGGAAAATTTACAGGTTTACCTACCTATTAAATGTATATTATACTATACTTGGACTATAGTTCGCTAATTGAGTTCTTCATATTTAATAAATTGGTTGAGACTACTAATGTAAAATAGATATTTTTTAAAATTAAAAAAAAATTTAGTTACAGCTTCTTTAGTCCAGGCAAATTACGATTTTAACAGGAAATAATTCCCGGTAAAGATTTTATTGCTGGAATACCTTTATTGGTACTCCAATATTACTACCCTAAGTTTTCCTCCAAATCTGTGTTGTGGAAATTTTTCTACGCGCCTCAAAATGAGAAAATTTCGGAGTTTTTTCAGTTTTTCTTGAATAACTCTAAAACGGCTTATCAAATCAAAAAGATATTCATTAGATAAATTAAAGCTCTTTAAATTACGCGTAAAATGATAACAATTTCATCTATTTAGGTTTAGTAGAACCGGTACTAGCGCCTGTCAAAAAACAGCCCCCGGGATCACTTTTGAATATCCCTAAAACTCGTACTTTTTTCGATTTTTCCCCATTTTGACCATGAAGGAGCACGTTTTCGACAAAGACGATTTTATCCATTTTTAAACTAGATTAAATATGATACAATTAAAATTAAAGTTTTAATCTTAATTAGATAATGGTAACATGAGGTTGAAATTTTGAAAAAATACAATTTTATTCAAAAAATCCCAGTTCTTCCTTCATATAATGAAAACCACTCATCCTAGAAACTTGATTTCTACTTTATTGTCTAGGAAATTTTATTTACTTGAATGTTTATTTGATCCACTTATTTGATAAAACTCTTAGATTTATAGATATTCTACATTTTCCGGATAGGATATGATTCGAATCCTCAAAAGAGTCATGGAAAATGCTGGATATCAATAAATCTAAGAGTTTTATGAAAAAAGTGGCCCAAGTAAATGTTCAAGTCAATAAAATTTACTAGACAATGAGATAATAATCTAGTTTCTAGGATGAGTGATTTTATGAAGGAAAAGCTGCGATTTTTTGCAAAAAATTCAATTTTTTTCAAAACTTCAACCTCATGTCACCATTATCTAATTAGAATGATTTACTTTATTTAAATTGTAGCAAATTTATTCTAGTATAAAAATGTATAGAGTGGTCTTTGTTGAAAACGTGCTCCTTCATGGTCAAAATGGGAAAAAATCGAAAAAAGTGCGAGTTTTAGGGTTCTACTGAACCTAAATAGATGAAATATTTATCATTTTACGCGTAATTTATCTAATGAAGATTCTTTTGATTTGACAACCCGTTTTTGAATTATTCAAGAATAACTGAAAAACTCCGAAATTTTCTCATTTTGAGGCGCGTAGAAAAATTTCCACAAACAGAAATGGAGGAAAACTTAGGATAGTAATATTGGAGTACCAATAAAGGTATTCCAGCAATAAAATCTTTACCGGGTATTATTTCCTGTTTATGCCATTTTTTCACGTAATTTGCCTGGACCATTTCTAAAATGAATGCAACTATTTTATTCTATAATGTACTTATAAAAATTGTATAATATATTCTAAATAAAAACTTTTGAATTGAAAAAAAATCATGATAGCCCAGCAGTCATCGTAAGTAACAGTAAATACATATTTTGAACAAAATAAATACTACTAGGCCAGTAGGCTGTTTCACTTTGCATTAATTGCAGGAAAATATTTTTTTCTAGGATCGATTGGTATAGTATGGGTATGACAAATCTAAGTTTGCGACCTCAAAAGTGTGGGGGGCAACTTTTGGGGGTCGAAAAACCTCGAAATTTTCGGACTCTTTCAAGTTTTTCGCATATAATTCGAAAACAGTTCATATTTTGTAAATAACCGCCCTATAGTAGATTAAAGAGGACATAAATTTCGCGTCGATTAAAAAAAAAAATAGAAAATTGATCCAGTAGTTCGATTTTTTATGGGAATCACTTTTTAATATCCCTAAAACTCGCACTTTTTTCGATCTTTTCCTATTTTGATCATGAAGGATCACGTTTTTGACAAATACGACTCTAAACATTTTTAAACTAGATTAAATTTGCTACAATTAAAAAAGAGTTTCATTTTAATTGGATAATTGTTACCCATGCGGCAATGTGGTTCATGTTTTTAAAAAAATCTTTTTTGCAAAAAATCGCAGTTTTTCCTTCATAAAATGAAAACTACTCATTCTAAAAACGTGATTTCTATCTCATTCCCTAGCAAATTTCATTGACTTGAACGTTTACTTGGACCACTTTGTTGATAATACTCTGAGATTTATTCACTGTACTGGCTATAGATATCCTGCATTTTCCGGACAGGATATGATTCGAATCCTCAAAAGCGTCAGAGTGATCTTTGTGGAAAACGTGCTCCTTCATGGTCAAAATGGGAAAAAAATCGAAAAAGTCCGAGTTTTTGGGATAGTTATTCAAAAATGATCCGGGGTTGTATCCTCTTTAATTTACTATAGGACGGTTATTTACAAAATATGGACCGTTTTCGAGTTATAAGTCCAAAAATGTCGAGGTTTTTTCGGCCACCAAAAGTTGTCCCCCACACTTTAGAGGTCGCGAACTTAGATTTGGCATACCCACACCATACCAACCGTTCTTAGAAAAAATCTTTTACCGCAATTAATGTAAGCTGAACCACTTTTTGGATCCTCTCTATTTAATGGGCTGCAGGCAAATTAGGCCGAAAAAGGCCGCGCTGGCTAATAAATATGCGCAAGGTGGAAATAATTTTAATCGACATTAGGCATCCAAAATAAGAGTTATATGAATTAGTGACGGTTTCTAGCTGATGCTAAATTTTTGAGGGCCTAAGAACCAATAAAATTTTGGCAGTTTTTCATTCATAAAATGAAAACCACTCATCATAGCAACTGGATTCTTGTCTCATTTTCTAGGAAATTTTGTTCGCTTGAAGTTTTACTTGAGCCACTTTTTTGTTAAAACATTTAGATTTGAAGATATCCAGCATTTTCCAAGACATGACATGATCCGACCTCATTGCGGCACGGGATACCGTAGTCTAATTAAGATGAAACTTTGCCAATCTCATTTTTTAGCCATTTGGCAACTATTAGGTGGTCAGCACCAAAATTCGAAGAGTGGTTTCTTGTGACCACCTAATAAGCATAATCCACTTTTCCGCCAAGTTGGTAAAAATTGCCTATCTTTGAAGATCAATTGTGGCAAAACGGCTCAATTGATTTTAACTTTCAACTTCATATCCCGTGTGAAATTGTATCCTCTTTCATTTTGGTAAGAATGCAATTTTCTGTCAGACGCATGGTTTTCGATTTATAAACGAAAATCTGAAAAAAGTCCAAAATTTCCGTGGGTTTTAGGCCCTCAAAAATTATAAATGAACTAAAATTCATATCGCTCTGTGATTGGTGCTCAGACGATACGTCTGCCTCCTGGCTGCAAATGTGACAAGTACTGGTGGCAAATTTTGTCTCTACGGAATTTGAATATGACCGGGGCGGGGCGATCGCCCCCTCCGCCCCCTGGATCCGCCCTTGGCAAGAGAATACTTGGAAGACCATCTCCACAAATACAGGCCACAGGTCAAAATGTTAGCCTTTTATCTTGAATATGTACATAGGGTGGTCCTTATTTTGGGTATTTTTGAATTTTTGCGCTGACAGAGGCTCACATGGTTCGAAATAAATAAAAAAAAAATCCCCCAAATCTCAAGTCTCTATATCTCAATTTTAAACTGTGCCGCACAATGATGCAAGTTTCTCATAACATGGCGTTTTTGGCATTGAACTATCTATTTTTTTTATTCGGGCCAAAGTAATGGTTCAAAAATTTGAAACTCGGTAGACATTTACCTTATAATAGTAGCTATCCCTCAGAATTTCTATAGATTTTTAGCTATTATAACTAGTCTATAACTTACTAACACTAAGATATAAGCAGTATTTTATCTAGCTGTAACTCCAAAATAACAATAGCTAAAAATCTGTAAAAATTCTGAAGGATAGGTAGTATTATACAGATAATATTTACAGAACGGTATACACTCGGAGGTTCTCAATTCATTCAACTGAATTTTTCTCCTTTCAACAATTAAAAAAATCAAAATTCTTATAAAAATCCTTTATGTTGTTTTTTTTACTTTTAAACAGACTTGAAATTGAAATTTTAAGCTGATTAGATTTTGGTGCATATAGACCAAAAATTAAGGGGGAGAAGGGGTTAAAAATTAAAAATCTAGGCCCTTGTACAAAAACTCAACCAAATTTTGCATATATAATCAGTGGGACCCCAGAAGTCTAAAAAATGCAAAAACTAACCGAACAAAATGGGGAGGGGGGTGTATGGTTAAAAAATGAAAGTCTAGGCCCTTGTACCAAACTCAACCAAATTTTGTATACATAATCAGCCCCCAGGAGTCTAAAAATGCAAAAACTAACCGCACAAAATGGGGTGAGGGGGGGTGTAGGGTTAAAAAAATGAAAGTCTAGGCCCTTGTATCAAACTCAACCAATGCACAAGTGGGCCCCCAGGAGTCTAAAAATTCAAAAACCCTCCCCCCTACATGATTATAAATAATAATATTAAATATAAGTGAGGTGCCAGGTTGTATGGTAAAGTCAAGTGGATGGCCACATCAGAACACGTCAGCTTATTTATTTATTGTCCAATTCCCTGCTATTCCTGTATTAATTAATATTTACAGAGTTTCAAATTTTTCGAACCATTGCTTTGGCCGGAATAAAAAAAATTGATATTTCAATGTCAAAAACCACATGTTATTTAGATGGGAAACTTGCATCGCAGTGAGGCACAGGTTAAAATTGGGATAGAGACTTGAAACTTGGGGGATATATTTTTTTTATTTATTACGAACCATATGAGCTTCCGTCAGTTTAAAAATTCGAAAATACCCAAAATAAGGACCACCCTAATTTACATGAGTAAAATAAATTGACACATTCTGATAGGGCCATCCACTTGACTTTACCATACAGTTCTGGTTGAGTTTGGTCCAAGAGTCTAGATTTTCATTTTTTGACCCCCGCCCTCCATTTTGTTTTTTTTTTTACATTTTTAGTGTTCTGGGGGTCTACTGAGTATGTATACAAATTTGGTTGAGTTTGGTCAAATGGCCTAGATTTTTATTTTTTTTTTTTAAATATTTTCGTTATTATAGGTTCATTTTATAGTATAATTAATTTGTCTTGTTTTTTTTTAATTTGAAAATATTATAATTATAAATTTTACCCTCCCCCCTACCCCCTCTCCACCCCTTAATTTTGGGTCGATATGCACCAAAATCTAAACTGCTCTTTATCTCAAAGCACTAAAACTATATGTTAAATTTAGTTTTGATATTCACACTTGTTTTTGAGCTAGCTCGTCCACAAAATTTGGTAACGCACAGACTAACAGACTAACAGACATTATGACAAAACAGTTATTATCTCGAAAAATATAATTTATTCGATTTTATTTAATTAGGGCTTTTTTGTAGAGCGAAATTCCATGGTTTCGCGCAATTTTTTTTAATCAAAATTGTTTCACCCGTTTTTGAGATATTTCGAAAAAAAGAAGCAAAAAAAACCTTTTTTCATACACGATTACAATACTTGACCTACATACCCTGATGTATGGTAAAGTAAAAGATTCGGGTGTGTTTTTAAGACCACACGACAGAAGTGATAACTTATATGACATTTATAATTCTAATATTCTAAAATTATTAAAATTTATATTTTTATAAAAAATAAATTTTTTAAGTAAACTTTTAATTATTTTTTTGGGATTGTTAAATATATATTTATGTCATGTTATTTTTAAATATTTTACTATTATATTTAATGATTAGTTTTTATATTATTCAGGATTTTGGACTAAGTATTTGTATTTTAACATATACTTATTTTTGAAATCTACCTACGGCTAAATCGAAAAATAGAATTTTTTTTTATTCAGGATTATTCAGGATTTTTGGACTAAGTATTTCGATTTTAACATATATTTTTGAAATCTACCTACGGCTAAATCGAAATCTTACGTACGTAAGAATTTACCCCCGTGCGTTTCGCAACCATAAGTCTCAGGGATACGAAATTCGAAATTTGAGCTCGAAATAGGCTAGAATGAGTACAGCAAGCTTTTGGTTGTAATCGGAAAACCGGAAGTGGACATTTACATGAAAGATTTTTCGTTTTTTTTTTGATTTTTTTAAAAAACGGATCTAACGATTTTTTTTTTTAATTAATGTATTTATCAAGTGTCATGAGTTAATAGTTGTGTCAAATTTTTAATCCCATTGAATTAAAGAAAGGAGTTGTAATTTAGGAGTGTAGTAAAATAAATCTCAACCAAAATACATGAGTAAAAAAAGCCAAGTTCGATTAATAATAACCGTTTGCCAAAAAAAGTAGTGAGATCTAATGTGCTGCCAAGTTCAACATAATCAATGTATTAAATGGTCGAGAATATAGTAACTTCAATAAAAACGCATGTTTTTCATTTCTCATGTCCAGCTATAGTTTTTATTGATTTTATTTTCCTAAAACCTATCTTAGGCTTCTTGTAACTTGGATGGTATAAACAGTAGACATATGAGATTTTTTAATTTAGTTAACATTATGGACCAGTATTCTGGAAGAAAATGTCAGCCATGTAGAGGTTTCCATTACGAAGTTACAGAGGCGTCAAAATGGCCTGAGTTGTTTCTGTAAAGGGTAGTCTGGCAGTGCACACATCCCCGCTCGAATCGAACTTCGCTGGGGCACTGCCGTGCCCCCAGATATTTTAATCGTTCATATCTCGTCTTCGGAAAGTCGAAGAGCCTTGAAATTTGAAATTTAAGATATCTAGAGGCTTAACTAAGTATAACAAGATTTTGGCTAAAATTAAAAAACCGGAAGTTGATGTTTACGTACGTAAGAATTTACTCCGCTGCGTTTCGCAACCATAAGTCTCAGAGATACGAAATTCGAAACGTAAGCTCGACATAGGCTAGAAGGAGTAGAGCAAGTTTTTGGTTGAAATCAGAAAACCGGAAGTGGACATTTACATGAAAGATTTTTCGTTTTTTTTATTTTCTCAAAAACGGCTCTAGCGATTTTTTTTAAAATTAGTGTATTTATCAAGTGTCATGAGTTATTAGTTGTGTCAAATTTTTAATCCGATTGAAATAAAGGAAGGGGCTGTAAAGTAGGAGCAATCGCGGCGCGTGCCAGAACATGTGACATTAGATGAAGAGAGTTCAGATTCTGATGGGGGTAAGGAAGAAAAAGAAACAGATTTTGGTGAGACAACTTTTGAACAAAGCTGTTCATGTGAGGCTCGTTTATTGACTCAAGAAGATCTTACCTATCTCATACGAGATTTAAGGTTATCAACAAAAAAAACAATCTGAAATGCTTGGTTCCGTCTAAAGGGATTCAATCTTAATCATCTTAATAACATCTTAAAACATCTTATAACATCTTAATCATCATTCTCAATTTCTGAAGAACATTTCTCAAGAAAATAGCTAAAAACATCTTAAAAAATTTTAAAACTTTTTTAAACTTTTTTTAGAGAAAATTCTCAAGAAAATTTTTTAAAACTTTTTTAAACATCATTATCAATTTCTGAATAAAATTTTTCAAGAAAATAGCTAATTTTTAAAACTTTTAAAACTTTTTTAATCTTCTCGATTTCTGAAGAAAATTTCTCAATAAAATACCTAAAAACTTCTTAAAACTTTTTAAAACATCTTAAAATATTTTATAACATTTTATAACATCTTAAACCTTTTTATATCATCTTAAAACATTTTATAAGATCTTAAAACATCTTATAACATTTTAAGACATCTTATAAGATCTTAAAACATATTATAACAACTTAAAACATCTTTAAACATCTTAAAACTTATTATAACACCTTATAAAAACGTTGGGACAGTGAGCGATGAACACACTTTCATCTAGATATTTCAGCTATGAAAAAGAGGTATCAAGGAAAATGGAATCCTAGTATGCTGGCCGATCATCAAGAGGGATGTTCCACAGATGAAATGTAGCATCATTTCTTACTTTCTAGGTGACTCAGAATGTTTGAATATTGTGTAGTTAAGAATTTTGAAAGTATTAAAATGTTTGATATTATAAATGCCTGTCTCTCGGAAATAAAAAACCAATTTCATATTTGAATTAAGCGAGAAAAAAATAGTATTATTGAATCACATATTTTTCTTTCTGAGACAAAAAAAATTCCTATTTGTTCCTCAGAGAATAACTCTGTTGGCTTTAGAATTAGGAGTCGAAACCAAATGAATAACGCAAGGAAATTGTAATTTCACCATGGACCGTCTATCTTGTAAGATTTTTTCTATTAAATATTAAAAAATACTATTGTACTCCTAATATTAATATGTACGATTAATAGGTCCATCTAATAGATTGGCGGTTCTCTAAACGTAAGGAGTAATTCTTATGCGGATTTGTTTATATTGTTGAATGGATTGAAAATGGATCTCTTGGCTAATAGAACAGTGCAGCGGCCTTAAGCCAAGATTCGATTCCGAAAGCTTGATGTACTCCTTATTCTAGTCAATATCAAGCTTAAGTTTCGAATTTCGTATCTCTGAGACTTATGGTTGCGAATCGCAGGGGGGGTACATTGTTACGTAAGTAAATATCAACTTCTGGTTCTATTTTAGCTAAAATCTTGTTATACTTCTTGTAGCCTCTAGATATCCTAAGTTTTTTTTTTTTAATGATATTGATGTGAGAAGGAGATACACCAGAAGGTCCATCCCTAAAGAGCCTGTATGGGCTGGCCCCTCAATCGTGAAAAGAACAGAGTAGAAGGAAAAGAAGCCGGGATCACGAGCCAATCTCAGAAACTTAGATACAATCCAATATCCAATTTACTAAGGTTTTAGGGGCTTCGAGCAGTGGTAAATTCTCCGCGCGATAAATTAGGTTAAATTTATCTCCCACTTAATAGTTTCAAATTTCAAGGTTCTGCGACTCTTTCCGAAGACGAGATATGAACGATTAAAATATTTATTTTACGACACTCCTAAATTCAACACAACTTCTACCTTTAATTCAATGGGATTAAAAATTTGACACAACTATTAACTCATGACACGAGCGAGACTACTAATTTACACCCCCTTCCCTTTTTTTTTTATTTTCTCAAAAAAGGACTCCCACGATTTTTTTTTTAAATTATTGTATTTATCAAGTGTCATGAGTTGTGTCAAATTTTTAATTCTATTGAAATAAAGAAAGGGGTTGTAAATTAGGAGTGTCCTAAAATAAATATTTTAATCGTTCATATCTCGTCTTTGGAAAGTCACAGAGCCTTGAAATTTGAAACTTTAAGCTGTCTAGAGGCTACAAAAAGTATCACCAGACTTTGGCTAAAATAGAAAAACCGGAAGCTGAGGCTTACGTACGTAAGAATGTAACCGTCGCGGCGCCGCGACACTCCTACTTTATACCCTCTTTCCTTCGTCTCTCAATCGAATTAAAAATTTGACACAACTAATAACTCATGATACTTGATAAATACACCAATTTGTAAAAAAATCGTTCGAGTCGTTTTTGAGAAAAAAACGAAATAAAGGAAGTGGGTTTAAAATAGATAGTGTCGCGATGACTTCAAACAAATGAAAATGCACAAAGTCGTGTGATAAACACACCTGTTGATTTAAAATCTTAATTAATTTTTTCTCGTTTTCAAAAAATTAATCGATAACTGCATCATATGATTTTTTGTTATTTCTCAAATTTAAAATTAAATTTTTCCAATTGCTATTAAAGACAAAGCAGATAGTCTATTATCTTCCATTTGGCTACTTCTGATGATTGTTTTAATTATTTTCATAGTTTAAAATGAAAGTTCAATTGAAATATATGGTAAATAATTGTACTAAATAAAAGCATATTTTAATTAATCTTTCACGATTAATTTGTTATGCAATTTTCTGATTTTAAATGAAAGTTAAACCTTTAAGCTTTTCAATCTCATAAAATCAAACTAGGTATTTTCAATAAGAAAGCTAAAGTGATTCAAATTGTAAATCTGGAAAATTCCTCTAATATTCTATAAATGTCGTAACATTAGAAATTTTCATAAATTTTAGATATCTCAAAATTGATTAGTTGTATGTATTTTGTGAAAGTTTCTTAAATTTTGGAATACTGAAGATCATACGTCATTTTTATATCTTCCACACATTCCTCATCTTTTCTATGTATATCAAATGACACGGTATGAAAATACTCTTGACGTTTTGAAATTTTAGGGATGCGCCGCATCCACAGCAGCCATGGACCGTACGCCCTGTTATATATATATATATATATATATATATATATATATATATATATATATATATATATTTATATCATTTTGATTTATCTTATTGAAAAATTCAAAAAACAGAAATAGTCCTATCATTTGTAAAGCACTCTTAGGTATACGATCGTAGCTGAAATTGGACTGAAAAGTTTGAATAATAAACATGACATCTGTTTTCTAGCTCAAGCGAACCAAAATTTGAGCAGATGATACCAAGCATGACATTTTTACTGTTTCCTACAATTTAGGCTTAGCGTATAATTCATTTGAGTCATCGGTGAAGTGACCTTCGCAAAAGATTTAAGTTGCATCATTATTTTCATACCTTTTTATTCTTTAAAAATCGCAAGGATTTTTTCATGATATGACGATTATCTGTAGGTATTTTCGTAGTGAGACGTTTACATTTTTAACCGACATCAGAAAAATAATAGGAACTGAAAAATCAAAATAATTAAATGCACTACACAGTATAAAATAATTATCTAATTTAGTTACAACTTAACGACGAAGTTTTTACATGAAATTACTTTTTGAAGTTGGTGCCAAACACATACATTTTATGAATAGTACTCGACGGATTGTACTTTTAGTAGCTCGCTTGTATAGTTTGTTTGGCACCGACTTCAAAAAGTGATTTCATGTAAAAATTCCGTCGTTTAGTTGTAACTAAATTAGATAATTATTTTATACTGTGTAGTGAATTTTATTATTTTGATTATTCAGTTCCTATTATTTTTTTGAAGTCGGTTTTTTTTCTAAAAATTATTTTTATAATACTTAGTGGGTAATGAAATTGGATTTATGGCCGTTTAATTCTCAAATCTGTTTTAAAACATTTAATAATTTATAAATTAAACAACCATAAAACCATTTTCATTAATCACTAAAGAAAACGTAATCGACTACGATCAACATCAAATGAATTCACCTCAGACATTGATGCTAAATTTACAGAATATCTCGTGTAAGGGACCGAAAATGATAAAATCCAGGATATCGATATATTTTAATGTAATTAAAATTCTTCTGGATGAACAGATTTCTGCGATTCGTTAGTAAAATATAATTAGATTACACGAATAAATAAATAAATACGAAATGAAGACGGCATGGATGACATTGTGTATAAAAGATTATTAATTAAATTTGAATTTGCTTTAAACAAATTTAATTAATTTTCTTATAATAGTATCTAAGCCCGGGGCAGAGAATCGTTTCTAAATATTTTCATAATCAGCAAACCTTCAAATGCCAAATAAAATTATATTAACCCTTTTGAAAATATAGCCATTGCCTTTCTAGTAGTAGTCAGTCACATAGACCAGGAGGGTAAATGGATACATCACCCATTGTTTGTTATACACGCTTTAAAACATTTATTCAAAGATGACCAAAGTAAAATATTGGGTATTGTTTTTGGAAAAAAGGTGCGGATAGAAGAATTCTCCCTTGATATCTCGTAACTACTAATACACTGCAACGATGCACAAGACAAGTACTGACAAGTTTTAATCGATTAAAAATTATTTTAAATTTATTTAATTCTAGGAATAGCCATATGCACATGCTTATTAACGATGCTCGCTATTTAGACAATAATAATTTTACTTTAAATTCACACTCATTAGAATTGTGAAGACGATGATGAATCGGTAGGCCCGAGTTCAATCCTCGGTCAATGCAAAAAATTTGGAGAGATATAAATCCTGCACTGATGCTACTAACACTACATAGTCTTTAGTATCCGAGGCCAAAATGAATAGACAAATAAATAAACAAAACAAAAATAAATTAATAAAAATATGGCATATTTTCTTCAGCGAACGGTTTGAGCTAGAAAGTATAAATTTGAAAAAAGGTGCATTTTTATTTAACACACACACACACACACACACGTATGTCAAGTTTCATCTCATTAGTTACAACTATTTGATTTTTTCAAATAATTTTCTGCATTTTTGAACATTAAGTTCTGAAGATAAAAAGCCAAAATCTATCTAGTGCTTTTCTACGTAAATTGGAAATATAAACAGCAGGCCGTACCAGAACGATCTTTTTATAATTTTTCTTTTTTTAAGTTATTATTGGTATCGGAATCGTGACACGCAGACAGACAAAGTCATAACTAAATAAACTGCAACGGATCGTTGCTAAACTTTATCCAAATTCATTTGAAATATTAATATGTTTTGCTGGCTTGGTGTGTTTTTTTTTTTTTTTTTTTTTTTTTAATGATATTGATGTGAGAAGGAGATACACCAGAAGGTGGATCCCCTAAAGGCCTGTATGGGCTGGCCCCTCCATCGTGAAAAGAACAGTGTAGAAGGAAAAGAAGCCGGGATCACGAGCCAATCTCAGAAACTTAGATACAATTCAATATCCAATTTATTAAGGTTTTAGGGGCTTCGAGCAGTGGTAAATTCTCCGCGCGATAAATTCGGTTAAATTTATCTCCCACTTAATTTTTATTACCAGACCCTATACTTACAGAAAACATGTCTGGGTATAGCCGGGAATCGAACCCGAGACCTCCGGGTTGCCAGTCAGTTACTCTGACCATTACACCACGGCGGCGGCAATGTACTGGATATATTAATTATTTATCCTTTAACAATAAAAAAATAATATGTTTATTCCTTTATTATTAATCAGATATCACTTGCAATTTGCAGTCCATGTTGACTTTAATTCAAAAAAAATAATGATCGATTCTCATTTAATAGTCGAGGAATAACCATTCTACATTGGATTTTTGACGTTTCGGTTATTATTAGTAACCATTGCTGAAGACATGGACGAATCGACTTAAAATCAAAAATAGCAATCGATTCTCATCTAATACTCGAGGAATAACAATTCTACATTAGATTTTTGACGCTTCGATTATTATTGGTAACCATTGCTGAAGACATGGAGGAAACGGCTTAAAAATCAAAAATAACGATCGATTCTTATCTAATACTAGAGGAATAACCTTATTGCATTCCATTTTTGATGTTTTGACTATTAATGGCAACCTCTACTGAAAACATGGAAGAATCGACTTAAAATCAAAAAGACTAAATTCTTTTATGGCAAACAACTCAACCTTGAGTCGATTCCTCCATGTTTACAGCAATGGTTACCAATAAAAACCAAAACGTCAAAATTCCAATATAGAATGGTTATTCCTCAAGTACTAGATGAGAATCAATCAATATTTTTGATTTTATAGTCGATTCCTCTATGTCTTCAGCAATGGTTACCAATAAAAACCGGAAACGTCAAAATTCCAATATAGAATAATTATTCCTCAAGTACTAGATGAGAATCAATCGCTATTTTTGATTTTAAGTCGATTTCTCTATGTCTTCAGCAATGGTTACCAATAAAACCCGAAACGTCAAAAATCCAATATAGAATGGTTATTCCTCAAGTACTAGATGAGAATCAATCGCTATTTTTGGTTTTAAGTCGATTCCTCTATAAAGGTAACGGATAAGAAAAGAACGCAGTTGCTATGGTTACTTATAAACTTTCCTCCCAAATTTTTAGCATTTCACAGAGAAAAGCCTATCCACTCTTACTTAGTTAGGTTAAATGAGTCCTATATTACCATAAACAGATCAAATGAATAAATTTTAAAGAATTCAAAAATCTTATATTACTTTAGGGTAAAGTACTTTAAAATATAATTTTAATAAAAACTTTATTTAACCTTTTTTGTCGGCCCCAAGGTACTTAATTAGGATATTAAATTTCATCGAAATTGGTTAAGTCATTTTAAAGATATTTAGAAAAAACTAAAAAAGTACTGAAATAAATAATGTTGCATAATACTAATGTTTGTGGGCCGATATGTACCAAAAACTAATCAGCGCTTCATTTTGTTAAACTAATAGTAGGTTTTCAATTTCATTTCAATCGGTGCAAAGGTGTGGAAAAAATCGTGGACGAAAAAAACGATAACATCCATCCATCCATCCATCCATCCATCCGCACGCACTTCCAAAAAAATGGCACTTTTTGGCCTCTCGACGAGATTCCAGGTAACTTTTGGCAAAACCGCCACGTGCTAAAATTCAATCTCATTGAATACTTCAATTTGTGACCTTAATTGAGGCCATGGGTTCCGTAGTCTTTACCTGAGGACCCGTTGAAGTCGCGCTTGCCGCGCGACCGATTGCAATACTTTCTCCCATGCTTCGCATTGGATAAAGTAAAAAAATATTTTTAGTATTAAAGTTTTGATAATACTATTAAAAAGAAATGTATTTTTCAATGATTAGGGGTGTATTAAAAAATTAAAAAAAAAGAACAAATTGATATGTAATTGGATGTTGATGAAAGCAGTCCACGGTGGTTGTAAAAAATAAGACTATAGAGGTTTTATTATTTTACATTTATTTGTTAAACCGACGTTTCGGAGATTTATTCTCTCCTTCTTCAGGGTCTATATAATTGAGGGGAAGACGAACATTAATTAGTATTGGGATTTTCACAAATCATTCATAATATAAAAACCATATATACAAAACAAAAATAATAATCATAAATCTACTTACAACAAAAAGTCAATGAAAGTAGTTCAAAAAATAGTTACTTTCTGTCTCCTTTGACAATGCCAAAAAAACATTATAAAAATTCTTTTTCATCTCGAATAGAAAACAGTAAAAAGCAATTGATGATCCATATGTTAATGAGATATATATAAATGAATGAATGTATAACATGTCCCCACCAATCATTGGATGCGCAGAATATCGTTGCGCATATCGGTATAGTTGTTGGTTTTTTTTTAAAATTTATATTACAATTATTTACAAATTTATAAATATGGTCATTATCAGTCCCAAAATTTTTACAAAATATATACAAAGTTCTTTTTTTTTTTTTTTTCCTTTTAAAAAACATAGTTCGGAACGTCATTAATATATTTACATATTATTAATATTTTTTTTTTTTTTTTTTTTTAATTAAATTCGTCACAGGAGTTTTAAATTATTAATCAAGCCATCCCAGCAAATACTCAGGTCCATCACGTCGGATCTGTAATTTACTGCGCGCGATGAGAGATTTTTAATTGTAATCATTTCCAGGATTTTTCGTTTAAAATAATTATTTTCCTGGAAAATGATATTAAATTCGTTGAAATTAAATTTATGATTTTTTTCTTGGGCGTGAAACGCGAGGGCTGTATTATTTTTATTCGTTTTTGAGATGGACTAGTCTCCACTAATTGCTTTTTACTGTCTTTCTATTCGAGATGAAAAGAATTTTTATAATGTTTTTGGCATTGTCAAAGGAGACAGAAAGTAACTATTTTTTGAACTACTTTCATTGACTTTTTGTTGTAAGTAGATTTATGATTATTATTTTTGTTTTGTGTATATTGGTTTTTATATTATGAATGATTTGTGAAAATCCCAATACTAATTAATGTTCGTCTTCCCCTCAATTATATAGACCCTGAAGAAGGAGAGAATAAATCTCCGAAACGTCGGTTTAACAAATAAATGTAAAATAATAAAACCTCTATAGTCTTATTTTTTACAACCACCGTGGACTGCTTTCATCAACATCCAATTACATATTTATACCAGTCCGTCTCCTAAAGAAAATCTCTATCAAACAAATTGATAGTTTATCCAAATGAAAATTAGGATGTAAATTGGCGTCTTTTTCGCCAATACCCACACTGTATTATAAGTCACTGTAAAGCCCGGTGCACACGAGGCTTTTCCTCTTGGGATTGGACCTCTGGTTTGCAATTTTGAGGCCTGACGGGATCGAAATGACGTCACTGCTGGCTGTCTTTCTGGCTAGCTTACTTGATTTAAAAGATAGGACATGTTTTATTTTCCGGCTTGGTCCTGGGATGCTTTTGAGTAGGAGCAAGGAGACAAAAAATTATTAAAACAAGCCTCGTGTCCAGCGGCCTTAAGCTAAGTTAAGCTCCAAACTTGGTGTTAGAATATTATATTTAAATTGATTACAGTAAGGTAAGTCAAGAAAAAGTTTACCAAAAAATCTCTAGTCCCAAAACCTTTAAATAAGCTATATTTAACTTATATTGTCTATTTCTTAAGTAGTTTGGTATAATTTAAGCATTTTGAATAAAATCTGTTAGTAATGAAAAAAAAATTAAGATTATTCAACTATGGAGTCTGATGAGAAATCAATGAGGCTGTCCTCAGCTTGATGTCTCTTTATGAATCAACAACTCTGCTCCTCTCGGCAAAACAAAATCTTTTCAATTATAGAGCATGACATTTTCTGTATCTTTACAAGTATCTAGTATTTAGATATTATGCAAAAAACTGTATATACCAGTATTATATCTAGATATTTTGGAAAATTTGTATCTGAATTCAAATATCATTTCACAAGAGTATCTGTATCTGTAATTAGATGCTTTTAAAAATATATCTTTAACAATAGTGCTAATTTAGTAATGTCATTAGAAATTTAAATTACAATATTTAACAAATTATAATTTATGAAATAATTTTTTTAATAAGTGAAAACAGTTTTTGAGATATTTTGAAAAAGTCAATTTTTTCATGCACGACTAGAATGGAATATGCAATTTCAGAAAACGCCACATGTCTGAAAATTGAAAATGTTCAGGAATGAAAAAAACTAATCATTTTCTAAAGTAGTGTAAAATTTATAAAATTTATTTTTGAGTTACATTTTGGGGGTAGTAAAATTAATTGCATATTCAATTACATTTATCGATTTGTTATTATTATTACAATTTGTTTATAAAAGAAAGGTGAGACCTTGAGCCCCAATGTTGTTTATTTATTTATTTTTTTACTTAGCAGTATGAGAGAGATTATCAAGAACTTTGTGTCGGATGGGGTGTTTCGTTTTTCATGGAAAGTGTAATTACTGTCCTTGCGATCAAAGAAATCCCTTCGTTCTTGATTCTTTTAAGAAGGAAAAGTCCAATTTTTTTTCGATGGACTTTCCTGTAAATGAAATGAAAAATTGGCTGACATAGCCAAGCAACTGTTAGCCTACGAAGGGTCTAGACTTACTAAAATAAAAAAAACATGCAAATAAAAGAGAGAAAAAATGAATAAAGGTCGTCACCAAAAGGGAGGAATTTTCTTATTACAGAATTCATATCATATTATTTGGCTAATTAAATTTATTAAATGTGATCCAAATCAAATTTGTAAGTGGAAAAAAAGTGAACATTTTCCAAGACTCGGTGCGCTCCTGATGAAAGCCGAACTACGAGTAATAATGAATTTAAATAAAATAGATCATAAAAATTTATTTTTATAGAATAAAATAAATGCAAGGTGAGTTTCATAAAAATAAATATTTTACAATTTTTAACTCGATATATTGCGGAGTATTAGGCCAACTCTAGAGGAGGCAGTTTGAAAATCTCACAATGAAAAATACTAACATTTTGGCACCAGAACTTTCTTTTCACTATGCAAGGGCACCCCGGACTTCAGAAGGTACATATTCTTGCATCAATATAATTATAAAAAAAAGTCATAATGATTTATTGAATTCATGAGACCTCAAAACGTGTATTTACTGTCAGTGGTGGATCATAGGGTAAGCAGAATGAGCGGCTGCGAGGGGGCTCCGTGCTTGTAGGGGGCCCCAAAAAATGCCGATTGTGTTAAAGTGTTTTCTTAAACATTGTTTTATAACACTTGTATTCAATTTTGTTAATAAGTACCAAAATTTGGATACAATCGTTCATGGTTCAGAATTTTTTTATTTTTTGTTTAATTGATTTTGAGGGCCCCGTTATTTCCGCGCTTAGGGCCCCCACTTGGCTTGATCCGCCACTGTTTACTGTGAAACTTGAATTTTTGAGGCCAATAGAATTCTCTCACTGATTTTACTTAGATGGGAAACTGATAATTAAGAAACTTTCCAGATAGACCTAGATTTGAGTCGTTCAAAAGTAGAGTTGACCATCCCATTTTTTTTTTTTTTAATCTAGAAGGACGTTTAACAACTAAGTTTGAACCACTTTGTCTATTTAGTATTATCAAAAACCTACTTGATCATAGAGGTTAATCAGCGGAAATGAGATTTGTGTGTTGGTCCACTCTGAACTCTGAACCCACTTTTGAACGCCTCATCTATAAATTTAAAATTTCCAAAAATTTTATTTTGAAAAGTGAAATATTGAAGAAATTATTAAATCCAATATTGATTGTATCACATTCTCAACCAAAAATCAAGAAAAATTGTGTTAAAATTTTTCACTGCTTGATTTGAAATTATCACACTCATAAGATCTTTGAAATCAAGAGTAATTGGTTATGATTAGTCTGTCTAATTGCCGAATAAATGACAAAGGATGTGGTCGATTACACTAGTTATTTTTTTATTTTCCATTTTTCATTTACTTTATTTCTATTAATAAATAACATCATTGTGAGCTTTGTACATTCATTAACCGAAACGGATACATAAACCAAATCATTTGATTATTATGAAATAATATTTTAATTAAAACTAATAAGTACAATTGAATGCTATTTTTTTATTTGATTTTTTTTCATTCTTTATAAATACATCATTTTGTAGGTGGAATCTTGGAATAAAACAAGTAAAAATTGGTTAATGGCTAGAAAATTGCCGCGTTCGACCGGTCTGTAATGTTTTTATCACTTTCTATTTTAAAAGTACTATAAAACAAGAATATTGATATAAATAGTAAAACAAATATAATATTTTTATTTATTTTTTCATAAATTAAAGATTTATTCAACAATATTACATTAATTGTATATTAGAACACTTCATATTGCGTAATAATTACATCGTCGAGCCAATCATTTCCTTCTAACCAATGTCCTCATATTAGAAAATTAGTTTATAATTTTTCTAGAAAATCATAAAAATTCACCTTATGATGAAAAGGATGATAGGTGGAGAAGTTTAGAGATTATTTTCAATGTTTTAAAGAATCAAACAAACTATCATTGAATTTTTTCACTTTATTTTTAAATCACGACCCTTCGTCTAAAATTTGGACTTGTTCAGATTCTACAAAAAACATACAAACATCAACAAAGGCATTTATAAAATAAGATGTTCGCATTGATTAAGATTTCTTCGAGCAAAATGAACAATTATAGCAATAATTATTTTTTGCTGGAAAAAATCTATTGTAATGCTAAGATCTTGTTTTATATGTAAATTTGTTGATGTTTGTGTGTTTTTTATAGAATCTGAAGAAGCTTAAATTGTTGTCGAAACGTCGTGATTTGAAAATAATAGTGAAAAATAAAATAATTTTTTGGTTCTGTATATTTTGAATACTAATATAATCTAATAATTATAAAGAAGGAATAGCTTATTGTGTATTTAAGGAAAGAACAAATCATATGATATCTCTAGATATTGTTATGTTAATTTTTCGAGCCCAAGTCATCTATGCAACGTATCGTTGGTTGTGGCGACGCCGGCTCCAGTGGTTCATTGTTGTCCGATTGTGGTCCCGGCGGTGGTCCTGAAGGGAGGCGCGCGCGCTAACCCCCACCCCGCCTGCCTATCCCCACCCCGCCTGCCCACCCGCGCACCCCCTATGTTCGGCTTCTCTCCAGCTAAACCGGCGATTCGCCGTCAGACCGGTGCCAGGCTTCGCGGACGCTATCTCTGCAGGCGAATTGCTCGCTCTGCTTCGCGAACGTGCTACTCGCTTAGGAAAAAATAACTTAGTGATTCAGTGCTTTGTGATAATTACAATTATTTTTTTTTAATTCAAATTTTTTTTTTCTATTTTTTTAATTTAATTCTTTTTTTTTTTGGAATTCGTGTGAGTGAAAATTGTGATGTTGGTTTTATAAATTAATTTTATTCATCAGCATCTGACCAGCTCAACATGATGATAAGAAGATTAATATTGGCAGTGTTATGCGTAGTTTGTCGCCTCGAACAAGGTAAAAAATATAAATAAAAGAATAAAAATTTATCAACAGCTAGGTTCGATTGCAATGCGATATAATTTTGTATGAGCGACGGCGTAACGGATACGCTACTTCGTTAGTTCGCTACGCCGGCCGGTCCGATTAATTGTTCCACTCTCATTTACTAGTCCTCATGTAGCAAAGCTCAGATTTTGACATATTGCGAGCTGTCAGTCAGAGAATCTCACTTGATATTGTATAAACGTGCGACTTGACTTGGAAATTAGATTAGAAAAGCAAAAAGTATAATCAACAATTCCACTTTGGGAGAGCACTTTTTTTATTGTAACTTGAAGTGATTGTCATGTGTAATTATTATTTGTTCGAAACCAAATACGTATAATAATTTTATATTAAATCAACATAAAAGATCTTTTAGTATATGATATGGTGCATTGAAATCTCATAATAGGAGAGAAATCATTATACTTATTGTTGATTTTGAAAAAAATAAATAAATAATTTTTTGAGTAAAAATCACATAATTAGTACATTTATTAACAGAGCAAAATGTTGCTTTTTTCATAAAAAAAATATAATTAAAAATATAAAAAATAATTTTTCATCAAATTTCGTTTTAAAGTATTTTAGATTTTCTTTTCTATTTTCTTTCCAAGGAATCGACGAATTTTCGGGAAAATGTCATTTTCTCTGATTTGTTTTTGCGTCTTTCAATTCGAAAGAGCATTTTGTAGTTAATCCTTTCGCTTGTCATTTTTTCTAACATGAAAGTAATCTCTAATGTTGAAATTTGAAAAAAAAATCAAATTTTGACAATGATATTTCTTAGTGTTGGATTTCGGAGAAAAATTAAATATATAAATATTTGCTTAAAGATTTTTAGAGCTTTATTAGTTGAATTGTTTCTGGAATTTTTTTGAATAAAAGACACATTATTAATAAGTTTAAAAGAGTAAAATGTGTTTTTTCGAAAAATTCTAATATAAAAAAAAAAAAAAAAAAAAAAATAGAAGAATAATTTTTATAGGGATTCGTACATAACAAGGATATTTTTTTATTCAATGAACACTTTCCTCATAGTGTCGCTTTTCTTTGATTTGATCTCGTCTTTCAACCCAAAAGAACATATTGTATATAGTCAACCCTTTCGCTTGTCATTTATTTCTTCCAGACATCATTATTAAACATTTTCTCCGCATTAGAACATAGTCTCTAATGTTGAAATTAGAAAAAAAAATTACAAAATATGATCAAATTAATAATTATTTTTAAATGTTGGAAATAAAATTTATTAAAACTTTAATGTTTGTATTGTTGATTTTTTTGATAAAAACCACATTATGATTATATATAATTAGTGCAGAATGTGATTTTTTATTTAAAAAAATTAAATAAATAAAAAAATAATTCTATATAATTCTAGAGTTTGTTAATGTTGTTCATGCAGAGTGTTTCTTCTATATTCATTGATTAGTTTAATTTTTCCCAAATTCGATCTCATCTTTAAAATATGATTGAAATAATAATAATTATAGATTCGAGAAAATATATAAATATATTATATCTTTAGAAGTTGAATTGATTCTTAGTATGCTTTTGATTAATTAATATTTTTATCAAAAAGTCTTAATTCGAAAAAAAAAAATTAAAGGATAGAAAAATTAATTGTACAGAGAATTTTCCACAAAACATATTTTTAAAAGGATCTCTAACATAAATTAACAAAATAATTTTTTTCTTATATTTCTTGTCCACTTTTCTCGAAATGGCATTTTTCTCTAATTTCACTTTGAAAGACTATATTAATATCATACTCAAACCTATTGCATATCTAATTGAAAAGTTTTTGTTTTGCCGAGAGTAGCAGAGTTGTTGATTCACAAAGAGAAACAAAGATGTTGTCCTCTGCTTGATGCAAATAAACATACACACATATATATATCGAAATTATATATCGGTATTTATATTATTTATTTGTTTGAGACTATGGTTTAGAAGACATAGTCTTAATCATTAGTCTTTTTTAATTATATATATTATTTTTCATGGGGTCAATATTGTATGGATATTGAAAATTTTCGATCTTTACTTAGCTTAGCTTGCTTATCATTTATTTCTGCTAGGAAATTTTATTAAATATTTCCTTCAAATTAGCAACATATTTTTTTATAATACTGAATTTAAAAAAAAAAAAAAATATTAGAGAAATTAATTCATTTTTTTTTTTGCAAAAATGAAGAGAATAGAATGAAAGACGGACGTATGGAGATAGATAATAAATGAAAATATTTCTTTTTTTGACTGAGAGCCAACAAATAGTATGAGAAAACCTCGCCAACTGGTTAATTTCATTTTTAATCAAATAAATTCCATGTAAATCACAAAGAACATTTTTACATAATCGAAATAATGCCTCTCTATTTTACTTGAAAATTGCATTGCATTTTTTGCCCTTTTGGCAAATTTATGCAAGGGGGTTCGGGTGGGTGTCGGCGGGGTTGTAGAAGAATCTCGGGAACGTGTCGCAGAGGTAATCTAGCCGAGGCCTTTCCTCCACTTGCGACCTCTTCTCTTTTCTCTTTTCCTGCATGTGCAAATGGATTGGAAGAGGAAGCGTCCTCGACGGCATCCATGCTTGTCGGCCCGTCGCGGTCTTCGCCGCCGAAGACGGCCAACCACCGAGAACAGTGTTCCTCGATCCAAGACCAAGGTGGGATCGAACCCATTCCCAAGCATGTTACCATCGGTAAAACTACGGTAGCTGTTGACCCTCGGCTTCTCGATCCCACTGTTTGATCAATTTCATGTTCTATTGATACAGACTGGCTGTTTTTTGGCATAATGGGTAGCCTGGTCAGCTGGTCGAGATTCCGATAGAGCTTAACGCTGTTGGCACGTAACACACGTGTGCATTTGGCACGTGCCAACAGCATACCCCAGCCCAAACACAAATCTCTGATCGATTGACTAATCTTCCTAATCTAACGACAACGATCATCTTTCTCAAATACCCTTCCCATAAACCCATAAATAAAAAAATAAAAATATTCTATATGCAAAATCAATGTATTTATTCTTTACCCAGCTCCAAGTCACAGAACACTTTTGATTATATCAATCGGTACATCCGGGAGGCAGGCGAGTCTGCGACCCTAGTACTGAATTCATGCGAAATATTTCAAATTGTTTTTTTTGCTCATTGTGTTGGAAAATGCCTGAAACGTTGAAAAATCATTTTCAATCTTGATTTGTGTTTTGTCCGTGTGTCTGGTTTCAGATACCCAGAATAACTTAAGAATGAAAAGACGTAAAAAGTTCTTTCTTGTGCTAAAATATTTGTATTTCAAATTCGGAGAAAATATTAAATTTTAGGATTTCTAGCTCTAAAACTTATGCTTTAAAAATGCAGAAAATATCATTTTTTGTATGGTTTTATTGAAATGTTTTTAGAAATTAATTATAAATGAAAAAATTATGTTTGAGTGTATTATTGATTACTTATAAGGGCGTCTCTATCTTAGATAAGTTTTCACTTTTTTTGTTATTTAATAAATGTGCGGGAGAGCGATTCTTTCATTAGAACCTGAATGAAATTACTAAAAATGGTGTGCATAGAATGATCTCTCTTCCTTTAAAGCTAAGGCATTGCAATGGTTCCAAATACAAGTCCAAACCTGATTCAGATAAGTAGAGATTAATTTCTTAATTCCTATTATAGGATTTTTTTAATTCTAGAAAAAAACATATTAAATCGAAATTAAAATGTATTAGATTGAGATATTTATCATTTAAAATTATTAATTCACTGAAGCCGTAAACAGTGTACCGGGTCTTGAAAAAGTATCAATCTTTCTTCCAACTAATAATTTGCGAAACATTAAAATCACTAATCTTATAAAATAAATAAATTTTATGCAAGTATTAAAAGTCAATATTACGAATCAACAAGAAAATATCCCTATACAGTAAGAAAAGTTTTCTCGTTTTGTAGATATAATCCGTTCTGCTCGAAGTCTAAAATAGTTCTAAATTTGACAAAAATTACCTGATATTGTGGAAGAAGATATTTTTAAGAAAAACTTATTGTTGGTGAAGTTGTCAGTCTATTCGATACAACAGAATTATGAGATGTTGGTTAATGAGAAGTTATTGCAGGTTTCTGGTGAAAGCCTTACTAACTTCGATTAGAGTCTATTATCTAGGAAAGCATCCTAAACTCTAAACGAGCTCCTATAGTATTTCAAAAAATATTGTATTTGTAAAAACTCTAATTAAAATAACTCTAAAATTATACATTGATAAGCTCACAGAACTCTGGTCAAGAACCTTTACCTTAAACTCGAGTTTACTTACCATAAAGGGAACAATTGAAATCGTGAAAAAAATAATTGGTGTTTTCGAAATTTCTCTTAAATAGCTAAAACTATGGTATATTGATATAAAATAAATCGAAACTAATGGCTACAAAAAGTTTATGCTATAAACATCGAAAAATGATATTTTAAGTTAATTAATTATTTATACTTTACCATACAGGGTATCGTCAAGTATTGTAATCGTGCATGGAAAAAGTGTTTTTTCTTCTTTTTTCGAAATATCTCAAAAACGGCTGAAACTATTTTGATTAAAGAAAATTGAGCGAAAGCATGGCATTTCGGTCTACAAAAAAGCCTTGATGAGTGAACATCAAAAAAATTATATTTTTCGAGATAATAATTGTTTTGTCAAAATCTCTGTTAGTACGTGCGTTACCAAATTTTTATGGACGCACTAGCTCAAAAACTAGTATGAATAACAAAACGAAATTTGACATGTAGTTTATGTCCATTGAGATTAAGAGCTGATTAGATTTTGGTTGAAATCGAACCTAAAATTAAGGAGGGGGGGGGGGTCTTAAAAATTAAAATTATAAGATTTTCAAAATAAAAAAAACCGAGAAAAATGAAATATACCATAAAAATGAACCTATAATAAAAAAGAGAGTTATTATTTTTTCGGAGGCCAAAATTGTTGTTTTGGGAGGTGTAAAAAAATTGGAACTATCTATATAAGTCTTACAGCCTTTAATGGAAGACGAGACTTTTCACATGAACCTTTTACGACCTTATGAAAATGACTCACTATGTGAAATTGAGGTGGGAGCGTGAGGGTCAAAAATATTTTCAAACAAAAATTGAAGAAAGGTGCTATTTCTAATAAAATAGTCTCATAATTAAAAGAAGATATTATTAATTGCTAATGGGCCCAAAATTAAGAGGGGTTGTTTCGTTAATAATTATAAATTATTTTAATTCAATATTAAATATAAGAGAGTGGCCAGGTGTATGGTAAAGTCATGTGGATGGCCACATCAGTTTATTTCAAATTATCTGATGTATGTTTCCTCGATTGTTCAATTTTGTATAAACTCCAACTAAAAAACCAACAAGAATATCAAATAGAAATTTCATTTTTATTCGTGTTATATTAAAATTAGGTGGTGATTTAATTTTGTCGAAATCGGATCATATACAATTGACATCTATTTCTAGACATTTTTTCGCTTAATTATTTTAATCAATTAGTTTTAAACGTTTTTGAGATATTTCATAAAAAACTAAAAAAAAATCATTAATGTTTTTTTCTCCAATTACAAATACCTACATAATTGCTGTGCAATTGAAATAAAAATACTTGTATATAAATACGGAAAAGTGCAGGCATATGATAAAATCAGATTCTGTGTTCAAGCACAACCACACATTAAACTACGGTTCAGTAGTTAGCCTATTTATATTTAATCATTTTAAATGTACATATAAACATTGGTACAAAACTTGAGTGGTTGGTTTTTCATTTATCATTTTCATTTATCGTCCAGGCACGAAAAATAGCGAGTCGAATGAAAACAGTTTTTTTTTATCTATCATTGAAACTAACCCTTTCATAGTAACCAAAAGTATTTTAATCAAAAAGTACTACTACTAAAGCCTCCCTATTTGCCCGAATTTTAACAGGTTTTTAAATTAAAAGGTTACAAAATCAGTTAGGACATACTCATTGATTCCATAAAACTGCTGCACCTTTGTACACAAGAAGAGTACCTAGGTGATTTTTTACTTTACCATACATCAAGTATTGTAATCGTGCATGAAAAAAGAGTTGTTGTTTTTTCAAAATATGTAAAAAATGGCCTAAAGTAATTTGATAAAAACAATTAAACGAAATTATGACGTTTAGGTCTACAATAAACTCCTTTAGAGTAAACATCGAAAATACTTAATTTCACGAGATATTGATTATTTTTTCTGTTAGTGCGTTATCAAATTTTGTGTACGCTCTAGCTCAAAAACTAGTGATAATATCAAAACAAAATTTCACATGTATTTTTTGTAAATTAAGATTAAAAACTGAATAGAATTTTATTGAAATCGAACCAAAATATAAGGGGAGAGAGGGTTCTTAAATAATTATAATTAAGATTTGAGATAATTTATTGTATAAAGTCTATTTAATTAATACAATTTTGTCTAAAATAAGTAGGATTCAAAATAAACAAAAAAAAATAATAATAATAATAATTTAGAAGAAATTTTCTATTCGGAAAGAGACGGACTGGTAGAAATTTTTTATTTTTTTATTTTTATTTTTAGGGCCTCCACATCTCCCCTTATAGCCCTCCGATCCTCCCACTCAGGATCCGATTGAGTGGCTCAGGGTGTGGCCACAGCAGAACGGTGTGAAATCTTAGTATGCTGCGACCAAGAATAAAATAATAATAACAATAAAAAACGGAATAGCGCATGTCGTCCAAATAATAAAAATAAATAAATAAATACACTGGGGAGAATAAATAAATAAATAATCAAATAAATATAACAAAAAATAAATAGAATATGTCACTGGATTTAAAGAAATTGTTGTTTAAAAATAAATAATTTAAAAAACAGTTAAATAAATAAGTAGACTGGAAGTTGCCGTAGTCAATGAATAAAAAAAAAAAAATAAATAAATAGGCAGGAAACCGCCATGGTCAAAAAAAATATTTGACTGGGAATATAGGCTAGTGGGTAAAATATTAAATGAATAGATCAACGCTGAAAAAAGGGTTGGGCTGGGCCATCTCCCCAGAAGAAATCAATAAGGTGGTCATTATTATTAGCCGTCACGATACATCTGGAATTCGGCGATAGCATTCCGGGTCGCTCCGAATAAAACTCTCGAACCGTCTCAATCCAGGGCGAGGCACTCTGTTAAAGATATCCAGCCCTGGGATCGCTCAGACTACCGTGGAGGGCCTCCATTAAAAATCTTTTAATTTATAAGTGATGGAAAAGGCAAGCACAAGGAAAAAATTCTCTCGAATAAAATAGATTTATTGAAATTTATTTTTTCCTCACTCAAAAACTAATGTTTCAAAGGATTTTCCCTCCTTCTTCAGGGTTCAATGGGCCCTTTTAAATCATGAAGATGGAGGGAAACTCTCCGAAATGTTGGTTTTTGAGTGAGTAAAAAATGAATTTCCAATAAATCTATTTTATTCGAGATAATTTTTTCACTATCCTTGGGGTGCCTTTCCATCACTTGTCAATTAAAAAAAAAATAATAAAAAAATAAAGTATTTTATGAGCAAATAAAATAAAAATAGTTTTTAGATAGAGTTATTATTTAATAAAACAAAAAATGAGGTGTCCGATACTCCAAGGCTTTGTTTATACACTGCATCCACGTATCTGACTCATGAATAATTAAAATTATAGAATTTTCAAAATAAAAGCCAAGAAAAATGGAATTACTATCAAAGGGTTCTATAATGGAACCCTATAAACGATCTCATGAAAATGATTCATTATGTGTATGAAATTGATAGTGACCCAACGTGGAGAGGGAGTTCAAAAATAATTTAAAACAATAAAAATTCGTAAATGATTATAAATTATTTTATTAAATATTAAATATAAGAGAGGGGGCAGGTGTATAGTAGAGTTATGTGGATGGCCAGATCAGTTCATTTTTTCAATTTATATGTTAGAGATGGTGTTTCATTTTTTATTTTATTTTATGTTTTTTTACATTTAGTCAATTACTCTACATATTTGACATCATCAATATTGAAATTACATCCCTATGAAATTTCATACAATAGGTTGTAAATTGTATAGCTTTGAGGCTATGACTGACGAGCTAGTTAAGATCATCTGTTGTTTTTGGAATAAACATTTTCCGTTGCTGAATGTTATAATGAGTGAAGACGATTAAGATCTCGATGGCCTAGAAAAGATCTTGTGACTCACGTCCAGAGACACGGGTTCGAATCCCGTCGAAGGTCATCTCAAATTCATTTCAAAATTAATACCTACAATTAAATTGCCAAATCTATTTTATTTTCAAATAATTTTTATAATGAGATCAAATCGTGGTATATTAACCATTGATATCCGAACAGATATTCAATTACGGCATAATGGTCCAATATATAATTCAAATATGTAGGTATATATTTATAATAAGACTTATGATAAAGTCAAAGCTTTCAAAACTATAGTGCCTCAAACGAATAAAATTCTATATTCAAGAGTCGGTATGCTGTTTGCAGTTTTGGTTAGCAATTTTAAATGATAAACTGCTAAATCTGATTTTAATTCGATTTAATATTTTTTTACCTATAGTCAAAAGGCCTAGAATAATCGAAATTATGAAGTTAATCTCTACTAGTCTGAAATAGTCTTGGACTTGTATTTGGCATCCTTGACTTATCTTAGCACTAGAGGAAAAGAGAGAACATTCTATTCGCGCCCTTTTTAGTCATTTTCCTCGATTAGATTCTAGTGAAAGAATCGCTCACCCGAACAATTAAATAACAAAAAAAATTAAAACTTAATTAAGCTTGAGACCCCATATAAGTAATTAATAATAAACTTAAATATAAATTGTTCATTTATGCTTATATCAATAATTTTTTTATTTATTTGTTTTTCTCTACCACCTTGGCCCATTTAGCCAATGCCTATAATATAAATACATCGCTTTAAAATATCAATAAAATCATTCAAAAAATGTTTTCAGCATTTTTCAACCAAAAGATTTAAAGCTAGAAAGCCCTAATTAAAAATCTAAACAATTTAGTACAAGAGCAAACTTTCTACGCCTTTTCGTTCTTAAGTTGTTGTGGATTTCTGAAACCCGACTCACAAAAACAGAAAAATATCATGGTTAAAATGATTTCCTCCAAGTTTTAAAAAAACACAATAAGCAAAAAAAAATGAACATTTTTGAGGGATATACATATATATATATATAACTTATACACGAAAAATATACTAGCTCGTGATAGGATGAAATAGGAAAAGCTGGTCCATGAATATAAATAATTAGAATACCCTGGATTAGATTACATTGTTTGGTTTGAATAATAAGAGAAATAAAACGCAAGGGAATATAAGACCTATAGTGAATCTGAAAAATTATTGAAATTCGATTTTGAAAATAAGTATTCTTGCAAAAAACGTACCTCTTACAAATAAGTACCTGGCGAATTTTTTTGCTTTAGTTTAACGCGATATATTGATGTTAATTTTAATTATAAATTCAGGTAAAAAGATATATTTTTATTTGCAGCCCGAATTAAATAAAATTGAAATAAAATATAATTTTGTTTTGAGTTTAATTGCAATTAAAAATAATATTAATTTATTTTCTTTGAGATTCCTTCGTTGACCCTTTTAAACCCTGAAGAAGGAGGGACGATCCTCCGAATTTTCACGATTCGTGATTTTTATTAGGCTGAAAATGACGTTCTAATGAATTATTTTATTCGGAATTTGTGGTTTTCATTATCCTTGAGCTGCCTTTGCATCAATTAAGTATTGAGTCTCTGTCTTCAATAGTAAATAGTTCTAATTAATTACATCTCCTAAGAACTGTTTCAGACTATTACAGATGAATGTGAATCTAGTGAGCTAGGCAAGGCCCAATCTTCAACATTCTTTGGGGTAAATTTGAGCCTTGTATAACAACAAGATGTTAATTTGTACCTGAATTGAAAGTCAAGCTTTCATACAGGGTCTTTTAGTGAAGAAGCGATTTGATCATTTGCGTTTTAACTTAAAAAAGTCCGAGAATACTCGGGATTTTAATTTTTACAAAATCTCAAAATCCCGATTAAACTCTTGTAATCGATTAATGTCATGGTTATAAACTCGAATAATTTTGTCGCGTGTAGGTAGGCACAAATATGGCAGCAAAAAATTATACAAATGCACTTTCTAAAGAAGCATTCACATACTCCAACACCCTGACAACACGTGGCTGAATACAAGACTAGTATAAAGGCCGCTGCACACGAGCCTTGTTTTAATAATTTTTTGTCTGCTTGCTCCCACTCAAATGCATCCCAGGACCAGGCCGGAAAATAGAACATGTCCTATCTTTTAAATCAAGCTAGCCAGAAAGTCATCCAGCAGTGACATCATTTCCATACCGACAGGCCTCCAAATTACAAATCAGAGCTCCTATCCCAAAAACAGGTACAGGGAAAAGCCTCGTGTGCAGCGGGCTTTAAGTATAAGTCGATAGTAGTGCTCACGCATTGGATTTCATAATTTATTCTTTTGCTTTTCATTATGCAAAGATTATTATAATTTAGAAGTCACTGAATCAGATATTGACATTTATAGTTACGAATTTTATTCCATGTTCAGTCATTTTTACCAGCAGCGAGTATACTCTGGATATAAATAATTCTTATTTTGAATACCCTCAAAGTACCCCTTTAAGTGCATAATTTTTCAAATTGTTATTTTCAGTAACCTCTATATTCACAGTAAATATTAAATTTCATTAATAATAATAAAAAAAATTGTATGTACTTTGTAAAATAATTGTTAAGCTAAGTGGTTAAAATAGCTACAAAATGAGAGAACAAAACGCTAGGATGTTAAATGAACAGTTTTGAATTAATAATCTATTTCCATCATTTGAGCTCCAAAGCAAATATGAAAAAAACATCAAGTAAAAAATATTCGAATCATCATTTTGACCATCACAGCCTCAGCTGTGAAATTTCCGCATAAAGGTTGAATGCATTTTCATCGCCTAAATACATGTTAATTAATTAAAATATTATATAGAAAGACCAATTTTCGGGATATTAAATATAATATATTATATTATAATATGACATCAAATTATTATTTGCATATTATAAATGTGAGATTCTATAGGATATTTTTAAAATCATAAAGGAAAAAAATTCATTTAATTTTTTTTACTTTACCATTGTATTATTCGGTACGTTGGGGAGGCAGCCGAATTGAGTCAACAATTTTTTTTTCTCGTTGTGTTGAAAAATGTCGGAAACGTGAAGAAATAATTTCCAAACATGATTTTTTTGTCTGTGTGTTTGGATGTGTGTGCCTTGATTCAGATAACCACGATAACTTGAAAACAAAAAGTGCATAGAAAGTTCGTTTTTGTGCTAAAATTTTTATATTTCCGGTGCAGAGAAACCGATTAGATTTTTTGATTTCTAGCTTCATATAAATATTTGGGTTAAAAAAATCCGATAATGATATTTTTTGAATAGATTTTAAAATTTTAATACGTAATATAGTAAAAAAATAATATAATAGTAAATGTTTTGAATTAGATACTATTTAATAAATTAAGTATTTTTTAAATTCACCGAATTTGCAAACATGTTACCGAGTCTTGAAAAAGTTTCATTTTTTCCTCCCATTTATATTTATAATTCGAAGAAAATTACTGTTGATTTTGCTATTTTTTTTTTTTTTTTAATTTCTCAAAAAGTGCTGAAAATATTTTGGTAATTAAAGTGAAATCCCGGCGTTAAAGACTACAGAAAACCTATATTATTATAGTGAACAAAGAAAAAGTATCATTTCTAATGTAATTAATTATTTTTTAAAAATGTCTCTATGGTCAAATTTTGTGTGTGTTTTATCTCAATAACAGATAAAAATATCAAAAGAAATATCATATTTGTTTGTTTTAAATTGTGATTAAGATTAAAATCGGATCACGCAAGCTTAACATTTCCCCTTGATATTTTTCTAAAACTAATTAATATCTTTTAAAATATAATTCTAATGCTTACTATAGAATATTTTTTGAATGCCTTCAAGTTTGATTTTTAATTAAATTTTTTTAAACAAAATGTTTTCATTTTTTTGGAGAAATTTTGAAAAAAATTTAAAATCAGGTGACTACAATATATTATTCAAAATCTCTATTTACAAGACTACATAAATATAGTTCAAGTAGTTCAGCCAAGAACACATTAAAACAATAACACTTTTTTGAACTCTGAATATATCTTGACCATAGAGTAATATAGAGTGGAAGGCTACCGTATATCGAAAAGCGCTCTCTAGGGACTGCAGGGCGAAAATTCTTAGTTCTTAAGACCTATCCAAAGATCATAGAACATACAAAACAATATTCCCATTAACTATATCTTTCTATCTATGTTTTATGAATAAATTATATAAATATTACAAAGGAAGCAGAATTCATGATCAAGTCACTTGATCTGTTGACAATAAGCCAGATTTTTAGGGTTTTATACGAAAGTCAATTGGAACTCTATTAGTGAGGCTACAATTGACAGCCCGATGTGCATTTATTGCAACCTAGATGAAGGATCTGCCAACCATCTAATTTTTAATTGTACTAAATTTAAAAGAGAATCGAACAAGTTATTAAATTATTTATTTGCCTTTGGCTGTATGGGCATAGTTCTCTAAAGCCAAAAAAAAGTGAGGCTACAATGTCTACCTATCTGTCCGTCTATTATAGATCCTAAATTAGATAAGAAATAAACTTGTAATATCTTTATTTTTCCGTAAAAAAAAATATGTCTTCTTAGTACCGAATATCCAACTTTTAAAGGAACGAAATATTTTGAAATATTATTTATTATTATTTTTTTTTTTAGGGGGGCTCATTTCTTGCATTATTCCTGTTTGGAGAAAGTATTTTATGAATATAATGCAAATTATACATGAATGACTCGAAGTTATAGAAAATAAACTTTTCAATCCAGCTTTGACAATTTGCTATACAATACATATTTTTACAATAGTATTTTCTCTTCTCGATTTGTTGAATAGAACATAAAAAAAATTGAAATTACTTGGAACGCTCAGCAAATCAAGTTCACTGGCCGACAAAAGTAGTCAATCCAGACATCAAGTTTAAAGTTCAGTGTTCAAAACAATACGAAAAATGGAACCATATTAAGATCGTTCTAGAGTAACTGACCAGCTCAACAATCAATATGGTAGCTGCACGACAAACAACACTATTGTCCCATAAGCTTAGTATTGCTGTCAAAGATAAATTACTTTTTTTCTTATTTATTTTCAATTTTTTACTCTATTTGTGTAAATTTGCAATCTGACTCGCTGTGCAATAAGTTGTATTTTATTGAAATTTTTTTATTTTTCCGAGAGGAGCAGAGTTGTTGATTCATAAAGAAAAACAAAGAAGGGTTTTCTCTGCTTGATGCAAATAATTCTAAGTGGCTTTCGGCTAAGGAAGAACAAAAAATTTTCAATATCCAAGCGATACTGACCCCATGAAAATAAATATTTATAATTAAAAAAGACTGATGATGAGCGCCAAGTCTCAAAAAAATAAATAATATATATATATATATGTGAATGTGTGTATGTTTATTTGCATCAATCAGAGGACAATCTCTTTGTTTTTTCTTTATGATGTTGTATTTTATATATATCAATATACATAATTATTTACATAGTGTGATAATTCTTCCTTATATGGGTGATTGCAAAAATATTATAAATAATAAATAAAAATTTTTAAAATAAAAGCCTGTTTTTTATACACAAATTAATGCTCTTAAAGGAAAAATTGTTCGGATCGATTTGTTAGAGAGATAGCTGCTGATCCAGTGCGCCATCTATGAGAACATCAAAACATCGGGTTAACGGAAGGCAAATTATATAAGAATACTTGCTGAACCCGGCATGCCTCCGGCACACCGGTCCCAGCTAGGCCCTCCAGGCTGGTTGCCCTGGCGGGCAGCGTCTCGGGATGGAAGTATAAGGTCTCCAAAATTGACTACCTTTTATGTAAATTTTTTTTTTTTTGGATCAATTATCGAGCGGGATAAAAAATGATGAAATTACTAAAAATTACTATAAAAAAATAGGGGTTGGTGATAGAAGTGTAAAAATTTAGGGTTGTATGTATTTTTTAATGCCACATTATAAAAAAAAAAAAAAAAAATGTTGTCCAAAAATAAAAAAAAATGTTAGGGGTGGACAACTCTTATCACTTAGGGGTATGAAAAATAGATAGTAGCCGATTCTCAGACCTACTGAATATGCATATAAAATTTCATAAAAATCGGTCAAGCCGTTTCGGAGGAGCATGGTAACTAACATTGAGACACGAAAATTTTATATATAAGATAGCTGACCCGGCAGACTTCGTACTGCCTCAATCGATAAATAAAAGACCTAAACTTTTGTATAAAATAAAATTAAAACAAACAAAAGGAATCCGTAATTATTAAAAAAGAAATGCTCGGTATGAATGAAGTTTTATTATTATTTTTGATTAATTACACATGATGTTGGTTACTTACAAAACACAGTTTTCCTGAAATACTGGCTATTTATAATAAGGTTTCAATTTGATATTGACAGACACACACAGTTATGATACAGTCTAATAATCAATTTAAAGCTTTCTGATAAACAATATTTTTTGTTTTGTTTTGTGGTGCGTAAATAAACAAAGATGACGGTTTTCCGACGCGCGAACACGCGTATAATGCGTATAATGTCCATGCACGAAACAGGGAAACTCCAAGTTGATTCCGCAAACTTCCAACGACTGGCCTTGCGATTTATTTATGGTCATCGCAAAGGCCAGTCGTACTGGAAATTGTAAACGTTTAAAATCGAATGGTAAATCCGTTGGAATCATCGGTATACGTGGGATCAAGACATCCTCTCCTTTGTATTTTCCCTTTATGATTGTTGCCTCAATGACGTTATTCATCACCTTTTTCACAGCCAGTCTTGTTCCATTGCACAGTCGAGGTTGATTAATGTTACGCAGCATGATGACAACTGATCCTACTTTTAACTGCAAATTGTGAGGTGGTAATCCAGGGAATTCCAGTGAATTTAAAAACTCAGTGGGATAGTTGACTACGTTATCTTGGTTTATAACGGTGTCGACTGATTTGAAGGAAACCAACTGTCCCGGAAGAAAATTCTGAATGGTCGCATTGAGATCCTCGACATCTTTATTTTTCGCCGCCAATATTGTTCACCCAGCCAATTATGGTTATTGAACTGTTGCGCTATATATGGGAAAACACGCTGAATAAGCTCCTCTTTTGAGTCTGTGAATTGACAGAAATCTATGGGTAATGTGATGAATCCGGTCGAGGTGTCCACTGCGACTTTATTATTTCCAATGTCTAACAACTGCTTCGCAAACACAATTGCAGTTTCATCTTGTTGCAAAAATACTCGCATGTTAGTTGTTAATTGGAGTGTCTTTACGTACCGCCACAATAATATATATAATATATATCTCTATATATATATAGATAACAATTATAATCCAAAACGTTCGTCTATCCACCTCCAGAGAGCGCTGGTGTCGTTGGTACGAAATTTGAATTTTTTTTTTTTTATTTAATTCCGAGCATTTTCATATTTTTTCACCTTTTAAACCTTCTCCGGACTTCCACAAATAATTCAAGACCAAAATTAGCCAAATCGGTCCAGCCATTCTCGAGTTTTAGCGAGACTAACGAACAGCAATTCATTTTTATATATAGAGATTTAAAACCTTTTATACTATACTTTAAGACAATTAAATAGAAAAATATACTTATCTATAATTTTTATAAAAATAACAATATCACAACAATTCAATTTAATGTAAGGTATATAACAGGAATGATAAAATTAATTATTTGAAAATATTTGATTTGTCGAGAGTAGCAGAGTTGTTGATTCATAAAAAGAATTAAATGAGGTTGTCCTCTGTTTGATACAAATAAACATATACATATATTAACCCTAGAACGCACAAGCTTTTTCCACAAACACAAAGTCGCGAACCGGCCCTGTCAGGCCCACTATACTAGTATGTTTAATTGGTTTATGACACATTTTTCAATAATTACATTCATTTTTTTTTATTAATTTATATCAAGATTTATAAAAATAAATAATAAATCAATACTTTTTTACTGTTTTAATTGTTTTAATACACAGAAAACCCCCGGGCCAGAGAGGCCCGTTTTGGGACTGTTTTTAAAATGATCCAAAGGAAAAATAAGGTATATAATTTTTTTTAGAAAAATCCTTTAAAAATACTTTTTATTATGTATTTATGAAAGAATATTAAAAACTTAGAAAATTCATGGGACTCCTTTTCTGAAAGTCATTGAAATGAAAAAGTGTGGCTTATGTGTTTGAATACATATATATATACCGGGTGAGTTTTTTGTCTTGAGACAGTCTTATAACTCAAAAACAATGCATTACCTATATGAAAAAAAGTTTCAAATAAAAGTTTATTTATATCAAGGGGGAACTATATACTACGTTATTGTTGTTCTACGTAGAACAAGCTTTCAAGGGTATTTCGAGATCAAGTTCTGTTTTTTAAATGGAACCCTATATTTTTTGTTACGTCTACTTAATATACAAAAAAAAACTGAACAACTTTCATTAGAACTATTTTTTTGTACGACATCAAATAAACAAAATATTAAATCCATTATATCTCAGAAAAAAATATATTATAATTATTTTTAACAATTATTTAACTTAATTATCAAATAATAATGAATAAATAAATAATTTAATAATAATTAATAATTTTTCGACTCTGTTCTGTAACATTCCAGAGTGTTATCTTAAGTCTTCTAAATGAATTCCAGTTCCGTTATCTTGGATTGTTTCAGTTACTTGGTAGCCTTTAAATTTCCTGTTTTTTTACAACACGATAAAATGAAGCTCCTGAGGGTGTAACCCTGTCAGGAAAACGCTCGGCATCTATCAATGACAGCCCCATAACACTTCTTCCACATTCACCGCATAAAATAAGACCATTTCAATTCTGTCTTCAACAAAAAAATGCTCCATTTTTATTATATTAATACAATATAACTATCTAGTGGATTGACAAGAAAAAGAAACTTTTTTAAACTCAAGAGAATTTTAAGTAGTTCTATTAAGTAGAAAATAATCTCTTAAATCTGTGTATAATGAAGTTTGAATATCATTATAAACACTTATTTTCATTGCTGTGACTTTTCGATTTAATGATTATTTATATAAAAATTAAATATTTAATCATTATTATTTGATAATTAATCGTTAAATAATTATTAAGATTTTTTGAGATCTAATTGATTCATGTATTTTGTTTATTTGATGTCGTATAAAAAATAGTTCTAATAAAAGTTGTTCAGTTTTTTTGTAGATTCAGAATATGTACAGAAACATATAGGTTTCATTTAAAAAACAGAACTTGACCTTGAAATACCCTTGAAAGCTTGTTCTAGGTCGACAAACAATAGCATAGTTTAGTTTCCCCTCGATATAAACAAACTTTTATTTGAAACTTTTTTCCATATAATTCACTGTTTTTGAGTTATAAGACTGTCTCATGATAAAAAACTCACTCCGGTATATATAATTTATTTGTTAGAAACTATAGTTTCGAAGGTTTGACCTTCATCATCAGACTTTCAAAAACATTTTATCTGTTATTTCTCATGGATTCAAGGAGGGTGAAAAAATGTAAATTCTTGCCCTTGGAGCAAACTCAACCAAATCCTCCAGGGGTGAAATGGGGTCTGTTGTGCGGTGGTGGTATTGGGTGAGGATCTAGGGGGCCTGGCGGGTGGTGTCGGGGTGGTTATGTGGGGCTCGGGTTCATGGTGCGGGGGTGGGGGTGCTGGATGGGGTCTGGATGGGGTCCAGGGGGCGTAGCCCACTGGCTACCAAGAGAGCCGCCGAAGGCGGGCCTTGCAGCTAGTATCGTATATAAACAGTGATTGGGACACGTTGACCGGGAAAGATTAAGATCTATAGTATACAAAAATAATTTTAAAGACTAAACTAAAAGATCACTTTTATGAAATTAAAAGAAAAAAAGAATAAATAATCTAAAAACAAGAAAATGCTTCATTTGAATATGCCAAGCAGTCAATAATAAATAATCTGCATGAGCCAATGAGAATAAATTTAATGTGCATTGCTTAACAAGTGTTTTAAGATATTTCGCTTACAAATGGGAAAAGGGGACAAAATTCAATAAAATTAGATTATACAAGAAATGGACTTTAAAAACAAAAAACAAAAAAAAAAAAAAAACAAATGACAAGATAGATGACATCCATGAAAATAATATTTGCGACACATTTCTTCTAAAGACTTCTGAATATTGATAAAAAAGGATATTCAGATTTTGTACTCAAACGTGAACGATTTATTTAATTATCATATTTTATCAAATCTAGAATCCTATTAAATAATATTAAAAAAATCTGTTAACTCAACAGATTTTAATAATAAAGTCAATTTATAATTCATAATCCATTTAATATTGATTTTTAAATAAAATTTATACATTTTCTGCAAGTGGTTTGCTTTCTTTTAAACCGTAGTAGGTAACTAAGGTTATGGTTGATGGAAAATCATCCTTTCCTGTTTGAATTTATCAGGGTTCATTTATTTCACTTACGTTCGTTTGAACTACCATATATTTATGATTTTTAGAACTATTAAAAAACGAGATTCAGATTTTGTTTTCGAAAAAAGAGATATTGATTTAATTATCATATTTTATCAAATCTATAATCCTATTAAATATTATATAAAAAAATCTGTTAACGCAGCAGATTATAATAATAAAGTCTATTTATTATTCATAATCCACTTATTATTCATTTTTTATTAATTTCAATTATTTTAAATAACATTTATACAATGTCTGCAAATGGTTTGCTTTCTTGTATTTGGTTCTATATATCTGCAAATAAAAATCCTGAATTTAAATTAAAAAGAATATTAATAACTAGCTTTTAGCTAAATTAAAAAAAATACCGAGAAACAGTCGATCTGCCAGGTACTTAGGAATTAAGCTACAAAGGAAATTTTTAATTATATTTAATTATATTTTTTCATTTTAGTGATTTTTTCTTAATATTAGCTAATTACCTACCTAATTACTCTTTTTTAAGCCTTCGTATTCTTATCATTTAAACCAATGCCAATGTAGTTTTATATATATATATATATATATATATATATATATATGTGTGTAAATATGTGTTTTATTATCGACTAAATTTGTAAATTGTATGACGTGGGGGCTTCGCTATCAGCCAACCCAGCACCTACAGGGTGTTTCAAACCAGGTTTCAGGCATTTTTAAGCCCAATAAGCAAATACATTTTGCATGAATTCAATAATTCACCTGACGTCAGGGTGTACCGAGTAAAATTTTACTTTTAACTAACATTGTTTCGTAAAAAATTAAGCTGTTTAATTTCACATAATTAAATATTTTTTTAGCCTATTTTATTACTATATATCGATTAAAATATTTTCTTTTGAGCCTTTAATGATCCATTTGATTATTTCCTGGGCTATAAACCCATTGCAGAAAAAATATTGAAATTTTACTTTACCATACATGGTATGGTCAAGTATTGTAATCGTGCATGAAAAAAGTGGTTTTTTTCCTTCTTTTTTTCAAAATATCTCAAAAACGGCTTAAACTATTTCGATTAAAAAAATTGAGCAAAACCATGGCATTTCGCTCTACAAAAAAGCTCTAATAAGTGAACATCGAAAAAATTATATTTTTCGAGATAATAATTGTTTTGTCAAAATGTCTGTTAGTTAGTTAGTTAGTTAGTTAGTCTGTGCGTTACCAAATTTGTGGACGAGCTAGCTCAAAAACTAGTGTGAATATCGAAACCAAATTTCACACATAGTTTTGGTCCATTGAGATTAAGAGCTGATTAGATTTTGGTGCATATCGACCCAAAATTAAGGGGGTGGAGGGGGGGTTAAAAATTAAAAACTAGGTCGTTTGAGCAAATTCAACCAAATTTTGTATACATAATCAGTGGCCCTCCAGAAGTCTAAAAATGCAAAAACTAACCGCCCAAAATGGGGGGGGGGTCAAAAAATGAAAAACTTGGCCATTTATCAAACTCAATCAAATTTTGTATACATAATCAGTGGGTCCCCAGAAGTCTAAAAATGCAAAAACTAACCGCCCAAAACGGGGTGGAGGGGGTGGAGGGTCAAAAAATGAAAATGTTGGCCATTTACCAAACTCAACCAAATTTTGTATACATAATCAGTGTGCCCCTAGGAGTTTTAAAAATGCAAAAACTAACCCCCCCTCCCCTACATGATTATAAATAATTTTATTAAATATTAATGTAAGTGAGGGGCCAGGTTGTATGGTAAAGTCAAGTGGATGGCCACATCAGAACACGTCCGCTTATTTTTAGCTAATTAACGATGACTCTTAGTTGGGAAGCTTTTTTTTAAATTGATGGTGAAAAATACGTAGGGTCAAAATTTGAAAATCTCATTTGATTACGAAAAAATTGATACTTTAAAATGATTTTTCTCTTTGTTTCAAATTATAAGCCACCAGGAAACAATTTTCAAGTTAATTGAATACTTTGACCCGGCAAGAAGAAAATTTTTCCCGAAATATCCCTTAATCTGTCTATTTGTAAAAAAACAACATATAGTACACCCATAAAATCAATTGATCTTCAATGCTTTTTTATTTAATTTATTTTCGAATAGTCTAATTAGCGTCGAATTCCCTTCAGATTATTATTTGAAGTATTCTCTCTTCTATCCTCTTGCGATTTTACTATCAAATTACGATGACCCTCCTGTTTGAGAATCGGCCTTTGGAGTACCGGGGTTTGAAGGCTATTCACTCACACACAATACTTAATAAAATCTTCTGAAGAGTTCATTTCACAAGATCATCCGGAGTTCCATTAGCGACCTAAATTTTTACTTCGTACCTCGGTTCACAAATAATTGATAATTCAATACATTTTATATTTAGAGAAAGGGTTTTTTCTTACTACTGTAACGTGGAATAAAATCACTTGAAACTCGGGACGAATACCGATCGACATATATATATATACAGTAGAGAATTCTAAAAAAATGGTATTATATGGTATATACTCTATATATATGGAAATACAATTAAGTTCATAAAGAGAAATCAACGAGGCTGTCCTCTGCTTGAAGCAAATAAACATACATATATATATATATAAATATATATATATATATATATATATATATATATATATATATATATATATATATATATATATATATATATAATTATAATCTAACAAATAAATAAAATAAATTATATATTAGAATATTTTGTGGTAAAAATTTTGGAGGTCTTGGGGTAACACTTTTGGTTCTAAGTAAAAATCAAGTGAACACTAAAGTAATTTTATTATTTAATTGTGTATGCAGTTAATGGGTGTACATGTTGTTTCGCCTAAGACGGCATCATCAGCACTTAATTATAACATAAAATCTTGTAAGAACTTGTCATCAACTGGCTACACGTAATAGAAATTTCTAATTACAAACAAACACATACAAAGATTTAAATACATGAAAACTCTCAAAAATTTGTTTGAAACAAAAATCAGAAATTATAATTAACTTGAATAAAGTCCAACTCTTACAAAACTGCAACACCTGACACAGATGCATATCACAGCAGCAACCCAGTAAGGCGAAGATTTTCTACTTGGTATTGATATTAAATTATATATACTATATATATATATAACGTTTAGGGAAAGCGGTGTTGGTTTATAGTGAAATATATTAAACACAGGAATTATTTGACGGATTATAGTGGTGTTTCACAAAGAGGAAATAAAATTTGCTTTGCACGTAGCACGCGTTTTGCCGACTCCCAACACTCTTTCGCGGTCAAATTGGAAAAGTGCCGGACCACTTCATTCGCCAATACATATATATATATATATCCCCATGACTTCAAGGAACTGGAACTCTCTCCCATCCTCCATCTTTCCCAGCACCTGTAATCTTAAAACCTTCAAAACCGGGGTGCATAGACACCTACGTCTACACCCTCCCACTTAATCAACTTTCCTTCTCTTCGGTAATGCAAGGGTCTTTCGAGATCCATAGGAGCTGCATCTTTACTGGTGCACCCCTTCTTGCATTCGATTGCATTAAAAAAAAAAAAAAAATTAAATTTTTTTTTTTAAATTATATTTTGGAGATTTTTTATTTATCTCTTTATATATTTCGGTCTACGAACCCTTCCTTCATCAGGAGGTTTAACAAAAGACTTTTCGTTTTTAATACAATTTAAAAATTTTTAAATTTTTTTCCTCTTTGTGAAACACCACTATAATCCGTCAAACAATTCCTATATATATATATAAATAGATATTTTTATTCAAATAAAGTAAAGAAAATTTAAAAAATTTATAAATATAGAATTCTAGGTAGGTTTCACAAAAATAAAAGATAAGATGCTTGTTAGCATGACTCTATATATATTTCGGGGTACGAACCCATCTTCAGGAGTTTTCTATTTATATCTTTTATGTCTTTTATTTTTGTGAAAGTACCTAGAATTTAATATTTTAAAATTATTTAAATTTTCTTTACTTTATTTAAATTTGTTTCACCAAGAACCTACACCATTTCTCTTAACAAAATATTTCTATTCGTCATATAGTAAAAGTAACAAATAAAGCCCATGAAGTGGAAACACTAACCACCTAAAAATCCACCTCATAGGGGTTGTAAATTAGGAGTGTCGTAAAATAAATATATTAATCGATCATATCTCGTGTTCGGAAAGTCACAGAGTCTTAAAATTTGAAACTTAAGCTATCTAGAGGCTATAAAAAGTATCATAAGACTTTGGCTAAAATAGAAAAACCGGAAGTTGGTGTTTACGTACGTAAGAATGTACCACCGCTACACTCCTACTTTATACCCTCTTCCTTTATTTCAATCGGATTAAAAATTTGACACAACTAATAACTCATGATACTTGATAAATACACTATTTTTTTAATAAATCGTACGTTTGAGAAAAGAAAAAAAAAAGAAAATCTTTCATGTAAATGTTCACTTCCGGTTTTCCTATTTCAACCAAAAGCTTGATCTACTCCTTATACCCTAGATCGAGCTTATGTTTTGAATTTCGTAGCTCTGAGACTTATGGTTGCGAAACACAGGGGGGTATATACGTACTACGGACTGACCAATGGATGGGGACCACAATTTCCGGTTTTATTTCCTAAATTCGGTTTCCAACTATTAAGGGCATCGATTCCTTGAACCTAGAAGTTACAAAATGAAATTAACTTTTTTTCATCTCTGAGATACAAGCTCTCAAAGAGTCAGGACCCAGACTGGCCATCGCAATTCTTCCCCATTATATTCTATAGAATATAAATGTTAAAATAAAAATAAAGAGGACAAGAATATAGTGTAATTTAATTTCTTTCGTCTTTCTGATTTGAAGTAATAATAAATTGTAATGTAAATGAAAGTAAAAATATTCGTTAGTATAGCTACGAAACACTTTTAATTTGTTTTAATGATAAGGATTCAGAAAATCTTGATATTATGAATTTCGCGGTTGAATTGAATTCAAAGGAAATTGTGAATTTGTATTTTAAAAAATTGAAAATTGTGAGATTTGAAAAAAAAAATGATGAAAATAAATTTCTCAGTCTCGATAGAATTCATGGCGATAAACGAATTGACGCATCGATTGGTTTGATTTGTATCTAATTTGACGGCAGAGGGGTTCTGTCTTTTGACAAATCGCGTATTTCGGGTAAATGAGGCTTTAGGGAATAGTATTGATTTGATTTTAGTTTAACTGACATGGTATCAGTAAAAATTCGATCTTTATGTGCTAACGGAGCTGCTTGGTGTGATTAATCTCAGAGTTATTATTTGCCTCTTTTTCAGCAGCCAATAATTGGGTTAATGTTACGTGGGTGGAAAATGCGGTTTTCTTAGAAGATCTCAAGAGCAGACCAAGAGCCTGCCATTTTATGTTCTCAATTAACACTAATTAAAAGAAATCGCTTGATTTATGACACATACAGTGTTGCTGAGTGAATTCGTGTTTTGATAGTCAGACTCAAATATTCCTCTCGATTTAGACACATAGACCAGCGATTGCTAAACATTTAAATTAGTAACAGGAATTACAGAGAATTGGACAAAAATTAACAACACAGAGTTTTTATTAAATGGGCCAGGCGTTTCGTCAATTTATTGTGACTTCCTCAGTGGCCCATTTAATCACCCTTTGTCAAAAAACAATTTCACTATACGACAAAACATCATTAATCTTTTTTTAAATACATTCCTGGCTCCAATTAATCAACAATCTTGAACTTTTCTTTAACAATTAAAAAATTCTTTTTTTTTTTTGTTTTTATAAAGAGATTGGCATTTGTGAATTAAAATTGAATATGTTGGATTGTTTTTTGACAAAGAGTGATTAAATGTCAAAATAAATTGACGAAACGTCTGGCCCATTTAATAAAGACTGTGTTTTTAATTTTTGTCCAATTCCCTGCTGTTCCTGTTACAAATTTATTATGGATGCAAATGATACAATATTTAAATTAGTTACTCGTAATAAACAAATTGGAAGAAAAAAAAATGAAGCTTTTTCAAGACTCGGTACGCTATTTGCAGTGAATCAATAATTTTAAATGGTAAATATATAAATCGGATTCTATTTTCTTACCTTGAGTCAAAAGGCCGTTCCTATAATAATACAAATTTAAAAAATAATCTCTCATCTGAAACTGGGCTGGACTTGTATTTGGTATCCTTTCAATAGCTTAGCTCTAGAAGAAGAGAGATTATTCTATCCGAGCTTTTTTTAGTAATTTTACTCAATTAGTTTCTAATGAAAGAATCGCTCACTGGGACATTTATTAAATAACAAAAAAGTGAAAACTAATTTACACCAGAGACGGCTTATAAGTAATTAATAATAAACTTAAATATAAATTGTTCATTTGTGCTTATATTATAAATACATCGGCTTAAAATTTAAAATAAATCATTTCAAAAGTTAAGTTTTCGGCATTATTCAACCAAAAAAATCTCCCAAAATCTAATCAGTTCTCCACATTGTAAATACAAACATTTTAGCACAACAATGAACTTTTTACGACTTTTTGTTCTTAAGTTATCGTATCTGAATCCAGAAGCATAGATAGACAAAATTATGGTTGAAAATCATATTTCGCCACGTACCAGACATTTATCAACACAATGAGCAATAAAGAAAATTGTTGAGTGAATTAAATACAAAGCTCGACCGGTAGGCAGGCTCCGAGCGCCTCCCGGTTGTACCTACTAAAAGAGAAATCGGACTTTTAGTCAAACTGGTCTAAGAGAAAATAAATACTTTCTTAAATGGCCTTTGAATAAAATAGCTTTTATTTAGCAATGAAGCTTTTTTTGTGATTAATTTGATTAAAATTTGAATTTTTAGTGAAATGACACATAATTAATTATAATTATTTATTGAACAAGAAAATCTAAAATCGGAGTGGGTGCTCATATTTGAGAACGATCGCAGAATAATTCGATCGAAACGTCGTAGTTGTATTGTATTATTTGTACTTGTTCAACAAATAATTATAATTAATTATGTGTCATTTCACTAAAAATTCAAATTTTAGTTTTTATTTATTTATAAAGTAGGAAAGTGCAACAAAAGCCTTAGATTAATTCTGAGGAACCTAGAAAAATAAATGGTTAAATGAATCAGATATTTGTAGATCTATTTATTAAATGTTTGAACTTAAAGAGCAAACTAAGGAATAAATAAAACAAAATGAAAGAGAGTCTGTTTGATCTAATATGTTATTGACAATTTGGTTTACATACAAGAAGGGATGTCGCCCCTCAGAAATCGAACCCAAATGCCAATAAGCTATCAGGGCCATTTGTGATTTTCGGCATTTGGCTTCAATTCCCGAAGGAGCTATAGTTCTTCGGATACGTATGCATCTAACATCTTAGATCAAGGAGAGGATACTTTGATAGCATAGACAAAAAACAAATTTCTAAAGCGAAAAATATTAGGATTTTTTTTAATAATGTCGAGGTAGATTTTAATATAAATATAGTGTGATTAAATTATTACAGTAGAGTCCCAAAAACTATGCCTAATGTGGACCGAAGGGTGGCCGAGTTTGTGAAAATACCGGGTTATAGCGAATGGGGTCAAAAGAGAATAAGTACGAGTGTTTCCTCAGAAAATACAGAAGTGTACTTGTATGTATTGTTTGTTTGAGAGTACAACAGAGAATAAACTGCCCAAATACCCTTAAACAAAGGAAAAATACGTTCTTTATGAAGGCATAGAACCTTTACTACATGAAAATGAAAATTAATGAATACACAGTGTACAGTAATTTACCTGATAAGACAGACCTCAGAAAAATACTTTATGAGGGCATAAAGCTGTATATAAAGAAAATTAACTAGTCGACTTTGCAAGAACGGGGTATTTTTCTCCCTGCCAGAGTGTGGCCGAGTTATCCGGACTGCCGGGTTATCGAGTGCCGAGTTTTTAGGATTTTTCTGTATAAACATTTATATGTAAATTAATCGAGAAGTTCTCTGACAGACTCATACATGCAGACAGCCAAATGGTTGAAATATATAAGTAGTAAAAAATATAAGTAGTAAAAAAAAAAAAATAGGAGGAAAAAGTGAAAACTTTTTCCAAGATTCGGTAAGCTCTCAGGCAAGAATCGCTCTGGTAATAAATAATAAATTTAAATATAATGAACTTTTAAAAATTTATTTTCTAATTTTTAAATTCTTATTATATAAATTAAATTTAATAAGCTTTGGGGTTATAAAAATAAATAAAACAATTAATCAATTAAATTTAAATTAGAAATTGTATGCTTAATAATACCTATATTTGATAAAAAAGGCTTAAAATTTCAATAAAATCATTCAAAAATAATATTTTATGAATTTTTGAATTGGAAATTCTACAGTTAAGAGGGCCCAAAAACATAGATCTCTCCGAATTGGAACGACAATCAACCCGGCACCAGAATGAACTTTATACGACTTGTGTTATTGTGCGTATCGGAACTCAGACAAACACAAAAAGAGAAAAATTATATTTTCTTCATGTTTAAGATTTTTAAACAAAATGAGCAAACAATATTTTTGAGGGAATTCAATAGGTATAGGCACTATTTAGGGCCCGAGCGTTACGAGTAATATGTTTCCTGAGATTCTTACATATTTTTAATTTAATCGATTGAGATCAAAGTACAATAGGATAAGCTTTAAAATACAAGGTGTTTATAATATGGCCTTCGATGTTTTTTATCCATGATATTTGTATCGTTTTTTCTAGCCTAATAATTACGTCCGATTAAAGTGCCTCTCCGATTCCAATGGAAAGATATAATTGAAAAGATTTTGTTTTGCCGAGAGTATCGGAGTTGTTGATTCCTAAAGAGACACCAATGAGGTTGTCTTCTGCTTGATCCAACTAACATATCTATATATATAAAATTAAGGTTTTGGCTGTACATTGGTCCAAATCACGCTAAATTTTAGTTACACACGTTTCAAGCAAAGTTATGAACGAAAACACCCTCAACAAAATTCCGTGTCTGTATGTATGTCTGTCTGTTTCAGTGGTTTCCGAAAAGTTGCTCACAATTCACGTAAAAATGGCTGAAGGGATTATTATGAAATTTCATATTTACATCAGATGTCTTCTAACTTACGTTTTTAGTTATATAACGTTTTGATATTTTGACCCCAGAAGGGGGTTTGGGGGGCGCACGAATGAAAATTATCAAATAACTCCTAAACTATTAACCCTACGGCAAATTTTATGATAAACAAAGTTGTAGGAGATGTGATTTCTGACAACTTTTGTTTAAAAAAATTTCCCCAAAAAACCACCCAAAAAGGGGGGAGGGTGAAAAAATGTAAATTCTTGCCCTTGGAGCAAACTCAACCAAATTTTGCATACATAATCTCTGGGCCTCTAGAGAGCTAGAAATGCAAAAACTAACCAGCCAAAATGGGGGGGGGGGGGTCAAAAAATGAAAATTATTTCTCTTGGGCCAAACTCAACCAAATTTTGTATATAGAATCTATGGGTCACTAGAAGGCTAGAAATGAAAAAACTGGGTGCGGAGGTAAGGTGCAGGGGGTGGGGTGAGGAGTGAGTTGGAGTAGGGTGGGGGTGCAGGGGGTGGTGCGGGGTGGAGTCCAGGGGGCATAGCGGGGGTGGGGTCCAGGGGGCTAGGCGGGAGTGTGGTGCGCAGGGTTGGAGGGCACGGGGTGGGGTCCGGGGTGGACGGGTGCGGGTGGTTGTGTGGGGGCGGGGGTTGGGAACGGGTGCATAGTGCGGGGTGCTGGAGGGGTTTTGGTGTTGGGGTGGGGGGTTAGTGGGCGGAATGGAGTGGGGGGTTCGAGAGCTGGGGGTCCAGGGGGCGTGCCTTGCAGCTAGTATTTATATATAATGGTTTAAAGAATTTCGATGAAATTTGGTATAATCATAATGGGTACAGGGTATAGAACTTAGTCTAGGGACCAGATGTTGACATTGTTAAAGTAGGACATTTGAAGTTTTATAACGTATCCCAGCAGGACATTTGACAACCCTGACAAACTTGCGGGTCCTCCAAATTAAATACTTTTTTCAGAGACAAGTAAACATTATTTTACAAAATAAAAGCGGTTTTAGATAAAGGGTTAGTATTAAGGTGAATATTTTTATTGAAATTCGAGTCATCAGCCAAATTCGATATTTTATTAATCAAAAAATTATCTCGATATGCAAACTATTATAGTGGTAGTTTTTTCATTCCCTTGTGATAACACTTTAGGGTTACAAAAATCGTCAAAAAGTGACATATTATTAGCATCAGTTATCTGCCAAATTTCATTATTCTAAATTCTTCCACAGTGGATATATTAAATAAAAACAATTTTTTCGCCCTAACTTTAGAAGGCTGTAACCTGAGGGAAAGGGGTTTTGAACAAAAAATGTTATGAAAGACCCCACTTCATTTTTGCTGACAAATATTTCGCATCAATTTAGAAACACCATGTATACTAGTGGCGGCTGGTGACTTTTCAACCAGGGGATGCTTTCTAAAAAAGTATCCTTCATCTTTTGAAATTTTATTTTACTCTTTGCCTTTTATTGCAAATTTCATCGAATACGTCATCATTTAAGTTATTTTTCAAATTTAACATTAGATTTTTAAAAAATATATTTTGAGATCTTCGCCCCAAACGGATACTGCTTTGTGTGAGTGAGGGTAGAAGAAGTCAGAAATTAAATCTTGTGACTTAAACTCTACAGTCCCTAAGATGGAAATCGACCATCTTCCGCAATGAATCCCCCTGTCCTATAAGAAAATCATAAATCTCACCTAATTCTATTGTTCTAAGCAAGCTATGAGTTGTCTATAGCACTCTTAGTTATTTCCGATCTTATATATTGAGAGTTCTTAGAAATGGATTATTCCAGAAATTCTCGAATCATCTTTATTTATTCCTTTTTTGTATTATTTCTATTTTAATAGTTCCTCAGAGAGAACAATTTTTATTCGACTAAAACTGGTCTGGACTTGACTTTGACATGCTTGAACTGGAAGATATACCAGGCAGGGACTTCAAACCTTCTATCCGCGCCCTTTTCGGAAAATCATTCCTCTTTTTTTTTTTTTTACTTGCCCCTTGAAACTATGCAACACTTTTATTTCATTTCGAGAACCAATATACTTTTCAAAACAAAAAATGTTTTTTATAGAAATATTTGAAATAACGGATAATAATTTGAAAATTTAAAGATCCTCCTGAAATTTTGAACTCATCCTTATATATTTATGAAAATTCTCTAAATGTTTGAAATTTTAGGGATGCGCTGGATCCACAGCATCTATGGACCGCACGCCACTGATGTATACATATGTTTATTTGCATCTAGCAGAGAACAACCTCATTGATTTCTCTTTAGGAAATATGTAAATTAATATCTCTCCAAGAGTAAATAGTTGTAGTCTTATTTTCTCGACTCCGTGCTACTATCACCTCTCGGTTTATCAGTAAAGTAGCTATTTCTGGTGCGAAATGATTTACAGTTCATTCATATGCTTTGAAATGAACGCACATAAACTTGAGGAATAAAGAATAGTCAATTGGTACGTGCTTGTGCATGCATTGGCACTCGAAGAGGTCAGCCACTTGCCGCCCACGCACGCACCCACGTACCACTTCTAGAGAAATGCTTTTTCTTTAGCCTTAGTTGTAGGGCTAACGTTACAGTCATCTCCGTTAAATGTGAACTAGAAAGAAGAAAAATAAAGTAAAAAAATATTTTCAAAGCTCCGTACCTCTCATGTTAGAATCGTCCTATTAATAAATAATAATAAACTTATATATTTGAGAAATTTTTATAGCTGTAATTTTATTATATTTAAGAAATTGTATTTATTTATTTGATATTCCTTTTATTCAAAAAATTCCTCTGAAGTTTCGGCTAGTGGTTATAGCCATTTTCGGATAGTGAGATTGACGAATTCTACTATCCTTGCTCTTTAATGAACTCTTGTTAAATATAATAATAAACATTTACACTCAAAATATTCTCGATTGTTTTAAGTATTAATATACTTCCTATTCTTCTTATTAGTCTTGTAATCTTAAAAGAGAAAGAAAAACTTCTTAATTTTTTGAAAAATATTTTATTAACTTTAAAGGAGTTAGGTGTTGGTTCTAGGTGAAAAATTTTAATATAATAATAAAACTTGAGCAAGATGCGAGGTAGGTTTCACAAAGAAATAAAACAAAATTGAGTTTTGAATTCGATAGAATTCGAAAGAAAAGTCTTTGACTCTGATGATGGGCTCACCCCAGAAATATATCGAATTCAAAACTCAATTTTGTTTTATTTCTTTTTTGTGAAACTTACCTCGCATCTTGCTCAAGTTTTATTATTAAATATTTTATTGTTAAAACATGTTTCGAGCCTAGTAAAACCCATCTTCACGTATATTTTTGAAAGATATAATATTTAAAAGAATTATAGAGTAAAAAGTGTTTTGTGTTAACTGAATATGGCTTCGACTAGGCTCAGAAACAAGTTTTAACAATAATAAATTTTTCAAAAAATTAATAAGTTTTTTCTTTCTCTTTTGATATTAAAAGATTAAGAAGAATAGGCGAAGTTATATTTATAATAATATCAATTTAATTATAAATTTAAGAATATTCGTGTCCATGATTATTATTTTTAAATTCTAAATTCAGAGGATGTGGATAATAGTTTCAAAAAACAAATTTTAATTCGCTTAGAATGTGTTTGTTGTTTAACAATTTCCTCAGCAACTTAAATTTCTATATATTCTGATCAATGATATTATATAATAAATTTTAATTGTTTATTATAAAGACGACCTTCAGAATATCCCAAGTACAATTTGAATCCATGAGAAATAAAAGAATTCTAAATAAAAAGCCCGATTAAGGTCAAACCTTTGAAGCTATTGTATCAAACCAATGAATTAAATATAAAGGTATATTTGCATCAAGCAGAGGACAACCACTGTGTCTATTTCTCTTTGAAATTTTTGCTTACAAGACAATTCAAATCATGCATTTATTATTTATTTTTAATTTTGAATATTTATTAGATTAAATCAGACTTTTGATATATTTTTAAACATTTTTTAATACAATGAATATAAAAAATGCATTTTGTATTTTATTGTGTAAATAAATAAATATATATATATATATATATATATATTTTAATATTTATTATATTCAAAATTATATTGATGTTGATATTTACTAGCAGAAGTAATTTTATTTATTTAACTTTTTTAATTTATCCCTGACCTGTCATCGAGGATCACAGAAATTATCATTAATAATATTTAATTTCAGAGTGTGAAGCTAACCATCTCCCCTCATTAAATAACGCTGTTAAATACATATTTACTTTTAAATTATATTTTTAATCTTAGTAATATTTATTTTGAATTTCATAATTCATTCTACGATTAAAAAATTAATACGTGATAATTGTTTTAATCGTCATGAATTATGGGTAAATGAAAACAAACAAGTATTATACTTTGAATAGAAAAGGCTCTAAATATCCTGTTATTAACTGTGAATGGCCCAGTGGTTAAAACACAACGTTAATTTGCCACAAAAATTATGAAATTTGAGGCCATATGATTTCTTTCTTTGAGATATTTTCAAATCTCAGGTCTATGCAAATAAATCTTAAACGATTTCTGGCCTTAAGGCTGAGACCTGGCGCAAAATTAATGAGATAGATTTACAATTCAACGAACATTTCATCGAAAGATTAAAGGTCTAGAGTCGCGAGGGCCGTTTGAGTGATATTTTATTTTAGAGTTTATGGAAAAATGGATAAAACAAATGCGATAGATAGTAGCAGAGCTAAGATTTATTTATTTATTTTATTTGAACGGAACAAGTCTTTTTACATATTATGAAGCATATATATACATATTAAATTTCAAGAATACACATAAATCATACAATAACAGTAAAATCTATCTACTCAGCATCAGTTTCTTAACACTAACAAGAGAACAATTCTTAATGTCAAAGCCAATGAACACCACATTACATATGTTCATCATTCGGTTTAGGGAGGAAGCCATCATATAGTTTGATCTCGGGCAATGGATGTAAAACATGTTTTCCGATCTCAAACTAGGACACGGAATATTTATTTTTAGTAGTAGGGATAGTAGGAAATTGCTATCTATCTGGCTATTTAATAATTTATTGCATGGAGCACCGAGCGATGCTCGGTAACTTTTTGCTTCTAAATAGCTTAAGTTTCAAATTTCAAGGCTCTGCGACTTACCGAAGACGATATATGAATGAGTAAAATATTCATTTTGCGATATGACTAATTTACACCCTTCCTTTATTCTAATCGGATTAAAATCTATACACGACTAATAACTCACGACACTTGATAAGTACACCAGTTTAAAAAAAAATCGTTAGTGCCGTTTTTGAGAATAAAAAAAATCTTTCATTTAAATGCCCACTTCTGGTGTTCCAATTTCAACTAAAAGCTTGTTGTGCCTCTTCTAGACTATATCAAGCTTAGGTTTCGAATTTCGTAGCTCTGAGATTTATGATTGCGAAACGCAGGGGTGTACATTCTAACGTACGTAAACATCAACTTCCAGTACTTCTATTTTAACCAAAATGTTGTGCTCCTTTCTTGTAGTCTCTAGATAGTTTAAGTTTCAAATTTCAAGGCTCTCGCGTCTTACCGAAGACGAGATGTAAACGATTAAAATATTTATTTTGTGACATAACTAATTTACACCCTCTCTCTTTATTTCAATCGGATTCAAAATTTGATACAACTAATAACCCATGATACTTGATAAGTACACCAATTTTTAGCGAAATCGTTATAGCCGTTTTCGAGAACCCGACAGGATATATATATATAAATAAGAATTGCTCATTTAATAATATAAGATATATATGGTAAAGGCTACATCAAAATAATGACGTCTTCTATCAAGGTCAGGAAGGTTAAATAAATTGAGTTTGTAAAGAGACATATGAAAGGAATTATTTTGGGATGAACAGTAAAATGGACTTCATACTTCGGTAGCATACTCATCAATATATATTATAACTTATATATTATAGGCATGTCAATATGCTCTTGAAAACATCCGAAATTCGCACTGAGTTGAAATCTTTTTACGAAAAAACCTGGACTTATCAATACTGTCCATAGAACTTGAGAAACTAAAATCTTCCTCACTTATGGATGAGATAATAAATACGTTCGCTAAAAAAAGCAAAAAAGTAGCTATTTAACATCCAGAATATTTTTTTAGAGTAAAGTTTTTTGAGATATTATATTGTTGTAATTGGATGTTGATGAAGGCAGTCCACGGTGGTTGTAAAAAATAAGACTATAATGGTTTTATTATTTTACATTTATTTGTTAAACCGACGTTTCGGAGATTTATTCTCTCCTTCTTCAGGGTAACAAAAAGTTAATGAAAGTAGTTCAAATCATAATTTCTTCCTGTCTCCTTTGACAATGCCAAAAAAACATTATAAAATTTTTTCATCTCGAATAGAAAAAAGCAATTCAGTGGACTGCCTTCATCAACATCCAATTGCATATTTATACCAGTCCGTCTCCTAAAGAAAAAAGCTATCAATTATATTGTTGTTTTTATTATTTACAAATATATTTTATTTATTTCCTAAAAAGGGACCCAAAGAAATTTCCATACAGAGTCTACTATAGGACTATTGTTGTTTTTATTATTTTCAAATATATTTTGATTATCCAGAAAAGGGTCCCCCAAAGGAATTTCGAAACAGGGCCTACTAGAGTTATTGTTGTTTTTATTATTTTCAAATATATTTTGTTTATTTCCGAAAATGCCCCCCCTCCCCCAAAGAAATTTCGATACAGGGCCTACTATAGGACTATTGTTGTTTTTATTATTTTCAAATATATTTTATTTACTTCCAGAAAAGGGTCCCAAAGAAATTTCGAAACAAGGCCTACTAGGGTTTTTGTTGTTTTTATTATTTTCAAATATATTTTGTTTATTTCCGAAAAAGGCCCCTCCCAAAGAAATTTTGATACAGGGCCTACTAGGGGGGTTATTGCTGTTTTTATTATTTTCAAAATATTTTGTTTTTTCCGAAAAAGTGTTCACAAAGAAATTTCGATACATGCTAGTAGCTACGCCACTTATACAGATATAAGACATTAAATTTTTTCGTGATTTTGACCTGATAAAAAAGATTTCCCCTCGAAATAATTCTTATAGCAATTCATTTTTCTATTAAATAGAATGGCAATAAATGTGCTTGTTCTTTCTCTCCTCGCGATTCAGGCGTTCGGCTTTCCACTGCTGCTTCACGGATGCCTACCCTACAGGCGAAACACATTTCCTTGATGGAAAGATTTTTCGACAAACTTTCAATCCCCTTTTTCTCGCCCCTTATTGAGGTTTAATTTCTCTAAACTCCATCGTTTTATTTTTTCTTCCCAGGAGAATAAGTAAATTTTAATGGAAAAATTTCAAATTTCCTGGTTGAGATTAGGTGTGATGCTAATTTATGTGTGAGAGATTCACCCTTGCTTAGATATATACCATGAGACACTAATAATCAATTGAAATGTATATGAATTAAATATGTATTTAGGGGAGAAAGCTCAGTGACAGCTCGCCCTCTATTCAAACCGATACGAAATCACATGACACGAGGGGGAGAGATAGGAAATAGAATTTGTGGTCTAGATTATAGATAAGCATTTAAAAATCTATTAGCCAAGTTATATATTAATACAAATACATATTTATACATGGATATGATAAATGGTAAGTTGAAAAAATGTAAATTTGTTATTCGATTAAACAGCAAATAAAATCGGATCTTCCTCCAAGAAATAATTACCAAGTCTTGTTTTCCTAAAAATATTTTCTATTTAATTATAAATAATTATTTGCTTTTTCCAAACCATTCGATGATAATTGAATTTTGAAAAAATATAATTCTTTAAATATTTAAATAATCTTCTGTTTTTTTAGCTTAACATTTAGTATTTATTGAAGGGGATAATAAAAGAGTGTGTCTTCTCTTGGAATTATAAATTTTATTTATAACGAGACTATAGTTTCGAAGGCTTTGCCTCTTCATCAGTCTATTACAATACATTCATACATTAATTCCTGTGAATCAATTGTAATAGACTGATGAAAGAAGGGAAAGTCCTCGAAACTATGTACTCGTTATAAATAAAATTTATAATTCCAGCAGAAAACACACTCTTTTATGGTCTCCTTCAATATATAAAAATTCTGCTACCCTCGGCACAAAAACTCTCAATTTAGTATTTAATTCAGACACAAGAGAAGTTTTATACTATAATGCCTACAAAAAATCTTTGTATGATAAATTCCAAAAAATAATTTTTCAAATTTTCGTAACAAATGATTATATTTTATTTCTATTTGTTAGTGTTTCCATGTGACTTCACGGGCTGTATTTGTTACTTTTATAAATATGCAAATAAACATGTAATAGCAATTAAATGAATTTAACTTTAAAGGACATCATAGATATTAGTTGAAATATTTTTGCATTGCATATCAGAGAGGTTCGTCCCCTTGGGAATCGAACCCAGGCGCTGACTAAGCTTGCCGGGCCAGTAGCCAAACCCTTAAGACAAATCTCTCTCTGACATGCAACATATACAATTATTATAGCTAGATTTTTCACTCCCTTCAACTCAAAGGGAATAGTGAAAATTCCTTGCTAAACTGAAAAAGTTTTCAGTGACGGACCCATGGATTTTACAGTGAAAACAAAGATTTAAGTATCTTTTTGAGTGTCTTTTTGAAAAAAGATGGAAATTATTTCAAAAATCAACCCAGTATATAATATTATTAAATGAATTTAACTTTAAAGGACATCATAGATATTAGTTGAAATATTTTTACATTGCATATCGAGAGGTTCGTCCCTTAGGAATCGAACCCAAGCGCTAACTAAGCTGGCCAGTAGCCAAACTTAAGACAAATCTCTCTGACATGCAACATATACAATTATTATAGCTTGAAATAATTTCCATCTTTTTCAAAAAGAAGACACTCAAAAAGATACTTAAATCTTTGTTTTCACTGTAAATCCATGGGTCCGTCACTGAAAACTTTTTTCAGTTTAGCAGGAATTTTCACTATTCCCTTTGAGTTGAAGGGAGTGAAAAATCTAGCTATAATAATTATATATGTTGCATGTCAGAGAGAGATTTGTCTTAAGGGTTTGGCTACTGGCCCGGCAAGCTTAGTTAGCGCTTGGGTTCGATTCCTAAGGGGACGAACCTCTCTGATATGCAATGTAAAAATATTTCAACTAATATCTATGATGTCCTTTAAAGTTAAATTCATTTAATAATATTATATACTGGGTTGATTTTTGAAATAATTTCCATCTTTTTTCAAAAAAAGACACTCAAAAAGATACTTAAATCTTTGTTTTCAATGTAATAGCAAGTTGATCAGATAGCAATGTTTGTGTTATGTGACCAGCTTGGTATTTACGAAAAAGAGAATTTACCTACATCCAATCGGGTATTTGAGCACATGAGAAATAACAGATAAAATATTACTGATTAAAAGGACTAATGATGAAGGCCAAACCTACGAAAGTATAGTCTCTAACAAATACAATATATACGTATTACGTATATATATAAAGCAATTTGAGCCGTGAAAGTTAAATAATGTAATCAATAATTTTTGGTATTAATTCTACATATTTAGAAAATTATTTTATTATTTTTTTGAAAAGAAAAAATGAATTGAGCACCCAACGGGATTCGAACCCCTGTCTCTCTCCTTTAGTCGAAGAGTTCCTTTTACCAACTAGGCCACGAACGATCCCGCCAGGAAAGCTATTTAGATTGAATGTCATTTTTCCTTTTCATATTTATATTCGTCATATATATATATATATATATATATATATATATATATATATATATATGTATATATGTTTATTTGCATTTACAAGCATAAGACAATCTCAATGATTTCTTATCAAAAATTTTACATTATGGGGCTTGTTAGCACCACGTCCAACGACAAGCAGGGGATACTATGCACCTATTTACACTGGTCGACAGGGAAAAGCACACCAATTTTGGACATAAGATTTAAGACACAAAAGCAGAAAAAGATAATGTTTGAAAATATTTTTTATTCACGTTACAAACATCATGAAAAGTGAAAAATTGACAAATTTTTAATCACCCAATATCCATTCGAGCTGCAATGTTTTCTGCTATTTCATACAACATTTCGGTTTCTAAAAAAACAAAAATAGATTCTCTAAAAGAAATAAAATAGTATGTCTATTGGGGGCTAAGGGTTATGTCTCTAAGGACCTAAATTTAAATTTCATGTTAATATGAGCTGGTTCAGAAACATATAGAATCCACTTTATTAAATTTGATATGAAATGCTAGTTTAAATATAAATAAAATAGGATCTTTTAAAATGTTAGAGCTGTTTTCCACTACAAATCATGTTTTATTAGTTTTCGTAATTTGTACTTTCCTTAAGTGGAATTATTTGTATCTGAACGATTTAGAAAAGTTTTATTTTGTCAAACAAGTCACTAATATTATACAATAATATTTATCATCTAGAGGCCAGAATAGTTAAAATTTTTGAATAAAATCCATTTAATTTTCCACTTGTATATACTAAATTTACTGTCGGTAATTTAATCAATTGAATGATTTATTTCTAAAGATATGTTTAAGTAAATTTATTTGAAAGCATTTATTCTCTAATAATATATTGTATCTGACACATAGAAGCGCTTTTCTCAGTTTGAACTAGCATAAATATCATTGTAGCCATATATAACACTATTATTATTCGATTCTCGAGAGAATATTCTCGCGTGAAGTTTGTTAAATTATTAAATCGCCATGAATGGCTTCGGACGCTTTATAATCCAAAGCTTAACAAATTTTCAATATTCTCTTTGAAATAAATAAATTGAAAATTCTTTGGCTATTTGGAAATGTAGATATGTTTTTAAAAGGACTCCTAATATCAAGATCTATCTCCTTGGCGGCTTTAAATAATATTTTTTGCTGCTTTTCTCTGTTCACTTCACCCTAAAGTACATTTTGAATCTGTCACGGAGTTATTAAGATAGAGACAAAATTAACACTGTAAATTAGTATGAGAGTTGAATTAATTAAGTAAAATTAAATTTAAATTTTCGTGCTGAACGCTCATCTGTTGCAAACACTTAGAATAAACATCCATAAACTTCTTACTTGGATTTTACGGCGAAGTGTTGTAATATCATTACTTTTTCGTATATATAGTAGATATATGAAATATGAAAATAATTAAACATGATGTAAATTTTCAATCTAAACAACTGAATAGTTTTCATCCATCTTCATTAAAAACAAAATGTTATGAATTTTATTTCCTGAGTTTTATTTTAAGGTAGATACGTCCTGGGCGGTTAAGCCTGCCTTCCAGGTGGCCTTAGTATTGAATTCACTGGAAAGTTTTTTGTTTTGTTTTGCTCATTGTTCTTAAACCTAAAAACGTAGAGAAAAATCATTTTAAACCTGGTTTATATCTGTCTTTGAGTCCGTCGATAGACACGATAACTAAAGAATGTAGTAATGAAGCTATTGAAGTTTTTATTTTTATGATTAATTTGAATAAAATTCGAATTTTTAGTGAAATCACACAAAATTAATTATAATTATTTATTGAACAAGAACAAATAATACATTATCACTACGACGTTTCGATCGACTTATTCTGCGACCGTTCTCAAGTATGAGCACTAGGGTCGAAAAAGTGAATTTTTTTTCGAAAACACTTTATTGCAGAAAAGTTGCTTATTGTAATAAGAAGAAAAACAGCATGAAAAAAATTAAAATCTAACTTGAAACTTATGAAAAATTGCAAAAATCATGATATTTTTATAATTTTTTTCTATTAGTTAAAATTTTTAAAATAAACACACTCTAGTTTTTTATACATGTTTTATGGTTTAAGTCAGGGGTGTCCAACCTTTTGGCTTACACAGGCCACATTTGAAGAAAAAAACAAATGTTTTTGCCCGCGGATAAAATATTATAATTCTATTGATATTTGTTATTCAAAAAAGATAGTTAATAATGTAATAAAATAGAAATATTATTTTTTTAGCTCACAGTGAGCTTCCAATTTTACTTTGCGTAAATTTTATACTTGAAATTACCTTCTCGTATATGTAAATATATACCTACAGAAAGTGATATTATGTATTAGTATTTGTTTATATTTTTCCTGGCTAGATAATTAATTTAAAATTCTGATAATGAAACAATATTCAATTTTTCTTTCAGATCGGTATCTAATTGTGGTTCTAGAATATTCAATCAGAGAGTTTGAAAGTAGATAATTTATCTCTAATGAAAATGGAGTCTAAAAAAGACTAAAATGATGATTATTTTTTCTGAAATCTTGAAATCTAGTTCCAGATTCAAAATTTAAAATTAGCACTTTTTTCGAAAACTTCACAGTAGATTTTCAAATTTCTTATTTTAGAGAAAAAAATTATCAGGCCAAATTGTTGTGTGTTTTCAAGTATCTATATACATATAAATCTAAAATTTTTTTTTGAAATGTTTTAATTGTGTTTAATGGAATATTTTCGTTGCTGACTGTCTTATAGTTGAGAGATTTTTGACAAAGAGTTATATTGAATGAGCCACTGATGAAGTCTCAATAAAGTGACGAAACATCTGGTAAATTGAATAAGTAACTCTATTGTTTGATTTTTTGTCTACTTTCCTGCGATTTAAAAATATAAATATCAATGTTTTAAGAAATTTTATGACTATATTGGGCCACGGGCTTAAATCGTATAGAATTAAAGTAGGATATGAGGAATGATAATTTATTTTTTAACAGGGTCACGGATATAATAATCACTGACTATCCATTATCTATTGACATGTAAGAACGTGCAAAAATATAAAAGACAAGTCCTGACAAGTTTTAGTCCAAGAAAGAAATCATCAATTAATTGTGATTGTTCTAAAGAACCCCAATTCCTCCTGTACTACAATGATAACTATAGACTTGGTTGGTGTCGTAGCATATAAATTGCTGAAATAATAAATACTTTAGAAAATGAAAATATACGAAGAAGAAGAATTTTTAAATATTCGAAACTTCATTATTTTTTTTATCTTATATAGTTGAGCTTAAAATTTTGCTTTTAGTGAATTTTATTCTTGAAAAAAGCTTCACGTACTTTCAAAAGGGAATAAATATATCTCTACATATAAATCTCAATGTTTTAAGGAAGTTTATGATTTTATGTTTGGTCACACTCATTGCAGTGCTGGGCCGCATCCAGCCCGTGTGCCATGGGTTAGACAGCCCTGGTTTAAATAGCCGAAATAAATTAAATTCTGATCAATAATATCCTTTTTTACGTTCACGCAACATCTTAGAAAAAATCGAAATTTACGAATTTTTAACTGTGCAACTCTTCGCTCGTTTTACTACAAGTAAACGACCCAGAACTCACCACGGGGAGGTGGTTGCACGTCGAGTTCCACCCTAACCCTACCCAACCAACCATCCAATTTTCGGGTGTAGTATTACATTATATTTACAACTATTTACAAAGATTTTTCATAGACTAGGATTCTTTGACTTATCGTTTTTATATCAACTACATTTTAAAGTCTGATTTATTAGAGAAATGAGGCATAACCGATCTAGACTTCAGTGTTACTCGGATATAGCCATCTCTAGGTTCATATCCACATACTTTATTCGAAGCCTCTGTCATAAGTTTAACGCACCTCTCCACAGCCTGGGGCACTTTTGTATTTCTCTGATGAGCATAGTATCAGAATTGATCAGTGATTTAATATCATCTTCATTTAGGTCCCTCAGCATGGGGGAAGAATACACCACACAAGAATTCCAATTGATAATTTCAATGTAATCGGAAGGTTAAAAGTTTCTCTTCGGCGGTACGAAATTCTGAATTTATCTCTATGACTTTTAGAGAGTGGACCTTTTTTCTCCGCTCCGTTCTTCCGGTGAGATATAACCTTCAGTCTTTTAAGAATTCTATCCACAGATACGTTCAACTTTAACAAAAACTCTAAAATTTCTTCTCCTTTTTTCACGATGCAAGAATGGTCCACTCTGGACTACTGAGGTTGCATCTATTTGGTCGCAAAAATCATCATGCATCAATATCATTATAATATATATATTATATGTTTTTTCTCGGAGATGGACTGGTAGATATAAAACTGAGTATTGAATGGAAGGCAGTCAAAGGAAACATAAAATGGTGATTCCCAATAAAAGAAGATTTATAGTGAAAACTTTTCTTTTTAGATTATTTTTTGAACTGACTTTTCGGAAGATTTTCCTTACTACTTCAGAATAAAAAGGGTCAATGAAGAAAGCATGTAACAATTTTCATTTTTGTCTTCTTCCTTCATTAACCCATTTAACCCTGAAGAAGAAGAGAATACCGAAACGTCGGTTAAAAATTAAAAAAAAAAGTTTCCAATAAATTCTCTTTTATTGAAAAGGATCTTTTTATTTTTTTATTGGCCTGCCTTCCATTCAATCCTCATTTAAAAAAATAAATAAAAAATAACATAAAATTTCAATCCAAAGAACTGATTATTATTAGGGCTCTCTAATTTTAGAACTTATTGGTTCTAAAATGCAAAAAATATATTTTTTTGAATGCTTTTATTGAAATTTAAGCCGCTGCGCTGTTATAAAAAAGGCATCATCAAATAAACAGGTGTTGTTTATTTTCACTTTATTAATTAATTCGTTTATTTATTTTAAACCCCAGTAAGAGATCATTACAAATATTATTATATATTAAAATTAACAAATTGTAATTATGACAGGATAATTAATTAAATCAAATTATAATTTTTAGTTAGTTTATTACATTAAAATTTATTATAAGAACAGCTCTAACGCTGACTGCGATATTAACTCCCCGTAAGCATCTGAAAAATCGTGGAAGGCAAAAATGTTTTCACTTTTTCAATAAAAGACAATGCGAGAAAGTTTCAAGATTTTAAATCAATTAATATATAATAAAATTATATTCAGGAAAAAAAGAAGAGAAGGAATTGAGATATTTTTAGATTCCCAGGTGGCAGGATACTCAGGAATGAAGGAGATTTCGAGATCTTTTGTAGGCGTCACTTTGTTATTTACCTAAAAGAAAATTGAATGGAGACTTATTCTTTTGATTAGTATTCAAATGGGATATGTTGCCTTAAGATGAATCATTAAAATTTGTTCAAATCGACCAACCAGAAACAACCATATCCGGTACATTTAGGTTTTTCGCCATTTTCTAAGAAAGGGCTCTAACGAATTTTTTTAAATTTCAATTATTATAAAGTCACATCTTCTTTATTATTTATAAATTATAAGAAAATCAGAAATAGGAATCCATAATGAGATTGTCCTCTGTTTGATGCAAATAAGCATATATACGAGCCCCGTCCCATCTCAATTGGCCCACCAATATTTTTTCTTTTTAAATAAAATTATGCTAATTCACGGTAAATTTAATTTAAATATTTATTTTTATTATCATTTTGAACAACATTTTAAACAATTTAAAACATTTTATTGTAACATTTAACTTAAAATTATTTTTTAATTGTTAAAAACAAAGGAAAACATACAAAATCCAAAACCTTTACCACTGTGTGACGTCGCCTTTATTTTTAATTACGGCTTGAATTCTTTTGGGCAACGTACTTATTAAGTTTTGACACTCATCTTAAGTGAAAGTATCCCAAATATTTTGAAGTTTCTGTTTTAATTCGACCACGTTTCTAGCTGGTTGTATTGGTAATAGCTTTTTCATTGTGTACCAAAGAGTTTCTATTGGTGACAAGTTGGGACTGTTTGCCACCCACTCCAAAAGTGGAACATTAAGATCAGAAAGCCATTTTAAAGATTTCCTTGATGTATGGCAGGCCGCCCCGTCTTGTTGGAACACAAAATTATTATTATTCTGAAATGCATCTGCCATTGTTGGAAGTAACGATTTTTTTAAAATCTCTAAATATTTATTGGTGTTTACAATTCCATCAATGAAGTGAAGTTTTCCAACACCTCTAGCAGACATTGAACCCCATACTATAACTGAAGAAGGAAATTTTACTTTCTTTTTTAAACAATCTGAATTGAAAGCTTCATTTTTCTGACTAATAACTCTGCTTCGATTGTCCCCAACACAAACTTCAAAACGAGACTCATCACTCCTATAGACACTATTCCATTCATCACTCGTCCAATTAAAGTGACTTTTAGCCCATTTAAGCCTGTTTTTCTTTTGTTTTAATGTCAAGAGTGACTTTTCTTTCGCGTAAAAAAATTAGTAAAATTACAAAAAAAAATTTGGAATAAGTTTCAATAAATTTACCTTGTAAGTTTTAAAACCTAACTTAAGGGATTCTCTATGGCACGTGGATCTTGAAACATTTCGCCCCACACCATCGCTCCAAAGAACAGATAATTCACCATAGTTCGAACACCTGTTTTTTCTAATAATCTTCTTCAATGCCCGTCTATCAGCATCTGATATTTTGGATTTCGACGCATACCGAGGTTTTGTAGCTATTGTACCCGTTGTTTTATAAACTCGAATAATATTTCTGACAGTAAACTTTGATATATTAACTAGATCGCCAATTTCCGCGTTTGATTTTCCCTTTTTAAATAAATTTATAATAATTGAGCGAATTTTTTCATCAACAACCTTTCCACGAGTCATTTTTACTAATAATAAACAAAACAAACTTTCTTTTGTTGGAAAAAAGCAAAGCCTACTTGATTATTTCACATATTCAAAGATTCTTGAAAAAAAAAAATGTTAAAAGCAAAGAACTATGTTTTATATAAAAATATGTTTTTAACAATTAAAAAATAATTTTAAGTTGAATGTTACAATGAAATGTTTTAAATTGTTTAAAATGTTGTTCCAAATGATAATAAAAATAAATATTTAAATTGAATTTACCGTGAATTAGCATAATTTTATTTAAAAAGAAAAAATATTGGTGGGCCAATTGAGATGGGCGGGGCTCGTATTTAGGGGAGACCGGGACTGGTTGTCACATTTTATGCTTTTTAATTTTTGAAGAGGCATTGTTTACAGTTTCCCTTTCTATCATTAGTGTATCTGGTAATATGTTTCCTTGGCTCTATTTTTCCGACAAATTTGAGGTCATAGTAGCATTTGGCTGTTTAGAAAAAAAAGTTCTGCCAGAGTAAATTTTTGTGACAACCTGACCCGACTCCGGGTTGGCTGTAAAAACACAAAAACACTAATAGAATTCAGAAGTGTTGCCAGAACTAGAAAGTGCGTATACACCCTACTCAGAATATTGTGATTGTTCTGTGGTTTGTGTAGACCCCTAGGTAGCAGTGACCGAAAAAAAGAGACTCGTGGTAACCAACCCGTGTGACTTCTTCCCTATATAGTATATAAATATATAGATAGAGAGGAAAGTGACATATACAGGACCCCCTAAAGCGGAACCCCGGTCCTGAATTGTAGCGGGGCCAATTGTAAATAGTAGATTAGGCTTCTTCCGCTCTGTAGCGGAAAGCACACGTCCACCGCTTCACCTGTTACTTATCAGTCCGCCATTACGTGTTTTGACAATCTACAATTTTCGTTATTTCTCCTAGAGTGGATAGATGAAAATTCAAAAAAAGAAGATAATTTAAGTTAAGTATCTTTTTATTCATAAACCGACGTTACGGAGGCTTATTCCCTCCTTATCTGGTCATGAAGGACCTTTCAAAACCCTGAAGAAGGAGGGAATAAGCGTCCGAAACGTCGGTTTATGAATTAAAAGTTAGTTTAAATTACCTTCTTTTTTGAATTTGGGACTTCCTCATCAATATCCACTCAATTCACTTATCAGTCCAACTCCAAAATTACTTCAATCTTATTTCTCCTAGATATTGGCAGGAAAGCCTTTCTACCTTATTTATTCTTAAATAGTAAGACTTAGGTTAATGTTTATCATTAAACAGTTTCATTTAGATGTTTGATTAAAAATTTATTGGGCTAACAATATGTTGGCTATAGCGTGTTAGTTCGACCCTCGAGATCATCTTAATTAAGTCTGATATGCAAAGTAAAAATATTTCTACTAAAATACTAAGATTTTTGACCTTAAAATTAAATTCTTTCTTGAAAATTAGAGGCGTTTTCTCCAGCAATTGGACAAGCCTTTTTTTCAAATCGAAACGTTTTATTCAATTGAAGTGGTGAAATCGATAATTCAATTTAATAAAAATCTTTGAGGTAAAATGGCTTGATATTCTTTTATTTTTTATTTCTTGAATTCCTGTCTGATAGACATATGCGACTCATGTCCTTTTTCGTCCTTTCGCTTACAATTTACAAACCGTTTCATGGAAATTTCCTTAGAAAAATTACAACTTCTTTTATATGAATGAATCTGAAAATAAAAATTATATTCATGAATCACACTTGATATCACGTCTCGTTGAATTTCATTTTTTAAATATCTGTCAAGCTTTGCAAATAAATGGTTTTTAGATTTTTTGAATCAAGATTGTCAGAAAAAGTTAGACTATGATTTTTAATTAATTCAAGTAAGTGCAAGAATTGGATGAATTCAATTCAAATTCGAATTATTTTGTTATAAATCCAAATGATTTTAATAGTTAACATTATGTAATTAATATACCAAACCAGAGCCAAGGACTCGCAAATCATACCACACATTATAAAGAGCCGCTCCATGTAACCTGAAACGGTATGTTTTAAATAAATATGTAGTTGTTAAAGCTTGAAATTTTGCTTTAATCACGCATAATTAATTATAATTATAATTAATATATTTATTGAAGACAATCAACAAATAATGCAATATTACTACCAAGTTTCGATTGACTTATTCTGATATCGTTCTCAAGTATAAGCACCCACTTCGATTTTAGGTTAAATGATTTGGCCACGTCATTGTCCATCTCTATATAGGCTGTGAGTACAGTCTAATAAAAAACTTAGGACACTAACGAGCCCAGCGCCATTTATGTCGAATTGAGCACCATTGAGTGAAAATATTGACAAATAAATTGAAAGTTTCTTTTTGCAGAGAGTAGCATAATTTTTATAAATTAAAGGAGACAAATAAAATCATTTCAAGGAATTATAGTTTGATTGCCTGAATTGATGCATGAAGTTATTAACAATAATTAATTCAATTATATTTAAATTTGAAAAGTGCACGAAGCTCTGAGTTGTACCAAACGTGCTTCTTTTTCGGTTAATTTTTTCATTGTATATGTCTGTAACTTGGAGCTATAATAAAATCTTTCGAAATGGTCGCACAGCTTTACCCGGCATAATCGGGAAGTAGGGCTGCCTGGATGTATTTAATTCACTCATTTAATTATATTTAATAATCAAAACAAATTTCTATGAAATGGGGTTTTTTTTTTTTGAAAGATGAATCAGCTCGTTTGGGGCAATTTGTTTTTTGAAAGAAAAATCAACTTTTATTTCTCCTTACATAAGACTTAAAATTTGAATTTCTCTAGATGCCTTCACAATTGTCCCGCTTACTATCAACACGCGAAAGAAAAATTAAATAAATTAATTTAAAAAAAATTTATACAGGAATTTCGCTAATGAATGAGGCAAAATCGTTGAGTGCGTGAACATTTATTTAATAGATCTAGAGCATAAATTGTTTAATTGAACAGTTTAGTTTAATTTACTGTGATTTTAATTTTCTGTTTTGATTTTTCCATTCGACCAATAAGCAATAAATAAATCTATACAATCCTAGTGTGAACAAAGCTTTTACTTTAAACATTTTTTTAAAATAATTTACTTTATTTAGGGTCGAATCTAAGATTTTAGTAGAAACTATTTTTACATTGCATATCAGAGAACTTCTTCCCTTCAAAAATTGAACCCAAGCACTTTCCACCTGCTGTCCCGGCAGTCAGCCAAACTCTTAAGACAAATCTCTCTCCAATGCACAACATATAGCTGACTGCCCAGAGAGCAAGTTTGCGCTTGGGTTCGATTCCTGAGGGGGCGAAATCCTCTGATGTGCAATATAAAAATAGTTTCTAATAAAATCTTAGATTCGACCCTAAATAAAGTAAATTCTTTTTAATATAATTGTGGTTAATTTACCTGGGTTCTATTTTTGAAAAATTTCATCTTTTTTCAAAAAAAGATGCTTAAATCTTTACATTAATTATTTAAAAATTTTGTTCTCAAAATTCCAAAAAATATTATTTAATTTGAATAATTAAAAAAAAATGAAAGCTTTCTTAATTAACATAAAAAAGCATTAAGTATAAAATTACTGTAATCAAACAATGCTACATTTTGTTTCCTGATGAAACAATATATCCTGCATATATATCATATGATATTTATCATAACTGCTCATGTTACTTAATTAACATAATAATAGCATTATATTAGTCTTTATGTCTTGCGGTAAAATAGGATTTTTATTCGCTGAATTTTTATTACCTGTGCTAGAGGAGAAAAAAAAGAATAATAATGAAAAGAGTAAATATTTGGTTGGTCCTTACAATGCAATTAATTCTCCTAGAATTAATTAACCAAATGTTATAGTGATTTCTAGTGCGTAATGTTAAATATTCCAATAAAATTGTTAAATGGCTTGATTTCTTTTTCTTTTGCATTCTTGGTTAGCGACAATTCTCAGCCTGGAATTTTTTTTCTAATTAAATCGGACTACTTTTTGAAACTCCTTTAAAAGCCACAACAAACGTACTAAATGATAAGGACAGGCTTATTCCTTACGCCGCCTGTTAGAAAGAATTTGAAATTAAATTTGCTAATTAAACGTGAAATTGAAAAGCTTGTTCATAAAGAGGTTGTCATCTGCTTGATGCAAATAAACATAAAATATAACGAATATAAATATGAATTATACATATATCAGTGGTAGTTGGTGACTTTTCAACTTGGGATGCTGTCCAAATCACTACCCTTTTTTGAAATTTTATTTTAATCTTCGCTTTTTTTTTGCAAATTTCATCGAATAGAGCATCATTTTCGTTATTTTTAAGATTTAACATTAGATCTTTAAAAAATATATTTTGGGCCTTCGCCCAATACTGCTTTGTGTAAATGAGGGTAGAAGTCAGAAATTAAATCTTGTGACTTAAACTCCACAGTCCCTGAGGTGGGCCATCTTCCACAATGAATCAGCCTGTTCTATAAGAAAATCTTAAATTTCTCCTAATTCTATTGCTATAAGCAAGCTATGACTTGTCTAGAGCATCTTTAGATATTTCCGATCTTTTATTTTGAGAGTTCTTAGAAATGGATTAATCTAAAAATTCTCGAATCGTCTTTATTTATTCCTTTTTACTATTATTACTATTTTAATAGTTCCTCAGCGAGAACAATTTTTATTCGACTAAAACTGGTCTGAACTTGCCTTTGACATGCTTGAACTGGAAATTATATCAGAGAGGAACTTCACAAACCTTCTATCGGCGCCCTTTTCGGAAAAATTATTCATTTTAATTACATCTTGAAACTATGCAACAATTTCATTTCATTTCGAGAAACAATATACTTTTCAAAACAAAAAATGTTTTTTATAGAAATATTGGAAATATCGGATAATAATTTGAAAAGTAAAGATCCTCCTGAAATTTTGAAGTTGACCTTATAAATTTATGAAAATACTCAAAATGTTTGAAATTTTCTGGATGCGCCGCATCCACATCAATCTTTTTTATTATAAATATTTTATCTGTTAATTCTTATGGGTTAAAATACCCGATTAGATATAGATTAATTCGCTTTGTCTTAATAGCAAGCTGTTCGCTTAACACACCAGTTAATATGAACCCATGAGAAATAACATATAAAATATTTCTAATTTAAAAGACTGATGATGAAGGCGAAATCTTCGTAACTATAGTCTCTAACAAATAAATAATATATTTGGATTTTTATATTGGTTATATATATATATGTGCATCAAGCAGAGAACAACCTCATTGATTTCTCTTTATGAAACAGCTTTTGCTACTCAAGGCAAAGCAAAATATTTTTAATTAAACTATACGCTTGTCTATCTAATCTGAGTTACCATGATTTGTTCACTACATATCGAATTACTTATTTTCTAAGAAAATCACTAAAGTGAGTCATCTATTAGATCTGAGATGGAATTTATATTTTTAAATCTATGTCTTAAGGGTTGTTTTTACCTCCATCGGGAATCGAACTAAAAGTCAAAATAAGCAATTCGGGATAATCGGTGCGAAGTTAATGCCTCTGAAATATGTAATTACATATTAATTCATTTTTGAATACCGAAATCATGTATTTATTTGAATTTAAATGTACCCTTAAATAAAGCCTCGCTTATACTAATCCTTTTTATTAAGCGATTAAAATAATCACCCTAAAAATAAAAATACCATTACGTAGATATTTTCGACAGGTTGCAAAAAACGTATTATTAAATAATTCTTTATAGGGGAACAAATCACTCCCACTAATAAATAGGGGATGTGTAACATTTAATTTAATTTCAAATAGATAAAAATAATTTTAGGTGATTTTTTATTAAAATGTATATATTTCTAAAATTAAGTTACTTTAAATTCTCGATTAGTCGACCTTTGATGATGATTGACATTCTGGATTATTCGACCTGAATGCACTATCAATAAATTATGAAGGGGATGCACAGACTCCGCCCCTCTCGCTTATCGCACCAGCAATATTTGATTTTTTTGGCTACGAAGGGATAAATTATGTAATTTTATCAATGGATCATTTTTTAATTAAATTTTTGTATTGTTTTAAAGGCATATTCATTCAGACCGCATCTTCATCAATTAATCTGTTTATATAATTAAATACAAATCTTTATAGAAAACAATGTTAAAACTCCAAAAGTTTCGAGAAAATTTCTCCCCTTTATCAATAGAATTTTAGGAAATTTAAAAAAGAATTAGGGAAAATAATGCCGAAAAGATTGGATCTTAAATCAACGTTTTAAGATTGTTTTCTATAAAAAATGTGTATTAATTTGTATTTACAAAAACATCAATAATATTTTACCATTATGTGTATATATACACATATCCCTCGATTTACACGATACCTGTTTTATACGATTTCGCTTTTGCAAGTTTTTTAAATATGTATGCAAAGTACTGTGACATGAATGAGGCATATTAGAACTATCAAATCTAAGAAAAGTTCTATTTGAATGATAACCTCCTACCTCCTTTTTTTGAAGTCGGTTAAAAAGTGTAGCTACTGGAACCATACACCTGCTCTTTTCAACGTAAGTTATCGTTAATACTCCTAATATAGTCGATATTATAACTATAAATTATAATAAATCGCTTAATGACTGAATTGACTTCAAATTTTAATTTTGTTTATTTGGGCTTATAAATGTTTTTTTTTTAATGATATTGATGTGAGAAGGAGATACACCAGAAGGTCCATCCCCTAAAAGCCTGTATGGGCTGGCCCCTCCATGGTGAAAAGAACAAAGTAGAAGGAAAGAAGCCGGGATCACGGGCCAAATCTCAGAAAGTTAGATGATACAATCCAATATCCAATTTACTAAGTTTTTAGAGGCTTCGAGCAGTGGTAAATTCTCCGATCGATAAATTAGGTTTTTAAATTTATCTCCCACTTAATTTTTTTTCCAGACCCTATACTTACAGAAAAAATGACTGGGCATAGCCGGGAATCGAACCCGAGACCTCCGGGCTGCCAGCCAGACATGCTGACTATTACACCAGGAGGCCGACATTTAGAACTTGAAGAAAATGAAATTCTGCCTGTCTGATTTTCAAAATATTTAATTATTTATTTATTTACCGATAATCTGAGGTGAGTCGCCTCATAGGACGGAAAATACAAAAGTCAAACATTTGTAGTACAATTGTGAATTATTTAAATAAGGTACGCTATTTAACAACCCATATTTTTAGGCAATAATAACAACAACAATAATAACAATCAGAATATGTATCTAAGCAAATGATAAAATTCGTTATTTCACCTAGCCATACAAGCTACAACCTACGCTTAACGAATAGATTTATTGTGACCTTGAGCATTATTTAAGCAGAAGTTTTGAAGCTAATATAAGCCCAAAATATGAAAAGTTTTTTGTTTTGGAATTACTAAAATTTGGACCCCAAATAACTATTTACGAGTTTAAGTTCTTGAACACGATAAGGAATCTCAATCCATACAGACAGAAAAAAATATGGTAAGAAATGGTGTTCCTAAACACAAATAAACGTAAATTATTGATGATTTCTGGCTGAATTAAATACTTCAGGCACTTTGAGGACTACGCTACACTAGGGTGGTCCTTATTTTTGGTATTTTTGAATTTTTACGCTGACAGAGGCTAATATGGTTCGAAATAATTAAAAAAAATATCCCTAAGTTTCAAGTCTCTATCTCAATTATAATCTGTACCGCATAAATATTTTGGAAACGAGACAGGCAGAATTTTTTTTTCTTCAAGTTCTAAACATTTATAGGCCCAAATAAACAAAATTAAAATTTGGAGTCAATTCAGTCATTGAGCGATTTATTATAATTTAATGTATAGTTATAATATCGACTATATAGGAGTATTAACGATTACTTACGTTGAAAAGAGCCGGTGTATGTTGGTATTAAACTCTTATACACCCCGGCAAGTTAGATATCCCTTCGTCTTAGAAGAATCATGACCAGTATTCCAATGAACAACCTTTCTTTTTCTATTAAAATAATTTGAATGATTGCGGATTTCTTAGATTAGATTTGCTAAGGAAATCGGAGAAACATCTCATACCGTATTATTTTCATGACCTTTAGATAATATTTTCTTTCCTAGTTTCTTAATCAAAAGTTTGATTATGAATCTCATTAGAATTTAACTAGCAATTTTTTCTTCTTTTCTAGAATGACTAACCATCAGAAATACTTATAAACTGGATTGAAGAATCAATATTTTGCGAGCTACGCCTGGTTAAGTTGACTCGTAAAAAAAAAAGAAAAAACAACGACATAACTATAAATATTCAACAACTTTTATTTTATTTCATATTTTGATTCAAAATAAATATAAGTGAGAGGGAAAATGCTAAATTGCTGGCTGTCGATAGCTCGGGCATTTAAAAGCCTGAATATACGGCTTTCACTCCATAAACAAACATTTTAAGAAAAAGTTTGCAAGATATAAAATTAGTCATTCGTGTTTTTTATGGCATAGCATTTGGAAACTTCTTTTTTTTCATTTGTATTTGCAAATATTATATAATAAATATTAATTTGATTATTTTGATGGATAGCATTCAGAGACAACGAGAAATAAATAACCAATCTTACAAGGAAACGGAAATTGAGTATAGAGACGACCTGGACATTTTAAGAATGTAGCTAATTCTATTTAGGTAGTAGGAAAACTTATAAAAAAAGAGTTATGAACAAAGATATACTCGGTTTAAGTGTATCGAATGCAAACTCAGTATTAAAATTCTTTTTCCATTTTTTCCACACCGGATGAGTGGCTCAGGGTGTGGCCTCAGTAGAACGGTATAAAACCCTTTCTATGCTGTGGGAGTTGATTATTCCTATAATTATAAGTTCCTATACTAATTTTATAGGATTAATAATTTATATCTATTCATCATGTCTTCAATATTTTTAAAAAAATTTTATTTGATTATTATTCATCAAATAAAGTTTTTTTTTTTATTAACTATTCGTATTAATTCACTCATAAATGATAAGAAATCTAAAAAGATAAAAATTCAAGAAAATTTTGGACTAGATCTTTCAGAACTCAAACGTTTGTTTTTTCTCATCAATTAATGGCTCATGTTTATGGTAAACTCGTGATAACTCAAAAGTTTCAAATTTGACTCAATTTACAGTTATCTCAATCAATTCCATAAATATTCATTTTCTTCTGGTTATAAGCCATACTGGCAAATTGAGATAGGAACCTAATAATATTTTCCTTCCCTAGAGACCTTTCAGGTCCGGCAACAATAGAATCGGTCAGGATATTTCCAATCTTGCCTGTCTGTGCCCTGCAAAGAGGGATTCAAGGTTGTCCTGACGGGGCATCGGCGGTTGGAAAATATTCCCGGAGAATACACCTACCTAGTGGTGCAAATGACTATAGGAGTCGACGCTCCGGTAATCACTATAATAAATAAATAAATAAGAGCTTTTCAAGAAAATTATTTGTATTTTATTTATTGAATATTATATAATAAGTTTTTTATTGATATTAAGTCCCTGCAAGTTGAGTTCAATTTGTAACTTTTGGGTTATTCTGAGTTTACCCTAAATATGAGCTATTAATACATTTATTAGAAGAAATATGAGCTCTGAGTTCTGAAAGAACTAACCGAAAATTTTCTTGAATTTTGATCTATTTAGATTTCTTATCAAATTTAAGTCAATTAATACGAATAAATAATTAAAAAAGACTTTATTTAATTATTGATAATTAAATAAAAAATTTAAAAAAAGTAAATAACATCAATGTAAAGATAAAAATTGTTAATCATATAAAATTAGAATATGATTAGTACCATATATGTTTAGTTTCATCTGTCCTACATTAATTTAATAGTCTTCGGCAGACAAATCCCAGTACTTATTATAAATCAACTGGTGTTTTCACTACGCGACTTTCAAATTTTCATTTATTTGAAGTCATCGCGACACTACTAATTTACACCCCTCTTCCTTTCCTTTTTTTATTTTCTCAAAAACAACTGAAACGATTTTTTAAAAATTAGTGTATTTATCAAGTGTCATGAGTTAATAGTTGTGTCAAATTTTTAATCCGATTGAATTATAGGAAGGGGTTGTAAATTAGGAGTGTCGTAAAAAATATTTTAATTGTTCATATCTCGTCTTCGGAAAGTCGCAGAGCCTTTAAATTTGAAACTTAAGCTATCTATAGGCTACAAGAAGTATAACAAGATTTTGGCTAAAATAGAAAAACCGGAAGTTGATGTTTACTTACGTAAAAATGTACCCCCCTGCGTTTCGGAACCATAAATCTAAGAAATACGAAATTCGAAACTTAAGCTCAATATAGGCTAGAAGGAGTACAGCAAACTTTTGGTTGAAATCGGAAAACAGGAAGTGGACATTTACATGAAAGATTTTTCGTTTTTTTTTTGATTTCCTCAAAAACGGCTCTAACGATTTTTTTTTAAAATTAATGTATTTATCAAGTGTCATGAGTTATTAGTTGTGTCAAATTTTTAATCCGATTGAAATAAAGGAAGGGGCTGTAAAGCAGGAGTGTCGCGGCGCGAGCCCGTTTTTGAGAAAATAAAAAAAAACAAAAAAAAAACTAAAAATCTTTAATGTAAATGTCCACTTCCGGTTTTCCTATTTCAACAAAGCTTGCTGTACTCCTTCTAGTCTATATTGAGCTTAAGTTTTGAATTTCGTAACTCTGAAACTTATGGTATGAAACATATATGTACGCATCGACCAATAGATTTTCGGCCCCTTTTTGGCCTCTGGGGATCACAATTTTCAGTTTTATGTCCTAAACCCGGTTTCCAATTATTAAGGGCATCGATTCCTTCCACCTAGTAATTACAAATTGAAATTAACTTTTTTCATCTCTGAGATACAAGCTCTCAAAGAGTCAGGACCCTGACAGGCCATGGCAATACTTCCCCATTATATTCTATGAATATAAATGTGAAAGTAAAAATACACAAGATAATGCACAGCTTAACTTATATTTATAATGAAAAAAAAGAACAAATTGACTAAAATGAAAAAAAAAAATATATAAAATATTGTCATAAAAAAAGGTAATTAATTGTGGTGCCAGAGGCATAAATTCCAATTTTCATATCGATTGATCCTACCAATTTGATATATAAATGGCAATTATGGAGATTCAATTGTCAAGACAAAAACTTATCGTTAACCATCCACCAGTGAGAATGAATACAACATGGATTGAAATTTAGTTATTATACTATAAATCATAAAGCCAGAATCTCTGATTGGAACGACTAGTCAACGAAAGAAAAATCAAAGGATAGCACCTTTGATGAATATTAAAAAAAAAAACACTCCTTTCCGAAATGAAAAGAATTCCTTCATTAAGACTCATTTAGTAAAAGATTAATAGAATAACGACTTTTTTTAGACATGTTTTAATAAAATGCTTCATTAATATAGTGAAAAAGAAAAAAAATCTTTTTGTTCTTCAAATTGATGAATAGGAATCCAAATTGAGATAATCCAAAAAAAAAATATTTAATTCCTTTGAATAATTTTTATTTGATTGAAAAAATTAACATTTATAATTTTCTACAGATTAAAATATTTATTAGTAAATGTTGAAGCACACTCGTGTGTTATTATAGAGTTACCAAACGGTTTGTATGTAGTTTTACTTACCATTCTTCATTCTAGTGTCGTAAGTGGGATTGGAAGTTAGTAATTTTGTTACCATAGATTAGTATCGACTGTCATTACAAGATGGCAGCACCACTTGTATTTCATTTACTCAAATATTAAATCTAGGTATATGTACATCTAATTACAATTTATTCTTAAAGAGAAATCAATAAGGTTGTCCTCTGCTTGATGCAAATAAACATGTAAATATATATATAATTAATTTGCTAGAGACTATAGATTCGAAGGTTTGACTTTCATTATCAGCTTTATTAAATATAGATAAATGATCTGTTATTTCCATGGGTTCAAATACCAGATTGAATGTTTTCATTTTGTTGTAATAGTCAGTTTGGTCTCAAAACAAGCTAACCAGCTTACTATTATAACAAAACGAAAAGATTCAATCGGGTATGTGAACCCCTGAGAAATAAAACGGATAAAATCAAATGATGGTCAGTACTTCGAAACTATAGTTTCTAACAAATAAATTATATATGATATATACATATTTATATTCGTTATGTATATATTATTTGCATCAAGTAGATGACAACCTGATTGATTTCCTCTTAAGTTTATTCACTTATTCATCGTAGCTGACCTAATTTTCTCAGGATTTCATCTTTGCTGTCTTCTAAATTTTAAGAACTCTGAGATATTTAATACAATTCACAGGATGCTTTTAGAAACAATATTTTAACTCCATTATTATTTAAATATATTCAACAAATTTCACAAAATTTATTTTTTCCGCCCTAGCTTTCCCTTTCATCTTTTAAGTTTTTAAAAGAATATTTAATAAATCTTTAAGTTTCAATAATCCTTTTTTCGGCATTATCTGATTATCATTTATTATTACGCACTCCAGGTTTTCCTGGCTGCTAAACAACTTGAATTTTTTATTTCCATACTACGTAGCTCGTGCCTAAGCTGGCTCTTGATTCCAAACACCATGGGGACGAGCGAAAAAAAATGGTAATTTTATCGAGTTTTAAAAATAATCTTTGCATGTAGACGCGGTACAAATGTTAAATAAATGTAAGTCAAAAATACTACATTTCTTGTCTTTTTATTAAAAAACTAATATAAATAATAAATGTATAAAAATTAAAATAAAATAACCTTGACAAGTTTGAGTATGATCGCATGCCGATGCTTTCGTACTTCAAAATACACGAGAGAATGAGAGAATTTGTGGTTTTTATTCTAATTTTAATTTAAGCCATTTCTAACAGCGCTAGACAATTTGTGTTTATCTCCTATTGTCCTACCGAAATATATTTTAAAAAATAAGTCCTAATTCTACTTAACCCTAGAACGCATACGTTAGGTCCGGTCACACCTTTTTCTTTTCAATAATTTTCAGAAAAGGGGTTCCATAGATTCCAAGTTTAATATTCCTTCATTAATACATAATAAAAGTTTTTTTAAAAGATTTTTCTAAAAAAAAAAAATTTTATATACCTAATACTTTCTTGGAACCATTTTACAAACATAAAGTCACAAAAAAATTAAAACAGTAAAAAAGTATTGATATATTATTTATTTTTATAAATCCTGATATAAATTAATAAAAAAAATGAATATAATTATTGAAAAATGTATTATAATCCAATAAACCTAAAGTGGGCCTGACATGCCCGACTCGTGAATTTGTGTACAATTTTTCAATCTTTTTTATTTTTTTTTTTTTAGAGCGAAGTATAGTAAAAAATATATAAAAACAGTAAAAAAGTATTGATTTATTATTTATTTTTATAAATCTTGAAATAAATTAATCAAAATAAACTGATGTGGCCATCCACATGACTTTACCATTCAGTACACCTCACCCCTCTCTTATATATAATATAATTATTTAGGTGGTTCAATCGCCCCCCTTTTTTTTGGGTTGTTAGTTTTTGCATTTTTAGTTTTCCGGGATCCCACTGGTTATGTATAGAAAATTTGGTTGAGTTTGCTCAAAGGGCCTAGATTTTTATATTTTGACCATACACCCCCCCCCCCCGACCTTTTTGGGAACCTAGTTTTTCCTTTTTAGACTTCTGTGGACCCACTGATTATGTATACAAAATTTGGTTGAGTTTGTTCAAGCAGATTTTTATTTTTTGACCTCTGGCGGAATTTTGGCCACAGAAAAAAAATATTTTCATTATTATAGATTCATTTTATAGTATATTTCATTTTTCTTGTTTTTTTTTTTTTTTAGTTTGAAAATATTATAATTTTAATTTTTAACCCCCTCCCCTCCCTTAATTTGGTTCGATTTCAACCAAAACCTAATCAGCCCTTAATCTCATTGCACCAAAACTAAATGTGAAATTTGTTTTGATATTCATAGTAGCTTTTACCTAGCTCGTCCACAAAAATTTGGTAACTCACAGACTAACAGACTAACTAACAGACTAACAGACTATTTAACAGATATTTTGACAAAACAGTTATTATCTCGAAAAACATAATTTTTTCGATATTCACTTATTAAGTCTTTTTTGTAGACCGAAATGCCATGGTTTCGCCCAATTTTTTTAATCAAGCTAATAATTTCAGCCGTTTTTGAGATATTTCGAAAAAACGAAGCAAAAAAACACTTTTTTCATGCAGGGTTACAATACTTGATCATACCCTGTATAGCAAAGTAAAAAATTTAAATTATTTCTTATAATACCACCACTTTGTAATCTTTATAATTTAGGTTGGATGACTATTATCTATTTATGGAAGGAGGGATATTTCTGCTGGCTTGAAATAAAAATCCCAGGTGAGATCTTGTGACAATTGTTTAAAAAAGTGATTTGCTTCTAGATATTCGATCGAAATTATATTCATATAAATCTATATAAAATCTACTATTTAAAATGAGTTTAGTTTTTTGAAAATTAATATTTTTTTTCTATAAATTCTCAATCAAGTTGATAAGGTCCCTCCATTTGTATCAATGTCGCTTTTTAGAGACGAGTTAAAAAAGTGATTTGTTCGAGATATTCTATCGAAATTATACTCATTTAAATCTATATAAAATCTACTATTTAAAATGAGTTTAATTTTTTGAAAATTAATATTTTATTTCTTCTATAAAAACTCAATCAAGTTGATAGTAGTCCTCCCTTATCATCAACTACCGATCTTAGAGAGGTTAAAAAATAATATTTTTGAGATATTCAAACAAAAATATACTCTTTTAACTAGGAGGCAAGTAAGAAAACTGAGAGGTAATTATTTAACCGTTAGTTAAGTAAGAAAAAAGCTAATTAAGTATGAAATCAACAAGGTAAGTATGTAAACAGCGAGTTAATTAGAAAAACGATGAGTTACGAAAACTGATAGTTAAGTAAGAAAACTGGTAGTTAAGTAAGAAAACTGATAGTTAAGCAAGAAAACTGATATTTAAGTAAGAAAACTGATAGTTTAGTAAGAAAACTGATAGTTAAGCAAGAAAACAGATATTTAAGTAAGAAAACTAATGGTTAAGTAAGAAAACAGATAGTTAAGTAAGAAAACTCATGTTTAAGTAAAAAACTGATGGTTAAGTAAGAAAACTGATAGTTTTTTATCTCAACTAGTTTCCAGGATATGAGGACATTATGGAGTTACACTGAAGTTTGATGATTTTTGTCACTCATTTAAACCTAATAATTGCAACTAAAATAAATTGACACGTTCTGATGTGACCCACTTGATTTTACCATACACTTCTGGTTGAATTTGGTACAAGAGACTATATTTTAATTTTTTGACTCTACAACCCTCCCACCCCATTTTGGGAGGTTAGTTAGTTAGTATTATTCCCCTTTTGACCCCTTTAGGGTCGAATTTCAAAAATCCTGAAACTAGTCTTTAGATATTTTAATTTAGTATTTTTATAAGTAAAAAGCAAGTAGATATTATAACGTCCTTAAGAGATATCGCATAATCAGTGAAAACACACTTTGCCCCCTTTGACCCCCTTAGGGGTCGAATTTCGAAAAATCCTTTCTTAGTGAGCCCCTATGTCATAGATGTAATATCCTCTCCAAATTTCATGTTTCTATGTCTAGTGGTTCTGGCTGTTTTGATGATGAGTGAGTGAGTGAGTAAGTGAGTGAGTGAGTGTATCGGGCAAATAATTATATATATATATAGATTTATATATAGAATTATTGCTAGGCTTGTTGATTTAGAAAAAATCGATATGGACATTTTTAAACAGGCTAATCAACTTCCCTTATATATACGATTTTAGAAAAATAATATAAGTATGTATAATATAATATAATATAAGATATTACGACCGTCAAAGAGAAAAGAACTGTAAGTGAAAACATCGTTTAAGTCTTTTTTGCGACACGGCTAATCAACTCTTAATTTCAATTGGATTAAAACTTATTAAAGAATATATGATACAGTAAACACGTTTTGGTGTAGCTGTTTAAAACTCAGATCGACCTCCATACGAGAATATGAAGAAATAAGAAATATTTACGCCAAAAAATTACCGAAACGTTTCTGTAATCTATTTTCATTGATTGATTTTTAAATGAAATTGACGCACGAAGAAGATGTAGCAATAATAAATCTCAAGAAAATAATAGATTTTCCGGAAAATAGATGTAGAGAGATGTTTTTGCATTCTGATTTGAAGGTCTGAGAATCTTAAGACACATGAAAATAAAGAAAAGATAATTTAAAAAATAAAGATTTTTTTCACGAAAATCAAATTTCCAATACTTCACGTTTCTAGTTGTTGTATAATAGTTAAATTAAGTTACGAGCATAATAAAAAAATAAAAATATATAAAAGAGTTTTCTTTAAAATGCGATTCTCTATTAAGAATATAGTATCCAAAATCCAAATATGATTTTTAAATACTTAAATACTACATTAAATAATAAGTGTTATAATACGGGGGTGGTTTGTCTTTCCCCTTCAATATCCATAGTTCAATTGATTCTAAAATATTAATGTATTTCGCGGAATTCCAATCCCGTGTACTGTGTTGGTTTTCTGGTCAAATAAAGACCAGCGCTTCTAGGGAGCTAACAGGAACTAAAAAATGCATTCGTTTAACTGGTTGCAGAGATACAGGCGCTCGGCATAACAAATCCAAACTAAAAACAAATACTTGTATAACTCTGTGTGAATTTTTAATAATCTTGGGACATTATTTAAAATAAATGAAAAAATATAAACAAATCGATTGTTCTTAATTAATTAATATAAAGAGAAATAGCTCTCAAATTAAAAAAAATATCAAAAAAATCTACATTTATTGCATTGATCCCAAAAACTTTGAAAGTAACGATTGTTATCTTACCTTGTAAAGTAAATTGGTTTTCCAATCCAATTAAAATACACTAGAAGGTTGTAATTAATTTGTAATTTCACAATGGATTGTCCAAACCCAAACATAACTCTCAGATCTGAAATTCAGCTCTTTGTAAAATTCTATTAATTAATTCTTATCCGGACCAGCAATGTGTTTGATGTTAAGGATCAAGCAGTGTCTGACAGACACTGCCTTATTAAAATTCGCTTAATTATTTAAGAGATTATGATAGTACAAGATAAATTAATTAACTAAAATAACACAAAGAAACAAAAAGGTTGTCCTTCTGCTTGATGCAAATAAACATACACACATATATATTGAGATGATATATCTGTATATATATTATTTATTTGTTTGAAACTATAGTCTCAAACAAATAAATAATATATATATACAGATATATCATCTCAATATATATGTGTGTATGTTTATTTGCATCAAGCAGAGGACAACCTCTTTGTTTCTCTTTGTGAATCAACAACTCTGCTACTCTCGGCAAAACAAAAACTTTTCAATTAACTAAAATAACACTTTCAATAAATGTTTTTTTATTTTATATTTATATACTATATATGCAAGTATCTATATTTTATAATTGTGCCTGAAGACACTAATTAAATTTTAAAAAAATGTTTTTTTTTCTTAATTATTAAATTTAATAAAAAATAAATTTTAAAATAAAAATTATCCTCCTTCATATGAAAATCGTTTGAAAATTATACTACAAGGTATTTCTGTCAGTATTGATATTACTATATATTATTTGGTTGAAGAAGTCAAAATTATATTGACAAAGCGTCCAAAAATAATAATTGAGTGATTGTCTAATTTATTTACAGAATTACAAATTCAAACTTTCTAAGACGTTTCAATAGTTACTCTATGGAATTGAAAGTTAAAATATACTTGACCGAATGTTTTCTACATTTGGTTCAATTCCGAATCAACTGTAGGGAAGGAGACAATAAAAGAGTGTGTCTTCTGCTGGAATTATAAATTTTATTTATTTATAACGAGACTATAGTTTCGAGGGCTTTGCCCTCTTCATCAGTCTATTACAATGTATTCACAGGAATTAATTTATGAATGAAAGTTTAAAAATCTTTCATGTGGTTAGGTTAAGAAAATATACAGTGTGGGTTCTTAACCTAACCACATGAAAGATTTTAAACTTTCATTCATAAATTAATTCCTGTGAATACATTGTAATAGACTGATGAAGAGGGCAAAGCCTCGAAACTATAGTCTCGTTATAAATAAATAAAATTTATAATTCCAGCAGAAGACACACTCTTTATTGTCTCCTTCAATATATAAAAATTCTGCTACTCTCGGCAAAACTTTCAATTCAACTGTAGGGAATTTTTTCAAATATTGAGTGAAAATAATATTTGAACTTATATATTTCTAACTTGAAATAATGATCTTAAATAAATTTTTATAATTTTTCTAACTAATATAACAAAGAATAATTGACATATCACTTGGTGATCCATCCGAATGTCTAGCGGGCTATACGCGAAATGACGTTGGATTGTAGCTAAGTGGATCACATCTTTTTTTTCTCTCTTGGTCCAGACTTAAGATTCCACAGACTTCAATAACATAATCCGCAGTAGTGTCGTGATAAAAATATCTTTTTCAAATAAGCGCGGTCAAAACAATTCTCATTGATATGTGAATTATTCTTTGTTATATTAGTTAGAAAAATTATAAAAATTTATTTAAAATATACTTGATGCAAATAAACATATACGTATATATTTAACGAATACAAATAAATATTTATATTCGTTATTATATATATGTATAATATATGTTTATTTGCATCAAGTAGAGGACACCCTCATTGATTTATCTTTATGAATCAACAACTCTGAAACTCTCAGCAAAATAATTTTTTTTTCAAATGTAAATTTAGCTGACTAATACCGGGTGTTAGTGATATTGTATTAAAGGAAGACTAAATGTTTAGGATAGAGTGACAAATAAGAGAAAAGTCTTTAAGTGAAAAATAAATTTATTGTAAACCAGGCAAGCAGAGTCTTCGACATGGATCAAAATTTAATTACAAAAGCCCTGAGAATTTTAACTAATCTATTGTCCTTGAAAATATATCTAGTCGAAGATCGACACCAGCAATCTTGAAAATGGGTGAATGTGTAATGTGAATAGATTTTAGAGACTCCAATACTTTAGTGTCAGCGTTTAGAGCCCACCAATCCCTAAGTAGAATTTGCATAACATGACACTTATACTGGTATTTGTTTTTTATAAAACTGTCCACACAGGTCGCTAACATTTAGCATTCTCCAATAGTCCACAGAACCTGATTCAGACAAAAAGGGTAGATGTGAACCAAATCTTAAGGTCGCTGCACACGAGACTTGTTTGAATAATTTTTTCTCTGCTTGCTCCCACTCAAAAGCATCCCCAGGACCAAGCCGCAAAATAGAACATGTATTATTTTTTAAATCAAGCAAGCGTGCCAGAAAGACAGCCAGCAGTGACGTCATTTCGACCCCGACAGGCCTCCAAATTGAAAACCAGAGCTCCCACCAAAAAACATCAGGTACAAGAAAAAGCCTCGTGTGCAGCTGGCTTTAATTGCTTATTTTTCCATCTCTAAGAAGAGTAGACGTGAGTGTAAAATCATGAGAGCTGAGAAAGAAAATGGTTTCTGAATCTGAACTAATAAACCCCTCCTAAATATATCCTAAATTCATCCTAAATTAATCAATCAGCTTCCCACGATTATTCCTAATTGTAAGTACCTTGTATGAACAAATTAAGGCCGTCCAATATTAATATTACTCTGTATTGCAATGATCAAGACATCATCAAACATCGTAACGCAGTTTAAATCTTATCCTACCGAAGATAAAATATGGAACAGAAATTTGATTTGCATCACTTAGAATAAATTATTTTAAAGGATAGCAATAAATTAGCTTAGAATAGAATAATTTTACCATAAAACAAGATAATTTATTCCATGGTGCTATGATCTCTGTCAGGTAAGTTTTAAGAAGGCTCTACGCCTGAAATTTTCTATAAATCATTCGATTCCAATAGAACACAAGCTGAGGGAAAGACTTTCTGGCATCTTATATATTCTATACGATATATGTTGCAACTTTTAGGGTTCTTTATTAATCGTTGAGCTTCCACTAGCTTAGCGACTAGAGCAGCGACTCTCGACTTTTTTTATCAATTTAAATTTATTATCAAATTCAAAATTGTCAGCGCCACAGTCAGAAAAAATTTATTTATCTATTTTCGAAGAAAAAAATAAACATTTTTTTTAACAAAGAAAAAGGTGATTTTTACAAACCACAAGACTTTCACTTACTACGCTTTATTAAATCAGAGACATTAAAGTCCGTGCATAGATTGTATTTGAAAAAATCTCCTTTGGTGAGTTTTTAAGTGTATCATTGAAGTGTATTATTTTTAGTCAAAGGTGAGTGAATATTCTGAAATGTTTTATATGTATATTCTTGTTTGTCATATAATTGTCTATAATTAGGGATGGTCGATTAAATTTTAATTCGACTATTAATTTTGTGAAGTGACATTTTTTATGCAACATGTTTAGTTCCTAATATGCGATACCACGTATTGCCTTTAATATGCGACAGTATCTCATAATAGGCAACCATGCTCTTTATTAGGAAATCTTATCATTTTGAATTAATAGGCAGTATATCCCTCAGATAAATGGCATCTAGTAGTTAAATTCTCTTTTAGAATTGATGTATTTAACATGTTTTAGTACTATCTTGGCACTATCCCATATTAGGAAACCTTTTTTAAATTTCGCAGATTTGTAAACATTTTTATTTTTTGAGATAACTTTGTAGTGCTTTTGAGTTTTGCAAATTTGATCGATTTCTAATGATTTACACATATCACATGTACATTAGATATAATAATAATAATGCACACCATAATAATTTTTATTATTTTAAAAAGTGTGTCTCATATTAGGGACCTTTCCGCTACAATAAATTAGCGAAACGTTGCGATTGGTCTTATGATTTAACACGGTGTTTAATTGTTTCCTTTTTTCTTCTAATTTATTATATCTAATACTGAATATAGAACTGAACAATAATAATGATTTGTATTATATTTCGAAGATTTTTGGTGTGGGTGTAAAAAGAAATATCGATTTAATTTGGTCCACTTTAATCTCTACCTTTGTCCGAAATTTGAATTCAATCAGTTGGCTGGAATGTTATCCATGCTCTGTCCAATATTTCTTATCAATGCAAGAGAAAGTAAAATTGTAAATGCGGTTGGCTGGAATTAGTGCATTCCATTCTTCACTCGGTTTGTCATGTCGATATAATCGATATTTGAGATTTGGAACTACGAAATCGAGGTGTGGCTGGAGGAAAAATTGCCTCGGGGGTTCCCGGGACGGGGAAGGTCATGAGATTGGAGTTAAGATGTGCGAGCCTTTTCTCGAGCTCGTTTCATCTGCATAATTGACATTTTTCATCCGTGGGCCATTCGACAAGCGAAAATATGCCTTGCAGCGGTTCAGAAAAACACTCCAAAATGGGGGGAGGAGGGGTGGAAAACCTGCGTTCAACTGCAGCAGAGAGAATATTTTGAAAAATAACACTCGTAAAGTGAGAAAATAATATTGACGATATTTCTTAACAGAGCTGTTAAAAGGAAATTTAACGAAAGCATGCGAATAAGCCAATGAAAATATCTCATTTAAACTTGAAAATGACTTGGAGCGAGCGCTGACAGCTTTGAAACTAGTCTCATTATGCTGTTTGAAAATCATAGAGACAACAGTTTTTTACTTTCTCGCTTGATACAGCCAAAGTTTCAAGATTGGAATATATGAAAATACCTTAGGAGAGTTTAATATTAAATCAAAAACAAAAAATTTACTAAGTTCTGAATAAATAGAAACAAGAGAGAAGGGCGGTATTGTATTAGAGAATAATCGAAAACATTTCTATTAACATTTTACATAAATTATCAATAAATAAATTAGCAGAAAATCTTAAAAAATCCACTTAACAAAGCTATTATTAAATTAAAAGTTTATTTTTGCAGAGAGTAGCAGAATTTTTAAAAATTAAAGGAGTTAATAAAAAGTGTGTCTTCTGCTGGAAATTTTTTTTAAAATTTATTTATAATGAGACTATAGTTAAGAACCTACTTTCACACATGGATTCCTGTGAATCAATTGTAATAGACTGATGAAGAGGGTAAAGCCCTAGAAATTATAGTCTTGTTATAAATAAATTAAAAAAATTATTTTTCCAGCAGAAGACACTTTTTGATTGTCTCCTTTAAAGCTATTATTGAATCATAAATGAGTCAGGGGCGACCGCAGAAAAATTTTCACAGGGGGCAAAGTTTTGGGACAAATAATTAAAGTAGTAAATTTTGTGGTTTTTTTTTTACAAGTACAACTAATGGCCGGGCCGAAAGTCAGGTCTGTTAGGGAATTTTTTTAATCGATCCCAGGGGGGCAGGTGCACCCTCTTGCCCCCCCCCTGCAAACTCTCATGGATAGGGACATAAAAAATCAGCTATATTTGACACGCCAGTTCATATTAATAAATACACTAGGGACTTTTATAAAACAATCTTTAAACGTTTAATTAAGTCCTAACTTTTTGGGAGAATTTCCCTTTATCAATGGAAAATTTTCAATTAAAATCGAAAAAAGTTTTTTTTTTTTAAGACTCAAGAGTGCTTTTTGAGCCTTAGAAAAACTAACTTTTTTTCTTTTTTCTATTTTAATTGAAAATTTTCCATTGATAAAGATAAAATATTTATCATTAACTTAACTAAGTTAAACAAACCACCATAACCATTTTTTTGCAACTTGTGACACTTTTCTTGTATAATATTTTCTTAAATGAAGTGAATAAATCAAGAAAAATGTCACAACTTAAAATAATACAAAGACCAGATTCGTATACATTTTCGAAATGGAATTACCTTATCAATGAAAAATACAAACTATGTCGTTTTTCTTGAAATAAATCTTTGAAAATCCTTTATTTACGAGTAGGTGTAATTCAAAATGTGTCGTTTTCTTTAAAACTATGATATATACACTACAAGTGGATAGGCACAACTAAAATAGTGATGTTTTTCCTGATCGGGAGACTTCAATTCCAGCGCAGCGGCAAAGTGACACATGGTCTCTACAGAGTATTTTATCAACTATCTTTATCTCAATTTGTCCGATAAAATTAGATATTTTTTGAACATTTTACATTATTTAACTAAAAAAGGAGAATTTTTGAGTTATGTCACTTTTCTTTTACACCGGCGATATATATATATAAGAATAACATGGGCACTTGCACCTCCCTGTCGCGAAAGAAATTACACAGAAAAAGATTAAGAATTGATTTGAATTTGATATTAATTTAATTGACATAACATAAATGTCTAATATTATATGCCTACCTATAATTATAAGGACGCACTATTATAAATTATATTTTATCATATTAGTTAATAGTATTGGAGTAATTTTTGGAGACGGACTGATAAGTGAATTAAGTGGATATCGATGAGGCAGTCCAAAAAAAGAAGAAGATAATTTACACTATCTTTTTATTCATAAAACCGATGTTTCGGAGGCTATTCCCTCCTTCTTCAGGGTTTTGAAAAGTCAGTGAAGGAAATCCAATGCGGCATTCCCCTCTGTCTCCTCTTTCAGTGCCAGTAACAATAATATCTTGTATTTCATTCTCAGCAGAATTATAATGTAATAATTTATTTATTATTATTATTATTATTACATTATAATTCTGCTGAGAATGAAATACAAGATATTATTGTTACTGCCACTGAAAGAGGAGACAGAGGGGAATGCCGCATTGGATTTCCTTCACTGAGTTTTCAAGGCCCTGAAGAGGGAGGGAATAGCCTCCGAATCGTCGGTTTTATGAATAGAAAGATAGTGTAAATTATCTTCTTCTTTTTTTTGGACTGCCTCATCGATATCCACTTAGTTAATAGTATAGTTCGTAGATCCAGATGCATCCCCCTGAAAATAATCCTGCCAGAGCCCATGTATACAAGTATGTATATATTTATTTGCATTTATCAGAGGACAACCTTAATGATTCTCTTATGAAATAATCATGCATGAAAATATCTTTTTTTCTTGTTTCATATTATACTTTCTTAATTACGATAAGAAAAAAATATTGAAAATTTTAGAATTAATTCAATACTTTAGCCGGACCGACAGTGAAGGTGAAGGAAATCAATTCGTTGTAAACAATTGCAACATCGTATTTTAATCTTTAGATTGAACACGTTCTATGTGGTAAAAAAGTCAACAAGCTGCATGAAATCTCACCTTTCCATCAAATATCGAAAATAGCAAAGGAAATGAATATTTTTGAATGGGAAGGTCGAGGCGAGAGGCCACCATATCCTCGGACTCAACAACTGGAGGGGGTTATCTTTTCAGTTCAGATCATTTTCTGTCCTCAGCAGGGGACGTCTCCGACGGATCAGAACAGCAGATGGTGTCAGATAATTAGTCGATTTATCATCAGTCTTTTTACTTAAAATATTTTATCTGTTATTTATTATGAGTTCAAATACCCATTTGGATGTTTACGTTTTGTTGTAATAGTGAGATGGTCACATTACAAAGAGAGAAAGCATCCAATGGAGAAATTTGAATCCATGAGAAATAACAGATAAAATATTTGTAAGTAAAAAGACTGATGATAAAGGTCAAACCTTTGAAACTATACTCTCTAACAAATAATAATTAAATATATATAGAAAATCATAGATTGGCATCTATTAGATCCGATGGATTGGATTATTTTTAATTATGTCAGAAGGATTGTTTTTCACCCCTTCGGGAATCGAACCCGAGAGCCAGTAACAGCAATCCTGGCCATTTGGCTACCCTGTGTGGTGCGAACCCCTCTGACTTATATAAACAAGTTAAATATTTTACTCAAAGATTTAAATCTTAATTTGTAAAATTTCGAAAAACACATAGCCATGCCATAGTTTAAATAAAGGTGGTTGAGTGTTTCGAATTTTTAAGATTTACCATCGGATCTAATAAATAACGCTCTCTTTGGTTATGATTTTCTAAGAAAATTTAAATCTATTGCTGTCGGCAACTTGAAATCTCTTATATTCTTATAGGAAAAGACATTCCATTGCCCTTCGAATTTTGAATCTCTTCAAATTTCGAAACACTCAACCACCTTTTTTTTTTATTTTATTCGATATTCGAGAGTTATCCCAGTTACAATATACATTTTTATACAATAAATACATACATACAATTTTAACTATATGACATGACACTGTTTAAATTTAGAATAACTAGATCGCGAAATTTTACAAATTAAGATTTAAATCTTTGAGTAAAATATTTAACTCGTTTACATAAGTCAGAGGGGTTCGAACCTCATAGGGTAGCCAAATGCCCGGATTGTTGTTACTGGATCCCGGGTTCGATCCCCGAAGGTGTGAAAAACAATCCATCTGACATAATTAAAAATAATCCATTCCATCGGATCTAATAGATGACACAATCTGAAAAATTTTCAATATCCACGCGATACTGATCCCATGAAAAATAATATTTATAATTAAAAAGACTGATGATGAGGGCCAACCTTCGAAACTATAGTCTCAAACAAATAAATAATATATATACAGATATAGGGGAATCGGATTAGCCGAGAGCTTAAGACACTAGCCTTCTAAGCAGGAGTCCCGGGTTCGAATCCGAGTCCCTGCATTGATATTTGACCGGCTATAATCTGATTCCTAGTCACCAATCCGTCTGGCAAGCGTGGTGACTTAATGCCAACCCCTTCCATTTGATGGAAGAGGCCTATATTCAGGAGTGGATTGTCGCTATCGACAGGCTAATGATGATGATGATGATGATACAGATATATAATTTCCATATATATATATGTGTGTATGTTTAATTGCATCAAACAGAGGACAACCTCTTTGTTTCTCTTTAAGAATCAACAACTCTGCTACTCTCGGCAAAATAAAAACTTTTCAATTAAAATATTTATAATTAACAGGACTGATGATGAAGGTCAAACGCTCAAAACTTTAGTCCCTAACAAATTAATTATATTTATATATTATTGTAGGTATATATTTTCATAATATATGTGTATATGATTATTTGCACCAAGCAGAGGACAACCCCATTGATTTTGTTTATGAATTAACAATTATTCTTTTCTCGGCAAATAAAATTTTTTTCTGATAGCAGTTTCTATTGTATTGTGAATGAAATGGTTGCCTAAAAGAAATTAATTTCTGAAAAATTTGAAACATTTGTAATAAATTCAATATTCTGATCAATCAGCGATTCTTGTTCTCTACTCCTATCGAGTAAACTTCATTGCTACTATTTAATTATAAAGGCAACTAAAAGAAAATTATATGAATAATTTTTCTAATTTTTAAGAAAGTTTTTTTTCTCCTTGAAGTAAATAAACAAATCGACAAAATAAAGTTTTATTTATATTTAAATCAATAAACCTTTAATTAAAAAGAAACTTTATTTTATCTAAAGTATTTGTTTACTGTATTTACTTCAATGAGAAAAAACTTTCTTAAAAATTAGTTAATCTCTCCTAAAAACCATCTTTATAATAAAAATATTTCTTTTATTTAGTTTTTACTTCAGTAAAGTGCTATTGAATATTTTTTCTTTACTCCTTTATATCTAAATGAGTACTGACTAGTTCAAGTCAACGGATCTTTTTAGAATAACTGAAATTATTAATAATTTCCAGGGAGATAGGGAGAGAGCATATGGCTAGAAAAGTGTCGTCTGCATACGTCATCGCTGACTCACAGTCCGCCATCTTGGATCTTTCAAAACATTGAGATTTCCATATGGTCCTATACTAAAATATATATCATTTTACCTTCGATTTTCAAAATTATAAGGTCACCTAAATAAAAAAACTAATAAAAGAACTATTTTAAATTATAGTTTTTTGATTTTTACAGATATCTAGAGAAAATTGAAATTAATTAAAATTATTAATTATTAAAATTATTTCACATTAAAATAAGATGAATATACACAAAATAGTCATAGGAACATATACTGTATTTTATATTAAAGAAAAACGTGCTTATATGAGAGTATTAGCTCTTTGTTAAACATGTATTTCCCATTTGATAACGTTATGTTTGGCAATGTTTTGAACTATGCAAGATGGCGGTCGAGCTTCTTCTTCCCCGCTTCAGGAGGCAATTTCCTCTCCTAAGTTCTAAGCTTACAAGCACCACCTATCTCCCTGATAATTTCTAATAGAATAAATTGGTTTAGACCTGCCTTTTGAACCCTTGCAGGTTCACAGATGTCTATAGATAACAAAAAGAGAATAAAGATTCTTCTATGCATGGGCTTTTTAGAAAATAAATATCCCATTTGAATTACTAGGTACGCCCGGAAGACAGGTAAACGAAAAGTCCTTGAAAGTTCGTTCTTGTGCTCAAATATTTCCAATGTGGAGAAATGATTAGATTTTGGGCTTTCTAGTTTTAGAACTCGTGGTTCAAAAATTTGGAAAACATCTTCTCCATTCGAGCTAAGGCATTGCAAGGATGCCGATTACAAGTCCAGACCTGTTTTAGAGTAGTAGAAATTAATGTTTTAATTTCTATTATTCTAGGAATGGCCTTTTGACTATTTTTTAAATCGAAATGAAAAATCGATTTAGATATTTATAATTTCAAAGAGGAAGAAGGACTTTGTGGAATGTCGGAGGAAAAGAAGGCCTTATAAGGTAGATGATGAGACCCACATTAAGACACTGCGATCGCTTAGGGATATTTTAGAGTGGGAAATGGGAAAGAAAAGGGGAAGACCTAGACCAGAATATTTCTACCAGATAATTATGGATATGGGATGTGGGTCTAACGGAAGTCAAGAGTTATAAAGTTATCAGAGTTCCATCTGGAGACGGATGATTGCATCATACCTGACTTAGGACTGTGTACCTACTCATTGATGATCATAATTTAAAATTATTAATTCACCGAAACTGAATGTATAAACTGAGTCATAAAAGTTTCACTGTATACTAAAGAGTAATGATATACTATTTGAAAACTTGTTGCCATCAGTCGACTTCCTTATCATTGTCGAATTTATTAATTTATAGCCATTGGAAACGAGTCTGTTTAAATAAAGCTTTAGTTCCTGTGAATCCAAATATTATTTACTAGTCTACATCTTCGAACATATATGTCAGCTCCTACCTATAAACTTTCCTCATGAAGTGTCCATAATTCTGGTTTTTGAGAAAAAAATAAGAATTAAATTAATATAAATACACGGTGGGTCATAAAGATCTACCACATTTTGAAGAAGTATAAAAATGAAAAACTTAGCTAGAAAAAAATTGAATATATTTTTGAAAAGAACATAAAATAAATTATGAACATTATTAGACAAAGGGGTGGGGGGGGGCGGGGTCAAAAATGAAAATTCTAACCCTCTCGACCAAACTCAACCAAATCTTTGTATACATATTCAAGTGGGCCCCAAAAAGGCTAGAAATGCAAAAACTGACCAAATTTTATATACATAGTTTGGTCCATTTTGGATGGTTAGTTTTTGGATTCCTAGCCTTCTGGAGGTCCACAGAGTATGTATACATGTAAATTTTATGTATATTTTATACCTCTTCAAAATGTGTAGACAATCATTTTTGTTATTTAATTTCGATCATTTCTAAAATTAAACTTTTTTCCAAGTTATGTTCTTTATCTAAGATTTTTGGATTAGAAAAGTCCAAATTGTGTTTAAAGTTAGTATATATAATGGTTAGCCAGCATTGTATAATATATTTATAATATAATATAATTTAATTTACATACATATTTTGTATCAAATTTTTATTTGTTCTTGTAAAATCTTGATTTCGAAAAAGGGCAAATGTTAAGTGAAAGTCGTGCGGTTAATATTTTCTTATATAAATAAATTTTGACATTCCACCATCCAAAAATGATATAATTGATCTGCAGCATATTTCTATTCGAGAGCAAATTTACTGCCCGATTTAATAGAATTCTATATGTTTAGAGGTGAGTTGGCTTAGTTGAGTCCGCATTTCACTTTCAGGTCTCGCCGCATTAATAGTCCAGTGTCTTGATTTATACGTAAAATAAAATTTAATCGGAGCCTTAGGCGAGTAATTTCTCGTATCTGTTTCCCGGATCAGCTTGAGGATGCTCTCATTTGGTGATAACTCACTTGAAGCACGCTTGTAGTTAATTATGTGCAATGAACTGTCAGTCTCGAATCTAGAACAGAGTACACCAGAGGATAAGATTAGTTTTGAGGGTTCAAGAAGGCTGTCAAAAATGATTATCCTCCATGACAGAAATGAGTGAAATATGACCCTGAGGGATCTTCTAAACGTTGATGGACCAGCACTTTTCTAGTTCTGCTTTCATTATTTTGAGTTGAAAACAGTCTAAGGATAAAATAATAATAAAAAAAATACTCTGGAGTTAATTGTGCACACTAGTTAACTTTCATAATACAAAAATAATTTTATAATGAAATAAAAATAAGCTGACGTGTTCTGATGTGGCCATCACTCGACTTTACTGATACAACCTCGGCCCCTCACTTATATTTAATCAAGTTATTTATAATCATTTAGGAGGGTGGTATTTACATTTTTGAGACTATGGGCGGCTGCATGTAGAAGTAAAAATTTATTATTCCAGCAGAAGACACACTCTTAAAGTTGTATCATTGTTTTTTATAAACAACTCTATTCATTAATTAATATGGAAAAATTAAACCTATTTCAAGACTCAGTATATGAATATCTATACCAATATTATGAAATGGCTAAAATTTCAGCAAATATTCTCAATGAAAAAATTATGTTTTCTTCATTATTGAACAAGAAGTTCTAAACTAGAGACCAAAATCTAATCAGTTTTCCAGATTGAAAAATATAAGCATTTTGATACTAGAACATACTTTTGCAATTTCCATTTTTTAGCTATCGTGGGTAAAAACGAATAAATAGAGATAAAAATTATATGAAGAATTTCTAGATAGGATTAGAGAAAATAGATCATTGTGGAAGAATCTGGGTGAAAATATTGATAGGGCACACGATGAGATATGCACAGCAAATTACTAAAGGTCAAAGAGGTCTTTTTTGAAGTTTCATTGGCTACTAAATTGCTTTAAATGAATATAGTTTCTACAATCGTTATCATTTCACTAATTCAACACGTTGAATTCAAAATTTTAATTAAATATCTCATAAAATGCATTTTTTAAAAATTAAATTAGGCTCTAGTTTTAGAAATTAAATATTTAATTTGTAAAAGCTATTTCATAATTCGTCTCAGAGTTTTATATATATATATATATATATATATATATATATATATATATATATATATATATATATATATAATACATTCTCAGCTCTAGTACAATCAGTGGCGGATTAAGATAATATAGACCTAGCGCAATAAAAATTATACCCCGGATACAAATGTACTTCTACGTGCCGAGCGATGCACGGTAACCCCTGACCCCCCCCCTCCCCGAAATCCACACACCTCGCTCCCACCACTGCACCCGCACTCCGCCCCACCCCACCCAGCCCCAACCGCGCCTCCGGATCCCCCGCAACTGGACCCCACCTCCTGCACCTCCCACATCCATCCGACCCCAGTTTTTGCATTTCTAGCTTTCTAGTGGTCTACATATATTATATGTATATTTGTTTACTCGTACACCAATTTGGCTACATTTGTTCATATTGGCAAACATTATAAAAAAATAAATAGGAAAATAATAAAAAAAAAATATTAATCATATAGGATCTGAAATAAAAACAAAATTAAATAAGATTTGGTTCCAAGTTATATATAAAAAGCCACTTCAACCACTTTATTTGTAAACACACCTGTAATATTATGATTTAGACACCTGTTAATTAAAAACAAACAAAAAATTCCTTATTT
>JALMQS010000153.1:36082685-36095185 GCA_024734495.1 Forficula auricularia | reverse complement strand
ATACATTTTATGAATCGAACTCGATGGATCTTACTTAGTACGTTTGGCGGGTACGCTCGCTTATATAGTTTGTTTAGCATTCCGACTTCAAAAAGTGATTTCATGTTAATATTTCGTCGTTTAGTTGAAACTAAATTAGGTAATAATTTTATACCTTTTAGTGTATTTTATTTTATTTTTGAGTTCTTATTATATTATTTGTTGCATTTAATTTTTTTGAAGTCGGTTTTATTTTAATTTTTATAAAAATTATTATTATTTTCTCTTTTTAGTGACGTTATTAATAGTGACTTAATATAGTACCATGCATGCATCTCGTAAGAGAAAGCGTCGGGCAAACTAATCAGAAAATGATAATAAAATTCAATATAGAAATTCTCTCGAAACGTTTACGGGTTTTAAATGAATGTTTTAAGATTTTTTTTTATAAAAGATTTTATTTATTATAATTTCGATTATTTGGTCATAAGCGTTGCAGATTTACGTTATTTCGTCATTGATCTTATCATCAGAACTTGACCAAAATAATATGGGACGACCCTAAGGTAGCCCCTTCCCAATAAAACAAGAATCATCTAAATCAGTCCACGTGGCAAAAAGTTCTCGCTGAACATACATAAAATAAATAAATAAATAAATAGTTAGATATCTTGACTATATTGGTGCTATACTGATCCAAAGGCAGAAAGAATTATTAAAATCGGTTTATAAACAAAGAAGCTCTGCTTGAACAAACATGATAAAAAATGTCCAATACGAATTAAATTTATATTTTTACCAATCGGAAACTATACTAGACTCAATGCAAAAAAACCCCATCCAAATCGGTTCACAATTGACGAAATTATCAGGTAACATAGACACACACAAAAAAAAAAATTCAGTCGAATTGAGAATCTCCTCCTTTTTTGAAGTCGGTTAAAAACTAAAATGAAAAAAATTATTTATAGTATAATAAGAGTGTGGTGACTGTAAACATAAGCATGCGCGTAGTTGAGGGTATGTGTTCATTTGGTCATGGACGTAGAGAGGCGCGAATAATATATAATCGAATATTATAATATTCACATATGATATTATGAATTATCTAATTCGGTATATTTTCAGGGAGATATATTATTAATACGGGACACGGGGCTTTAATTCGGGACGAATGGTCACCCTAATTATGGGTGGTGTATCTTCTTAGTGTAACGTCATATTGGATCAATATTAATAAAAAATATATACAAATCTAAGCCAAGCTGAGTTGGGGTGTAGCGTAACTAATATCCACGGCGAGGAAACCAAGTTCCATTAACACAAAAATTCTCAAATTTAACCGTCAATTATAAAAACAAAAAACTACATTGTTACCAACTGAACAAAACCGACTTTTCTCTTTGAGTTCATTAAAAATGAAACAGAGTGAGAGTATGGTTTCGAAAAATACACTTTTTACCTTATCATACAGGGTATGGTCAAGTATTGTAAACTTGCATGAAAAAAGTGTTTTTTTCCTTCTTTTTTCGAAATATCTCAAAAACGGCTGAAACTATTTTGATTAAAAAAAAATTGAGCGAAACCTTAGCATTTCGCTCTACAAAAAAGCTCTAATAAGTGAACATCAAAAAATTATATTTCTCGAGATAATAATTATTTTGTCAAAATGTCTGTTAGTCTGTCTGGTTGTCTGTGCGTTACCAAATTATTATGGACGAGCTAGCTCAAAAACTATTGTGAATATCAAAACCAAATTTAACACGTAGTTTTGGTCCATTGAGATTAAGAGCTGATTAGATTTTGGTGCATATCGGCCTAAAATTAAGGGGGGTGGAGGGGAGGTTAAGAATTTAAAATCTAGCAAACTCAACCAAATTTTGTATACATAATCAGTGGACCCCCAGAAGTCTAAAAATTCAAAAACTAACCGCCCAAAATAGGTGGGGGGAGGGTAAAATCAAAAATGAAAATCTTGCCCATTTACCATACTCAACTAAATTTTGAGTACATAATTTTAGGGGCCAGATTGATATGGTAAAGTCAAGTGGATGGCCACATCAGAACTTATCAGCTTATTAGGTATAACATAATCTGATTCAAATTTAAATTTTCATTTGAATTACTTTTACATTTTTTATATATTGTTTTACTGATTAAACATATAATCTACCTAGGTAATTTAATAAAAAAAAAAATTCTGAATATTTTATTTGTTTAAAAATAAAGAAATGTTTTCTAATGATAAAGAAATAAGTGGAGTATGAAACTTTGATTTCAAATTACGATAGGTAATGAATGTTTTCCCAATCTAGAGTGTATTTATTTTTAACACAAATACTTTTTCGAAAGATAACTAGATCATCTTCATAATTAATCTACGAAACCAGATTTGGTTATGATATATCGGGAATATTTATCGGGGAAAAAAAATATAAAAATATACGATAAATTTGCCATTATCTTCAATATTAGTATGATAACACTACGGAAAAAAATCAATCATGTCAATAAATAAACCTTATCAATAAATTTTATTTGCAACGAAAGATAGAGGGACTTGTAGAACTTTTAATTGAAAGTAATGGAAGGCAGCCCAGGGGTAGTGAAGAAAGTAAAAATTTACACATACCAAATAAGATGTAATTTATTGGATTACTTCTTCCTTTCCTTTCAAACCGAATTTTAGGAGGATTCTTCCCTCCTTCTTGAGGGTTTCAAGGAGTAATTTAAGAAAACAAATGAAATGCTTCCTTAGGGACTGGTAGAACATTTAATTGAAAGTAATGGAAGGCAGCCCAGGGGTAGTGAAGAAAGTAAAAATTTACACATACCAAATAAGATGTAATTTATTGGATTCCTTCTTCCTTTCCTTTCAAACCGAATTTTAGGAGGATTCTTCCCTCCTTCTTGAGGGTTTCAAGGAGTAATTTAAGAAAACAAATGAAATGCTTCCTTAGGGACTGGTAGAACTTTTAATTGAAAGTAATGGAAGGCAGCCCAGGGGTAGTGAAGAAAGTAAAAATTTACACATACCAAATAAGATGTAATTTATTGGATTCCTTCTTCCTTTCCTTTCAAACCGAATTTTAGGAGGATTCTTCCGTCCTTCTTGAGGGTTTCAAGGAGTAATTTAAGAAAACAAATGAAATGCTTCCTTAGGGACTGGTAGAACATTTAATTGAAAGTAATGGAAGGCAGCCCAGGGGTAGTGAAGAAAGTAAAAATTTACACATACCAAATAAGATGTAATTTATTGGATTCCTTCTTCCTTTCCTTTCAAACCGAATTTTAGGAGGATTCTTCCCTCCTTCTTGAGGGTTTCAAGGGGTAATTAAGGAAAACAAATGAAATGCTTCCTTCCTCTCTCCACAGCAGTGTTTAAAAAGTGTGTAAAAAAATTGTTTTTCTATGCTTCTGCTAAGGAAGAAAAAGTTTTAAAAACTGCTGTAGAGAGAGGAAGGAAGCATTTTATTTGTTTCCTTCATTGACCTCTTGAAACCCTGAAGAAGGAGGGAAGAATCCTCCGAAAGGTCGGTTTGAGAGGAAAAGAGGAAGGAATCCAATAAATTACACCTTATATGTGTTAATTTTTTCTTTCCTTACTACCCCTGGGCAGCCTTCCATTACTTTTCAATAAACATTATTACTCTAATCAAAGAATATTAAATAATAGAGTAAGTAAAGATAAAAGTAAATAAATATTATATGCAATATTCATTTACTATGAGTTAAGGTTTCTTGGTCACTTGTTTCACATTAAAATCTTTAACTCAGAGTAAATGAATATTGCATATAATATTTATTTACTTTTATCTTTATTAAAGATGTTTCACCTTGCACCTACACCACAATCTCTACTAATTAATAGCGAAGAATTAAGGCGTCAGTAGAGAAGCGTGTTTGACTGCCACGTGTGTTTGCTTAAGATGGAGTCCCCGATTGAGTTTCGTTAAGTAAATTTCCAGCTTGAAATTTCAAATTAAGGACGTTTTAGTTTTTAACTTTCTTCAGGTTTTAAGATTGGAGATTGAATTATTTAATTTTTTTGAACCACCCATATTTTTCTGACCTTGAAGTCACCTGGTGCGCCGTGAGGCAAAGGAAGCCTGCCTGCCGGACGGCCCTAGCATAGATTCACTCCAAAAAATGTCGTTGCTCATTGAGTTGAGATTATCTGAAATGCAAAAGCCTGGATCCTAAATTTTCTCCCCGGGACCCCCCACAAAAGCGCAAATTCCTGATAATCCTTATTTAAGATTTAAAAAATAAAAATGGAGGCGAATCAATATTTAATATTGATAATACCTACCTATAATAATTATTATTATCATTTCCGTCCAGAATTTGTATTAATTTGAAAGTTAATAATAGGAAAATAAGGACACTTTTTTATGTGTAACTTTTTTATTTATCAGCGGCAATGTTTCGTCAACTTTGCCGACTTCTTCAGAGTTTTAAATAGTCATACCATACATTCGTTTAAAACCCTCATCTGAACCTCAAAAAAAACAACAAATATTATCCTTGCGCATGTGGAATTTCAATGTATTTTGTTTGAAAACATCATTTTTGTCATTCCAATTATGTTTTTTTCTTAAAATATTTTAAAGAAATTTTCATTAAATTGCGAAATACATTTATAAACATAAATTTTTATTACTATATTTCTAAACTAAACCCGTTTTGATATCTTTTCTGGTTTAAGAGATCTTGAAAAACTCTGAAAATATATTTTGGAGCCCTTTCCCCACTTTAGGGTTCGAATTTCAAAAAAAACCTTATTAGCACACCCATAAATCGTTGAAAGAATCTTTCTAGGTCAAGCGGCTTAGGCTGTGATTTGATAGATGAATGTAACACCACCTTCTCTTTTTATATATATTAACAATTACATTAGATAAAACAGAAATAACATAAATAGAATGAGGCAACACTGTTTTTAAAACAACAAAATAGAATCCTTTTTCTTATTGATCTTTACATTTTTTTTTTTTAATTTGAAATTTCTATATGTAAAGATCAATAAGGAAAAGGATTCTATTCTGTTGTTTTAAAAACAGTGTTTCTTCATTCTATTTGTGTTGTTTCTGTTTTATCTGATGTAATTGTTAATATTAATGTAATGATGCTAGACCGGTTTTATTATATTTTAGACAATTTTCGATGCTCTTTTACTCGGTCTTTAAATTTTTATAGGATTGTTTGTTTGAAGAAATTGTTAAGTGGGTTTGTTTAAAATTCCCGCCTCTTACTTGATATGAAATTTGCAATGAAAAGAGATGAATTGAATGGATTGATAATATTTGATTGACAATAGTGAAATTATCTTCATGATTGTGTATGATTTGGATTTAAAAAATATTAGAAAAGTCATCATCTAATATATATATATATTTTCTGTCAAAAGAAAGAAAAAGGATTGTTGTGAGGTGACGAAAATTTGTATTGTTGTTCTGTAGTCAGATGAAGGGAAGGAATAGGCGATGCGAGAGGTAAAGTGGTTGATGTATATTTTATATTATTGTTAACTTGAAGTATGTAAAAACTTTGTAAAAAATTATTTTAAGGTTCTGATGAAGGCAGAGAATGCCGAAACGATGGGAAAAAAATTGGCCACCATTGTAAACTAAAATAAAAATACCTCTTAAAATAAATAAAAATTATATTCTTTATTTATTCATATACTCACTGTCCATCCAGAGAATTTAAAGACCAGGTAAAAGAGAATCGAAAATTGTTTAAAATGTAACTGTTAATATAAAGAAAAGAAAGAAAAATTGTTTATGTTTATCTGTCAAATATTTTTTCAAATTTGTGTTTCTAATGGTCTTCAATGGTAACGAAGATAAAAAGAAAATTTAGACTAATGTGTGACATGACTATTTGAAGCCCTGAAGAAGTCGGTAAAGTCGACGAAACGTTGGCTGATAAATAAAAAAGTCACATATAAAAACTTGTTCTTATTTTCCGATTATAAACTTTCAAAAAAAACCTATAATAATATATAATAAATATTTAATTAATATGAATCAATCATTTAATAGAAAATCATTAATTTTTGTTTTCGATCAATTGCAAAGAAACACAAAAACACGAACCTATACTATATATGCCTAAAATTCAATATATAGGTTCTTATTCTGTCTCCTATGATATCTAATCTATAAAATGAATTTAGAAAAGTTTTCAAACTAAATGTAATTTATTTTAGTGATAGAATTTTTTTAAACTGCTAGGCATTTTTTATATAACATTTTATAGAGAAAATAGGGGCAGGTTCGAGGGGGGGGGTCTGCCATGTAGAACAAGCGCCATATAATGACATTAAAAGAGATTAAAGCAAATTTTTTTTTTCAAACGGAAACACGATGTTCACAACGAGAAAATTTCACGCCAAACTGACTGACCGCTTTCAAACGCTACCCGGAACCCTTTCAATCACGTGACACGACATGTTCTCTCAATCGTATTACAATAATAATAACACAATATCTCTCTGTTTGTTTGCTTGTAATAGTGACAAATAATAAGACCGAAATAAAAGGTGTTTTGTAGGTAAACCTTTATTTTTTTTGTAATAACTAATAAATTAAGGTCTATAATCAAAAATAATATTTTAAAAAGAACTTAGGAAATAAAGAAAATTTTATATAAACTCCAGAATCGAACATTTCTAGTGTGCCTTCAAAATTATTTGATCTCTTATCCCTAAGACAGAAAAAATAAATAGCACGTACCTTCAACTAATTAAGCACACATTTTTTATTATAATTATAATGGCCTTTGCCAGGAAAAATTAAGGGGCGTTTGAAATAGGAGTAGGGAATAACAAACTTGAGAACGATCGCAGAATAAGCCGATCGAAACGTTGTACTTATATTGTAATTATTTGTTTCAATAAATAATTATAATTAATCATGTGTGATTTAAATAAAAATTCAAACTTTAATCTTTTTTGAGTTTTATTTAATACTCTATAAATAATCAGTAGAGATTGTGGTGTTGGTGCAAGGTGAAACATCTTTAATAAAGATAAGAGTAAATAGATATTTATTTAATATGGATTTACTATGAGTTACGATACTGGGTGACTTATTTCACATTAAAATTAAAAATTAAAAGATATAAAGTTACCTTCTGTATTTCCTGAAGATGGGTTGATAGCCCGAAATATATATTGAAAAAGAAAAAAAATTTATATCTTTTAATTTTTTAATTTTAATGTGAAATAAGTGACCCAGTATCCTTAACTCATAGTAAATCCATATTAAATAAAATATCTATTGACTCTTATCTTTACTCTATAAATATTTCGAGTTTTTAGCCCATCGTCAGACTGTCTTTTGTAAACACAAACTCCTGATGGACTAAAAACCCGAAATATATAGAGTATTAAATAAAACTCCAAAAATATAATAAAAAAAATATTCATTTTTTTATTATTTATATTTTACTTGTGAAACTACACTATAGCCCTTTAAAAACTCCCGTGTTTAATATGTTTCACTATAAACCAACACCGCTTTCTCTAAATGTTATTAATTCTTTTTCAATTTTATGTCAATTCAATTGTATATATAGTGTACACAATTTGATTGAATTTGGTCGAAAATTTTCATTTTTTTCACCCTCCCCCCATTTTGAGTGAATTAAAGTAAATTCAGTTTTATGGGAATTCGAAATATTATGGAAGACAATTTGGAGCATAAAGAGGTTTTGAGAAGGCGGTTCGGGGTCCAGGAGGCGAAGGCGGCCTTCTCAGCTAGTATTCTATAGAAATAATGGATTCGTACTTATTAATAAGTATTGTAAGGAGGAAATGTTAACAAACATGTATCACAATAAATTCTTGAATGAAATTTTGTTTGCCTAGAGTAGGAGAATTGTTGATTCATTAAGAGAAATCAATTATGTAGTCCTATATCTGCATTGCAACCTATGAGAAATAATAAATAGAATTTTCTAATTAAAAAGACTGACGATGAAGATCAAGCCTTAAAAACTATAGTCTCTAACAAATAATTTGTAACATATAGTATATGCATATTTATATTCGTTATATATATGAACATTGTACATGTATGTATATGTTTAGTGAATCAAACACAGGATAATCTCATTGATTTCTCTTCATGAATTCTTGGATAGATAACCGACTAAGATACTAGATGCTGTTGGCATATTTATAGCGATCTCAATCCTAGCCATGTTTCATTCCCCTAAGCTGGTAACTGCGACACTGTATCTCAACTGAAATTTATACTCTACTCTTAAGGGGGTCGCTGGTACAGGCAAAAGCTAGGCAATATATTTATTTCATTAATGAATAATTAAGTAGTCGTGATATAATTATACAATCACTTGATTTTTCTAATTTATATATTGTTTGAATCATGTAGAAAATGATTTTCAAGTGGGATTAATTTGTCTGTCTGTCTGTCACAACGAAAAGAAGTAAAAAATCTCACTCTCTCTCTCTCTCTCTCTCTCTATATATATATATATATATATATATAAAATTGGTTTTGTCTGTACATTGCTCCAAATCACGCCAAATTTTGGTTGCACGCGTTTCAAGCTAAAGTTATGGACGAAAACACCCTCAACAAAATTCCTGTCTGTCTGTATGTTTCCGTCGTTTCCGAAAAAGTTGCTCACGATTCACGTAAAAACGTCTGAAGAGATTATTATGAAATTTCATATTTACATCCGATGTCTTCTAACTTACGTTTTTCGCTATATAACGTTCTGATATTTTCACCTCAGAAGGGGGTTTGGGGGGCACACGAATGAATATTATCCAATAACTCCTAAACTATTAACTCTACGGCAAATTTTATAATGAGCAAAGTTGCAGGGCGTATGCCCAAAAACCACCCAAAATGGGGGAGGGGATCAAAAAATGAACATTCTTACCATTAGAGCCAACTTAACCAAATTTTGTATACATAATCTGTGGGTCATTAGAAGGCTAGAAATGGAAAAACTGGGTGCGGGAGGTGGAGGGCACGGGGGTGGGGTGGTGCAGTGAGGAGTGAGGGTACAGGTGAGGATCCAGAGGCTTAGTGGGGTGGTGGGTGGGCGGGACGCGGGGTGGAGGGCGCGGGGTCCGGTGGATGGTGATGGTGGGGTGGTGGGTGCAGGGTGGTGCAGGGTGGAGTGGGGGGTTCAGGTGAGGGTCCAGAGTCGTAGTGGGTGGTGCAGGGGGTGGGGGTGCGAGGGGTGGTGGGGTGGGGCGGTGGCTAGACACGGGTGCGAGGTGCTGGGTGGGTTCGGGGGTGTGGTGGGTGGGAGTGGGGTATGAGGGTGGGTTGCGGTCCAGGGGCGAGCCTTCTGGCTAGCAAGAGGGCCGCCGAAGGCGGGCCTTGCAGCTAGTTAGTCTATAAGATTTTTGCTTAATGTTCATGGTAGATATCATTATGGTATATTATTTACTGTATCTTTTCTGAATAACAATTATCGTTAGGATATATTAACATTATTGTGCGTCCTGAGATAAATCTGTGCCATAGAATTTAGCCCAACTTGGTGGACACCCCTATTATAAACTAATTAGATTTATCAAAAATCGATCTTCTAGTTTGCTTTGTATAAATTATCCTAATAAATTGTCTTTCATATACATAATCCAATGAGTTTATTAAAAACACCCTAGAAACACTAACTATATAGTTTCGAACTTGGTGCTATTAAGAATTCATTAAGAAAAAGACTAGCAATGTAATATTATATACGAGTACTTACTCAAAATATCTTTTGTAAATATGAATTTCAATTAAAGAGAATTCAAGTCATTTACACATGCTTTGAAAACACAATACAAAATAAAGTTGCAAAGCCTACCTTAGTCCAAGATCGGCGATAGATTTCTTGGAGATCGCGAGAACCGAAATTACATTCAAGCATCACAACTGAAAAAGATAAAACAATTATAATTTTATGATGAGAAGAATGTGTTAATTTCACTATAGAGTTAATGAGAAAGCGACATCACAATAAATATATAGGAATTTATATCTTTATAGAGAGAGTGGTAAAAAAATAAATATCTATACTCGAACTTGCTTAAAACATTTATTGAATCAATTAATAAAAAGGTTTCTAATTAAATAATTAAACTAAAACTAATTATTAATAGAGAAATTACTTACATGTTTAACGTGGTGGTGTCTTTCCCTGGGCAAGAGGCCCCTGACTGAGGCGCTTCGCTCGCGAAGAATCCCGTTAGAGATCAGTTGGCCAGCCGAATTATCTATTTCTTTGAATTTGTCTATCTGAAAATAAAAGAAAAACAATATTTTTAATAATTTATCGAAGCTTTATATAATAATATGTTTTAGTTAAAATTATTCCAATCTATCGGTCACAAAAAATAGTATTTTCAACGTTTATTTTCAACCAAGCGTTTCGGGAGAATTCTCCTATTTTCAATGATAAAATTTTCAAAAAAAGAAAAAATAAGTTTCTTCCTCTGAAATTCAGAAAGAAATTACTGAAAATTTTGAAAATTTGACCATTGAAATTAGGAGAAATTCTCCTGAAACGTTTGGTTGAAAATAAACGTGTTCTAGATTGCTTTGTAAATGATTTGTATTTATATCTACTCTTATTAAACGAGCAAAAATTGTATATTTATTTATTTGTTTACATATATATTTATTTGTTTGTGTATATATTTGTATCTTGGTTCTATTTTGAAAACGACTCTACCGATTTTGATGAAATTCACGAGTTAGGGGGTTTTTGGGGTGACAATTCGATCTGTCACGGTCTCATCTTCGAAAAAATTGTTTTTTTCGTAATCAAATTAATTATTCTCAGGTAGACAAATCCCATTCTTAGGGTTTAAAAAAAAAGGTTTCCTTTTGTCCTCAGGCAGACAATGGGTCGGGTAAATCCTTTATTCTCAAAGGCCTTGAAGAAGTATTGTGATTGTGGTTTAAAACATATTTTGTTCAACCTAAACGTTAGAAATATTAATAAACGTTTTATAATTGTATTTATAAAATTTTTTATTTATTTAATAGAATAAAAACTAATCAAGAATTTATTTAAAAATATATTTCCCATAAGCAGGTCTCAATTTTCTGAAAAAACAACACATTTTGATAGGTTTTATTTATTAACAATTGGATGAATAAAAATGAATCACATGGTTGAATCAAAACAGGTGCAGGAGGTGGGGTGCAGTGGTGGGGGATCCGGGGGTAGGGCGAGGTTTCTGGGGTGGGGTCAAGCGGGGTGGGGGTGGGGGGTACAGTGGGCGAATACTATATATATTTGTATTTTTTTAATTTGAAAACGGCTCTCAAATAAAAATCGACCTTTTTATCAGAATTTTAAATTAAAAATAATATTAAAATAAAGGTTTTAACTGAAGGAAGACGCTCGGTGCCTCCAGGTACTATGGGATAAAACAGGAGTGGCCACAACGTGGCTCCCGAGCCTCATGCGTCTCTTCAGTCAATCTCGTGCGGCTCTTGAACCCTCTTGAATCATCTTGAATAATACTGATTTTAAAAAGTATAATAATTAAAATAAATAAACTGACAAGTTCTGATGTAGCCATCCACTTGACTTTACCATACAACTTGGCCCCTCACTTATATTTAATATTTAATAAAATTATTTATATTCATATAGGGGATGTTAGTTTTTGCATTTTTAGACTTCTGGGGGCCCACTGATTATGTATTCAAAATTTGATTGAGTTTGGTACAAGGGCCTATATTATCATTTTTTTGAACCTACGCCCCCCCCTATTCCCTTTTGGGAGGTTAGTTTTTGCATTTTTACACTTCTGGGAGTCCACTGATTATGTATATAAAATTTGGTTGGCCTAGATTTTTAATTTTTAACCCCACCCTCCTTAATTTTGGGTCGATATTCCATAATTACTAGCAATCTTTATAAATTCGTCCTATCTGTCATTTTACATAGGAATCAGAATGAATGGTGTCAGTTATCGATTTTTTTTTGCAGAGCAGTGTAATTTTTGTAACTTAAAAGCTAGGTAGGGCCCTAATGATGATGCTGACTAAAATGGCTCAAATTTTATGTAAGAACAACCAGATGTCAGTTACAACTTTTAGTAGCTATTAGATACAAGAACTAAAATTTTAATCTTTGAAGGGATCGTAGAGAATTAGACAGGGATTTCAATCAAACGCAAAGTTTCTTAATTAGATGGGCCAAAAGATTTCGTCACTGATAAGAGTGATAGCGACTTCCTCAGTGGCTCATTTGATAAACCTATTTGTCAGGAGTTCATCAAATGAGCTACTGATGAAGTCGCCAATCAGTGACGAAACCTTTGGGCCATTCAATTAAGAAACTTTGCGTTTGATTTAAATTCTTGTCCAACTCCCTACGATCCTTTTAAATATTTGATTATGGATGGGAACAATGAAATAAAATTTTAATTTTTTCGCTCCACCGTAATGTACATTGTCCATTTTTAAACTTCACACAATAAGATACTAAAATTACATTCATTAGTGTTCACTTCATTTTTATTT
>JALMQS010000153.1:36033200-36082585 GCA_024734495.1 Forficula auricularia | reverse complement strand
AGTATTTTTTTATATCTTAATGTGAAACCTACCAAGTATTTTTATCCAATAATTTTAAAAAATGTTTCACTAAGTACCAACACCAAATTCTTAAAAACTATTTAACAAGTTAACCCATTTTCAAGGATATTAAAAAATTTTAATCGTTTCAACTTTTTCTTACAATCGTACCTGATTTAAAAACTATATTTTTGGTATTTCTATAATATATATTTAAATTTTTTTATTTGTTTTATAACTTAATTAATTCTTAATCTTTGAATTGTGTAAAAAACATTGGTTTAATAAATAAAAAAAACCATTCCATCAGTATTTTCTTATGACGTTGTCACGTTCAACTATCGTCAGTAAACCGACTTTACAGACAACCGATTTTTTATTTAATCTATTATATTAGGCAGACACAAGTTGACATATACCTACAAGCTATAATAATAATATAATTAATTTTATTTATTTAGATTTTAAGGATGTGAGTTTTTGCAATTCAAAAAAAAAGATGATATTACATTTGAAAAATTCACCTCACTTTGGATAAAAATGATAAATTATATTCAATATTCTAAGATTCGAAAATTAAAAAACGAACCCAAACTCCACTCTATTTATTTTTTATTAATTTATTTTACAGAATTTGCCAACCAATTGCCCCATGACGGAGGGGCATTTTATACAACGGACACAATGGAATCTTCCAGACCTCATTATGCCTCCTCGTGGCCGCCTATCCTACACGCTGCCGCACTTTGGCTCAAAGCAAGTGGTGTTTATGAAAAAATTCGTTCATCTTCAGGAACGAAAAAACTCAATAAAAATGGCGAGTTTAATAATCTCAACGATAACGAAGAGGAAGATGGGATGAATATCTCTGACAATGATCTCAATTCTGTTAATATACCACCGGAATCAAGTAGCAATGGCAATAAAGGGGACACGCCCGAAGACCGTTTTCACCTTTTATTTGGTAATTAACCTTTTTATTTATATATTTAGCAGTGGCGTAGCCCGGGGGCAGATGCAAGGGCGGATCCAGGGGGGGGCGGAGGGGGCGATCGCCCCCCCCCCCCCATAGAGATCCGTGCCTCGGCAAAAAAATTTTGTAAAAAAAAAAAACATTTATTTTTTTAAAAATTTTTAAAAAATTGAAAAGAAAGTTCTATGTTGTGTGTGTGTGTGTGTGTGTGTGTGTGTGGGCGTCTCTGACCCCCCCCCCCCCCCCGCTTGGACAATTCGATCGCGGCACACTTCCGAGATAAAAGTAGATCTTATATTATACATCGGGCACCTTATATACATTCACCCCCCCCATAAAAAATTCCTGGATCCGCCCTTGGGCCACATTTGCCGCCCTCTCACCCATTCACACATAGAATTTTCAATAAAATTTTATTTTACTCCAAACCTTAAAATTTTTAGAAACTTGAAAAAATATTTAATGGTAAAACATGTTTTAGTAGTCAATATTCAGTTATTATCCAAAAAACGATATAATTACTTTAAGGATATTTAATATAAATATAAAGTAGCGATGCTCGGTAAATTTTTGTTTCAATTAATAGCTATATATTAATCCCCGATACCCTCGCCCCCCGGACCACCATCACTTCACCCCACCTCCTGCACCTCCCACCCCACACCTACACCCCCACTCAGCCCCCGAAACCCCGTACCTCCTCCCGGCCTCCCAACACTGAACCCCACCTCCTGCACCCCCACATCTACCCCCGCCCACGCCCACTCACCCAGTTTTTGCATTTCTAGCCTTCAGTGGTCCACAGATTATGTGTATATAGGTATATAAATAAATACGGTATAATTATTTTTTTTAATTAAATAACAATTTTTGAGTTCATCAATTAAATTGTCAAATTAATATTTGTGGGAATTAAAACTCGATTTTTAATCAATTAAATTTTTTTTTTTTTTTTTATAAATTTTATTAAACCAATTTTTTTTTTACATTAATTAATGTATACCTCGTATTTTAGCTTCGACTCCGGAGATTACTTCTCCACCATCGAGTGTCCTTAATCATCTTTAGTCTGATTTTAATAAGAGGAAAAAAACCGTAGACCTAAATGCCATGGTTTCGCTCAATTTTTTTAATCAAAATAGTTTCAGCCGTTTTTGAGATATTTCGAAAAAAAGAAAGAAAAAAACCACTTTTTTCATGCACGATTAACGGGTTTTTACTGCAACATATTACATTTGTAAAAAAAAACTATCTCACACAAAATGAATTTTTTTTTTCATAAATAAAACAAGTTTTTTAATTGTAGAAGGGATGAAGAATGAAAAATTGTCAAAAATTGTTTATACCAAATCTATTAAAATTAACATAAATTAAAAAGCTATTATGATGAAATATATTCAAAACGTATTATAATAACATTTTTTTTTTCTTTTTCCAGGTATTTGCATGGAAGCTTTGTGTAGTCCTAGATCGACCGAGCCTTTAGAAAGTGTTATAACTTGTCTTCAAGCACTCTACACTCTTCTGGACCAAACAGGCTCACGGGGAATTCTAATGAAAGATCGTTCACTAGCTATTGAACTTTGTAATGTACTCCATAGGTAATACTACATATTTTCATTTATCTCTTAAAATTAAAATTTATTTTAATAATTTTCTTTATAATTCGATTTTATTAGATTACTGCTAACAAGAGACAATCCCACGGCACAACTTTTAGTTATGGAAGTTTTAAAACAAGTGATTAAATCTGCTCAAGAAAAATTGGATATTCAAAGGAAAATTCAACTAAAAAGTATAAATATTACTATAAGCGAATATTAAGAAATTATTTATTTATTTTTATTAAAATATTTTTTTATCGTTTTAGCAACTAACCAAGAGAGTAAAGATAATTTAGAACTTGATCTAATAGGAGAAGGTGGTGCATTAGGAGAAATGCAACCGGGCGCTTCTTTAGTATTCTCTGTTTTAGAGGTATGTATATTTTAATAAATCGTTATTTCTACAAATACATTCGGGTAGTGTATGATATTGCTGTGCGTGGTGTTGCCTTAAGGACGTTCCCTAATAAATCGACTTTCTTGCCATTTTTTTAAAAATTTGAATACACATATATATAAGTGTCCTTTATATGTAGAAATTTTTTTCGATAGTCCCTGCGGCACTAATTTTGAAAATATTGACCAATTAAATTTGCATATTTAACACGCAAACCCTATCCCGATTTTATGTTAAAACGACTGTTTCATTAAATAACATTCGTAATTTTCTTTAAATTATTTTTTAAAAACTGATAATCATTAGCTGAAGATATAACAAATATTTTTCTGTTAAAATAATAGTACCAAGCGGTATTCATTTTTTCTGAAAAATGTTAAAAGTAAAGTATTTTGATGGTTTTCATTCTTTCTCTCCTGGCATGTCAAGTGGCAGATGGCGACTTGGCAACGTCACTGCCCTGGGACATTTGAGTACCTCTGAGATATAAGTTAACTTTGGGTCAGTGTAAATGAAAAGTCAATAAAAATAAATAAAACATTTATTAGTACTCAATACAAATAAGTAATAGTATATTTTAATTCATATGTATAAATATTTATTCATTTTAAAATAGAATTTGTAATAGAATTTTCATAAACTCTTTTATTTTTAACATAAAATATAGCAAAATATATTTTATTCTTAGCCGATAATACTTTCTTATTATTTATTTATTTTATTTTATTATTTTTTTGTTGTTTAAATTTTTCATCTTTGGCGAATTTTGGATTTTTTTAAAAATCTAAGACTCGTTATAATGTCTTTTTTTCTAGTTATTTGCGATTTTTTATTTTCTAATTTTTCGATAAACAATTTTACAATTGTTTCTTCACCTCCTTCTTCATATATTTTTTTAAATGATCATACATTAGAACTATAAACAATCAACAGGTGTCAGAAGAATGCAATGATGCCAGAAACGAAGCAATGAAATTATTTTTGCCTTACTGTGAGAGAGAGGGGGGGGGGGGGGGGGAGAAAGAGCGATCATCAGGAATCAAAGAAAACTGATTATATATACATTGGGAAAATAATTTTACAAACAACAATTTTTTATTTTTTGATAATTATGTGGTGAGGGGAAGAGGAGAAAGTGTACTAAGTATTAATATTTTCAACAAATGGAAAAATTGAGTTTTTAACCAGGTGAAGTGAAACTATACCTGCTATTATAAGTAGGAATGGGCAAGTACCTGAAAGAGTACAATTGAAAAAGTACCTGAAAGGGTACATTTACCCTAATATCAATATTCAATGTGCGAACAATATAAGGAATGTTTAGTTAATTTATTTCAAGATTCTTCAAGATTTAAAATATAAATGTATATTAATATTATTTTTAATTGCAATTACATTGAAAACTTTGTGGCCAGTGATACGTCTTGATGATGGCCATAGCTGATGTAAACGGTGGTAAAAATATAAATAAAGTTTTATTTTGGCTGGGATGAAAAATCGACCTTTTAATTTAAAATAATATTAATATATCGCTTTTAACTGAATCAAAAGCATCGCTCTCGGTGTTCCAGGTACTTATAATCTAATTGTTCTAAAATTAATTTTTAAAAATACTAATTTCGGACATAACCCTTTCAAAATGTTTGGGTCATATTCATGTAGGTCATCAGAGTGAAGTTCTAACTTTTTAATTTTCCAACCAATACTTGCTATTAAGTTCATGACTTCATCAAAATATTGAGAATATATACTCAAATTCGTAAGTAATGAAAATTTTGAAAGATTTTCAATAACATTTCTTTCCGGTAACCGAAGAGTTATCCATTTTGCATTAGGACAATATTTAATAAAATATTCTAAAGTTGTTATGTTTGTATTTGTATCACAAAATTCGGTTATGTTCATGAATCTATTCAGATCATCGTTATTAGCAATATAAGAGGATAAGACTGGAACTAATTCTTGTGTCATGCCAAAACTTTTCAAATTAGGTAGAAGTTTTAAAAGTTTGGTACAGTGTGATGCATTTAAAAAAATTGCATCGATATATTCAATTTTTTGGAGTCCAATTTGAATATCCCGATCAAGCAGGTCAAAATCCTCTTGAAACAACAGTTGATTGATTGCACAAAGGTGGTATAAACGACATTTCACCCGTAGAGATTTCAAGTGTTTGGATTTTTTTAGAACATTTTTGAAATTCTCTATGTTCTCAGAATTGATCCATAAATTTCTAAAATCGATCGTTTCGATATTCGGACAGTATCTCGTTATTATTTCTAAAATGGATCTAGCAGTTGGTTGATCAATTGTAAGTTGTACAAATTCGAAATATTTTGTCCTCTCGTCAAGGAAAATAGGAAGACAATTCAAGCGGAGCTCTATGCTAAGCCCTTCTTCATCCGATAGAAACCTCTGCATCAATGTGTATTTATCCACAGGGAGGATAGAATTCACAATTATTTTCTTCTTATCCAATGAAGCATTTTCTTCCAATCCCTCCAGCAAAATTTGGAACATCCTATCCATATCCGTATCCGTTTGTCGAAAAGACATTATGTGATCTGGAATATGAAGATTGTCTTCGATTATTTATTAAGTTTATTTTTTAAACGATTTCTGTTTATTAGGGTACAAAGGCAGTTCAGTGAGGATATAAAACTTTACTTTTTTTCTATGACATAACGTAATTTTAATGATTTTGTAATTTGTTTGCATCAAGTAGAGGACATTCTCATTAAATTATCTTAGGGTGGAGCATAAAGATCTACCACATTTTGAAGAGGTATAAAAAAATGAAAAAATTAACTAGAAAAAACTGAATATATTTTTGAAAAGAACATAAAATAATTTTTTTGTTAAATGTGTTTTGAACATTATATCCGACAAAAAATGGGGGAGGGGAAGGAACAACAATATGATCACTATTAATAACATCACTAAAAAAGAAAAATAAAAATTTTTAAGAAAAAATAAAAACGAGCTTCAAAAAATTAATCACAAATACAAAAATGCACTAAAAGGTATAAATAATTATTATCTTATTTAGTTACAACTAAACGACGAAATATTAACATGAAATTACTTTTTAAAGTCGGTGCCAAACAAACTAACCTATAAGCGAGCGTACCCACCAAACGTACTATAGTAAGTTCCGTCGAGTGCAATTCATAAAAGGTATATGTTTGGCACCGACTTCAAAAAGTAATTTCATGTTAATATTTCGTAGTTTAGTTGTAACTAAATAAGATAATAATTATTTTATACCTTTTAGTGTATTTTATTTGTTGCATTTAATTTTTTTGAAGTCGGTTATAATTTTTTCTTAAAAATTCTTATTTTTCTCTTTTTAGTGATGTTATTAATAGTGATCCTATCATCAGAACTTGACCAAATTAATATTGTACCATCCCTAAGATACCCCCTTTCCAATAAAAAAAGAATCATCGAAATCGGTTTATAAACAAAGAAGTTAGTCCTGAACAAACCTAACAAAAAAGGTCTAATACCTACGAAAAAAAAATGGGACCAATCGGAACGTAGACTGGACCAAATGCAAAAAAAATTTCAAAATTGGTTCACAATTAGCGTAGATATGAGGTAACATAGGCAAAAAAAAAAAATTCAGTCGAATAGAGAACCTCCTCCTTTTTTTGAAGTCGGTTAAAAAACAGGCGACATCGCAAATACCTTGGCATTAAATGATTTCAGAGATGTCTCAATTAAGAGCGCATCTCAAGATCTATAAGATGATATAGGACTTACTACCATTTTCGCATAATACCCCAAGGAAAATTGAGTGGAATCAGGAGCCAAGCGCCGCACGTCCGCCCCACACCAAGTTCACTTACTCATACTGCAACATATATATATATATATATATAACAAAAATTTTCCATTCATTTTTCAAAAAGATAAGACACTTAAATTTTCATATTAAAAATATGAAGTTTATTTGTAAATTGAAATTGTATTAGTAGTAATAAAGCTATGGTTTGACGGATAATAATTAGAGAGAGTTATACTTACTTTTGGTTTATGAAGAAGTGAATCTTTTGACTAATTGCATCAAGCAGAGGACAATCTTCTTAAATTCTCTTTATTTATAATTTGAAAGTTTATATTGGGAAAATAAGGACAAGTTTTTTATGTGTGACTTTTTTATTTATCCACCAACGTTTCGTCGACTTTGCCGACTTCTTCAGGGCTTCAAATAGTCATGTCACACATTCGTTTAAATTTTCTTATTACCTTCGTTACCATTGAAGGCCATCAGAATACAATTTTCAAAAGATATTTGGCACATTCACAAAAAACACAATTTTTTTCTCTTTTTAATAACAACCTTATCAATACAGAACAGAACAGTAATCACTTCTTACAAAAAAATAGAATAGAATATTTTTCTTTTTATCCCTATATACAAAAATCTCAACTTCGAATCGAAGAAAACTTGTCCTTATTTTCCCAATATAAACTTTCAAATTATAAATTAAATTATGGACGGAAATGATAATAATTCTACTTTATTATACGATTTTGTATTTTTAATCAACATTCGTCGTCAAATAAATTACAAATTCATTAAAATTAGAGTAGAACCCTACCAAATTTGAAAAAAACAACTCTTTTTACTTCAATATCCTAAAAAATATATATATACAATGAATCTTATGAAGTTGATTTGAAATTTGAAATTGAATTAGCAGTACTAAAGCTATGGTTTGGGGCATCAATAATTAGAGAGTGGTTACTTACTTTTGGTTTAGTGAGAAGTGAATCTTTTTGGGCATGTGTCTGCAAGAGCCGAATGCATTATAAACCAGAAAAACAAAAATTCCCCCTCTCCTATTAACTATTGTTCTCCTGAGAGGCTGCATTCCTTTCTGAACGTACCCTTTACCAAAAGAATTTGAACATTCTTAACGATATTTTCAAAAAATAAAAATAATTTTTATAAAAAATAAAACCGACTTCAAAAAAAAAAAAAAAAATGCAACAAATAAAATAATAAGAACTCAAAAATCAAATAAAATGCACTAAAAGGTATAAAATAATTATCTTATTTAGTTACAACTAAACGACGAAAAATGAAATCACTTTTTGAAGTCGGTGTTAAATATATAGTACATTTTATGAATTACACTCGGCGGATCTTATTTAGTACATTTGGCGGGTAAGCTCGCTTATATAGTTTGTTTAGCACCGACTTCAAAAAGTGATTTCATTTAAATATTTCGTCGACTAGTTGTAACTAAATAAGATAATTATTTTATACCTTTTAGTGCATTTTATTTGATTTTTGAGTTCTTATTATTTTATTTGTTGCATTTAGTTTTTTTGAAGTCGGTTTTATTTTTTTTATAAAAATTATTTTTATTTTTCTCTTGTTAGTGATGTTATTAATAGTGACTTAATATAATACCTTCCATGCATCTCATAAGAGAAAGCATCGGGCGAATGAATTATAAAATTTTAATAAAATTCAATTCATAAATGGAGTAATTCTCTCGAAACGGAAAGATCCATCGAGTTCGATTCATAAAATGTATATGTTTGGCACCGACTTCAAAAAGTGATTTCATGTAACAATTTCGTCGTTTAGTTGTAACTAAATTAGATAATTATTTTATACCTTTTAGTGCATTTTATTTGATTTTTGAGTTCTTATTATTTTATTTATCGCATTTAATTTTTTTGAAGTCGGTTTTATTATTAGATATAAATATTTTACCTGCAAACTTTCTGATTGAATATGTATGAAACTGCAATCAGATATTCAACTGGAAGATAAATTTAATGATATGTCTCATTTTATTAGAATTTTATTAAAATTATCTACTCAGAAAAAAATATTCCTAGTTTCACAATATGTATTCATTTTTAACCGACTTCAAAAAAGGAGGAGGTTCTCTATTCGACTGAATTTTTTTTTTTTTTTTTTTTTTCGTGCCTATATCTACCTCATATCGCCCAATTGTCAACAGATTTTGAAAATTTTTTTTGCATTGGGTCCAGTCTAGCTTCCGATTGGTCCCATTTTTTTTCGTTTTTTCATAGGTATTAGACCTTTTTTATTAGGTTTGTTTAGACCTAACCTCTTTGTTTATGAACCGATTTCGATGGTTCTTTTTTATCCGAAAGAGGGTGTCTTAGGGATGGTGTCAAAATAATTTGGTCAAGTTCTGATGATATAATCACTATTAATAACATCACTAAAAAGAGAAAAATAAAAATAATTTTTAAGAAAAAATAAAAACCGACTTCAAAAAATTAAATGCAACAAATAAAATACACTAAAAGGTATAAAATAATTATTATCTTATTTAGTTACAACTAAACGACGAAATATTAACATGAAATTACTTTTTGAAGTCGGTGCCAAACATATACCTGTTATGAATCGCACTCGACGGATCTTACTTAGTACGGTTGGCGGATTACGCTCGCTTATAGGTATAGTTTGATTTGGCACCGACTTCAAAAATTAATTTCATGTTAATATTTCGTAGTTTGGTTGTAACTAAATAAGATAATAATTATTTTAACCTTTAGTGTATTTTATTTGTTGCATTTAATTTCTTGAAGTCGGTTTTATATTTTTCTTAAAAATTATTTTTATTTGAAAATATGAGTTTACATATACCTAAGTGTGGTCAGTGCACCGCCTTCTCATAGTGTTCGCCACGACAGACCAGATGAACTTTTAATTTGTATTCTTTTCTAATTTTTCTATTCCTTTCTTGTTGATTTTTCATCGCAAATAAAAAAATTTATCGCTTCTGATAATTTAGTTCTTTTTACTAATTGTAATATTAAATCTAATTAAATAAAATTTTTAAGAAAAAAATAAAAACCGACTTCAAAAAATTAAATGCAACAAATAAAATACACTAAAAGGTAAAATTTTTAAGAAAAAATAAAAACCGACTTCAAAAAATTAAATGCAACAAATATAAAAATACACTAAAAGGTATCAAATAATTATTATCTTATTTAGTTACAACTAAACGACGAAATATTAACATGAAATTACTTTTTGAAGTCGGTGCCAAACATATACCTTTTATGAATCGCACTCGACGGATCTTACTTAGTACGTTTGGCGGGTACGCTCGCTTCATACGTATAGTTTGTTTGGCACCGACTTTAAAAAGTAATTTCGTGTTAATATTTCGTCGTTTAGTTGTAACTAAATAAGATAATAATTATTTTATACCTTTTAGTGTATTTTTATATTTGTTGCATTTAATTTTTTGAAGTGGTTTTTATTTTTTTCTTAAAAATTTTTATTTTTCTCTTTTTAGTGATGTTATTAATAGTGATCATATCATCAGAACTTGACCAAATTAATATGACACCATCCCTAAGACACCCCCTTTCGGATAAAAAAAGAACCATCGAAATCGGTTCATAAACAAAGAGGTTAGGTCTAAACAAACCTAATAAAAAAGGTCTAATACCTATGAAAAAAAATCGAAAAAAATGGGACCAATCGGAAGCTAGACTGGACCCAATGCAAAAAAAAATTTCAAAATCGGTTGACAATTGGCGGAGATATGAGGTAACATAGGCACAAAAAAAAAAAAATTCAGTCGAATAGAGAACCTCCTCCTTTTTTGAAGTCGGTTAAAAGAACATACATGAAGCTATTTTCAAGAATAAAATTAATTAAAAGCAAAATTATAAGCTCAACTATCAGGTAAAAAAATAATGAAATTTCGAATATTTAAAAATTTGGGGATTCTACAGTAACTGTGGCGCCGCGATCTGACGATGGATTCTTATAGTACTCACCAAAATAAGACGAAAATGAAGAATACCATTTTTTGAGATTTCGCTTAGTTTTCGAGATATCCAGTTTAAAAAAATACTGTTTTTTGTATTTTTTTATTGAAACCTCGGTAACCGTAGTATCATTGGGGTCTCCTGTTTGTCCCAAACCACAGAACAATACTCTAAATTAGGTCTTACATAAGTTAAATAAACTTTTGACTTAACTTCTCTAGATGTACCCTTCAAAATTCTACCAAACATCCCCAATTTCCTATAAGCCTTATTGACTATATAACTAATATGCATGTCCCACTTTAAATTTGCCTGAATATGTATGCCTAAATATTTATAAAATTTAGATTCATTGATAATATTTCCACTAATGTAATAATTTTGAGGACTAACCAGATTTCTAGTACTAAATCTAACCAAATTTGACTTGGAATGGTTTAGTTCTATTGAATTGGATCTACACCATCCTTCAATTTGATCCTGGTCATTCTGTAAAGTAAGCCTATCACTATCATTATCAATTACTCTATATACGACACAATCATCCGCGAATCTTCTCGGTTCATTTAGATAAAAAAATGGGTTCCCGAACAAACTTGGAAAGGTTCGGTTAAGATATATTCAGTTCAGCTCGTATATCTTCATTTCGGGCTGGTTTTTAAGTGATTAGGTAATAGCCTAAATCCCAGTCCGAAATGAAGATATATGAGCAGAACCGAGCCCAACTGAATATATCTTAACCGAACCGGCAACGACTTTTACATATTCGAATTTTTTGGGTATTTACTAATTATTTTTTAATTAATATTTATTTTCTAAAAGAATCCCTCATCAGATAGCGGCGCCACACGGAACCCCGTGATTCTACGGTTACCAGGGTTTCAATAAAAAAACAAATGAAAAATAAAAGAAAATAAATACAAAAAAACACTATTTTTTAAACTGGATATCTCGAAAACTAAGCGAAATCTCAATAAATGGTATTCTTCATTTTCGTCTTATTTTGGTGAGTACTGTAAGAATGCATCATCAGATCGCGGCGCCACAATTACTGTAGAATCCCCAATAGAATTAGTATATTATCCGGCCCAAAGCATTTGTCTTTTCTTCAAATGCGGCCAGTGTAAGCCAAAAGGCTGGACAACCCTGCTCTAGATAGCTTAAGGTAGTTCTTTCACAAATGCAAAAATTCAAGAAGTCTTTGAAACTTGGAATATTAGTCATTAAAAGCATAATACACACACTGTTAAAATTTGAAGACGATTTACCACACCAAACATGAAATAATTGCGATTAAAAATTACAATTTTTTATATATGGTAGATTGGGAAAGGGTGGGGATATGATCATTATTTTATTTTTTTTCATTGAAGGACTTTCAGCATCTTGATGAAAAACTAATATTTGTTAGAATAATATATTCGGAGTAACTTAAAAAAAAAAAATGAAATTATTTACCACGTAGTTTTGATAAAATGAAAAAATAAATAAAACATATTTGGGCGATTATTTTTACCTCCACTGAAAATAATCGCTCAAATATGCTTTATATTATTCGTTTATCAAACACGTGGTAAATAATAGAATAATAGAATATAGTATCTTAAAATGTACAGACACGTTAAAAAAACATAACTTAAAATTTTAACCCCGTTCATATTTATAGAGTGGTTACGAGGCTAAAACTTTTTGGGTGGATTGTCGCGAAAGAACCTCTTTAAGTTTCAAATCCCAAAGCTCTGTCCGCAGCCAAATATAATACTTCACATTATATTCTATTCATTACATGATATAGAATATATATGTGAAAGTAAAAAATGAAGAACATATAATGTTTACCAATTTTATTATTATTTTTTTTTTTTTTTTTGGCTTTTCGGCCTTTCTAACCATAAGCCAATTTACGATACTATATATTTTTAAATTTTGCCTCTACTTCGGGGCTCAGATTTCAGCCGAATGCCTCGAGTCGGATTCGAACCCGGGTCCACTTGGTTAGCAGGATGATACGCTACCACCTAGCCTATCCGACCCCCCAATTTTATTATTTGAAGTTGCGTTATAAATCGCATTTATATTGTTGGTGGAATGGAGGGGGACTCAAGCCAGGGGTCAAGCCCCTAGCTAGCAAGAAACCCGCCGAATGCGGGCTTCGCAGCTAGTTGTTTTTATTTCTATTTCCAGCTTCAAAAATTTCCTAAAACAATTTAAATCCCATAATTCAATAATGGAAAAATTGTTTTCAGGTTTGTCTCTGTCTTTTGGTTCGTCAATTGCCTGCATTGAATCCATCCCCGAATGGAGCAGCGGCTGCAGCTGCAGTGGCCGCTGCAGCATCTGGACGTCTTCCATCCCCTATTACTCCTCTTGGCAACAAATTGATTGCCTCTACACTCAGTATCATGGAATCACTGCCAAAATTGTGTTCCCCTAAAGGTAAATTTTACTAATTCTAATTTTCTATAATACTTAAATAAAATAAATAAATTAATTATAATAAAATAAAAAATCCCTAACATTTTATCTACATCGTTTTTTCCTTTTATTTTTCCATCAATTCTTATAAATATTTATAGAATTGGTTTCTCGAAAACGGCTCTAACGATTTCAAATCACGGATTAGGGGTTTTTTGAGTCAAGAAATCGATCTCATCTTTGGGTAACTTTAAATTTGATTGGTTTTTTTCTTAATTCAATTAATTATTCACAGGTGTGACAAAAAAATTAATATATTTTTCACAAAAACGATTTTAATTAACAAAATTTATTTATTTTCGTGGATGAAGAATCATTCTAACCAGGTCTCTATTTGAAAAAAAAATCATTTTGGTAGGTTTTTTAATTAATTTTCACCGTTTGATTTCTTAAAAGGTGTATATTCCTCTTTTTTATCAGGAGTTAACTTAGAAAAAACTGGATGAATCATATGTGGTTGTATCAAAACAAATCAAGTGGTTGATTAAATAAACAATTATTAAAAACAAATAAAAATTATCGAACAAAGTTCGGTGTTCCAGGTACTTTTTCTAAAATATAATAATAATATTGTATTTTGTTTATCCTAGGTGCTGTGGCAATATTGCCCACATTGCTCTATCTTACAACAGGCATCATTAAGGAATCAGCAACCAAGAACTCTGACGACCATGCGGTTCTTGCAACTGAACTACCTGTTGCTGCCGCTCTTAGGTGCTTAAGAATACTAGCAACTGATAAATATTGCAAAGATGAGAGAAGTTCGGCTGAATGGCGTCAACTACTCCAGAGTGCTCTTGCTAAAGTGATTGATCTCGCAAAAACTGGTATATATAATTAGTGTATTTTATTTGGCTTTTCTCTAAAAAAATATTTAATAGGTACGTGATTGATCAGAAATAAATAATTTTAAAATCTATTAGGAAATGAATGGATGAAGAGATGACATAATTAATTAATAACTATAACTATTAGTTAATAAATAACACGACCGAACACCCCGACTGTCTATTTAATCAATTAAATTACATACCTATTAAATAATTATAATAATAATAATAATAAATAGAAATTTGTAGGGGCGGGTTTCATTCAAATTGGCTCGTAGGGGTCAAATAACACACGTATTTATTTTTAAATGTATTTATTTACAAAAAGGGGGGTTTTACATATTTCCGTCTAGGGGGTAGATCATCTTAAAACATCAGCTTAGAACTAACAACGTACAACTGCCTTTAAGCAACTCCCGTTGTCGACTGGCAACTGCCAACTAACAACTCACATTCACACATGCCTATCAGGGGGGGGGTGCACTGTCAGTCCACACACCATCAACACAAGTTGTCATAGTATTATTTATGACAGAAAGCTTTTACCCTGACTATAAAGGGACAATAACCGCCGATCTATACAGGGCCTGCAACCCAGAAGATGACCCTTCGAAATGACAATGGGCCACAATCCCTTTAACGGGCACCTGCTAACCATATGCTTTTAATAAAACAGAATTAAGAAAATTCATTAAAATAATTTCCCACAAATTTAAAAATAAATAAATATTTTTTCAGGGTCTGATGAAACTAAATTAGACGAAGTGACTATATTATTAGCCATCGCGGTGTTTGTTCTTCATTCGCCAGCAGAAGTAGTGACAGCGCCTAATCTTCAATATCCTTGCATTAATCATTTCCAACAGTGCCTACAAAGCAATAATCCAACGGTAAGAAAACTCAAAATAATAATTAAAATAAACATTTTATCATTTTAAATAAATACCTATATCATTAATAAATATACGTATATAGGTATATATAATTTATTTGTTAAAGACGATAATTTCGAAAGTATCAGTCTTTTTAATTAGAATATCTCTCTTATACCTCATGGGTTCAAATATCCGGCTTAATATTATGACGAAACGAATTTACCTACATTCAATTGGGTTTTTGAACCAATGAGAAATGACAGATAGAATATTTCTAATTAAAAAGACTGATGATGAGGTCAAACTTTTGAAACTATACTCTCTAACAAATAAATTATAAATATTATATACAATTCTTTTTTATAAAAACCATCTCAAAATGTTTATTAAAAATCCATACGCTTCTTGAGAAATTCTCCCTTTATCACTAAAGCAACTATTTTCCAACTTTTAATTGATAAAGGGGGTATTTTTTCCGAAACGTCTGGATTTTTAATAAACATTTTGAGATTGTTTTTATAAAAATATTGTATTTATTTAATACAAAAAAACGATGAATTTCAACATATTTATGATTTTATATTTGTTTGTTTTAAATTTTATATTTTGCTTTACCATACAGGGTATGGTCAAGTATTGTAATCGTGCATGAAAAAAGTGGTTTTTTGCTTCTTTTTTTTTAAATATCTCAAAAACGGCTGAAACTATTTTGATTAAAAAAATTGGCCGAAACCATGGCTTTTCGCTTTACAAAAAAGCCCTAATAAGTGAACGTAGAAAAAATTATATTTTTTGAGATAATAATTGTTTTGTCAAAATGACTGTTAGTCTGTGCGTTACCCAATTTTGTGGACGAGCTAACTCAAAAATTAGTGTGAATATCAAAATTTTTATTTATAATATACACATACAGGTATATACATTACAAGATAAGGCAATAATTGACAGATTTTATAATATACCTACATTACATATTTTCACTAGATTTGCAACCACCTACCTTGGATAATAGCTTATTTTGCCTTGATTTTTGTTCTTTGTGATTATAATAACTTCTTTTTTGATATATATAAGTATATGTGAAATACTTATCCCTAGATTTATTTTTATTAATTGTTTCGTTAAGGGGTTTTTCACTGGAAAAATTCAAAGGAACAAAAAACCTGTTTTTTAAACAGAAAGAAAAATTTAGTCTTTTTGGGCCTTTTACATTAGTTGGTGATTATGCTTAGACGTCTATAAGTCTCTGCAAATCTGGGGTTTTTTCTCATATGAATTTTGAATAATTTGTTTCGCGAGTCTTGTTAATTTATTGTGTTTAAGCTAGTTGTTTCACCATATGTGTTTTCTTAGGATTTTTTTGAAATTTAGAGAGATTATTATTTAAATACTTCTGCATCGATTGGTGGCAAAACGAAATTTAAGAACAATATAATTCCAGAGATATTAAATTCTAAAGAGAGAGTTTTTCAGTCTCTTATACAGTGCACTATACGGAATATCGGAAAGTTTACATACATATTTAATTATAATTAAGAAACACTTCTTACCATTGGTATAAAAAACTAAACCAACATTCAACAATAACTAATACATTTTTTAAGAAAATTTTAATTCATAGTTACAATACAGTTTCTGAGATAATAATTAATAAATAATGAAAAATGTATAATTAAAAATTTACACTAAAAACAAGCTGGCAACAACGCATGTATTTAACCTCAAAAGTGGGTTAACTTTAGTACTTGTTTTGACGCTTTTTCGCTTCAGCCATTGTCCCAACAGCTTTCAATCGCTTATTAAGAACTTTTGTTTTATAAATCTCCCTTTATAATGTACTTTATCTGAAATTTCTATGATAAAATATATACAAGCTCGGTCACTGTTGCCAGATTTGGCAAACGAGCACGGGATTGACTAGTAGTCGTACATAGACAGCAAAAATATTTGGGCTTATGAATTATGAATGCTTATTGTCTGTTCTATATACTAGTCTAGCATTAACTTTTTGATAGTATTGTCGCGAAACAACTACCTTAAGTTGATTACACTGTTCGACAAAAAATTTCTCCCCGTAAATCTAACAATGGATTCCGGTAGAGTTTTATATGCTGATTATCATGCAATTTCCCAATTTTTTACAACACGTCAGAGTTTTGAGATATTATCGGTCAAAATGACGAAAAAGGCCATTTTGACCTATTTTCGAGTCCCATTAAATATTAAACAGCAATATTTGAAATCAAAACATTTTGTTGACGTAATAGAAAACAGCTTCCTCTTTGATTTTCAAATTACCATTTGTTTTTAGCTCAATTATAACTCAAGTTATATCTAAAAAAACTAAAACTACGTGATTTTAAAGGAAAATAAACATAGATAAAAACAAAAGTTTTTAAGTCTTTTAGTTATAATTCGAGTTATAATTGAGCTAAAAAACAAATAGTAATTTGAAAATCAAAGAGGAAGCTGTTTTTTATTACGGCAACAAAATATTTTGATTTCAAATATTGCTGTTTAATAATCTGATGCTACTCGAAAATAGGTCAAAATGACCTTTTTCGTCATTTTGATCGATAATATCTCAAAATGACAAATGTGTTGTAAAAAAATCGGGAAATCGCATGATAATCAGCATAAAACTCTACTAGAATCCATTATTAGGTTTGCGTGGGGAAATTTTTGTTTAATTTTTGTCGAGCAGTGTTATCATAGAAGGATTTAGAAATTTTGAAAATGTGTTCTTCTATTTTTTCTAATTCGGCCAAATCAAGCTCTTTAGCCACTACTCTATTATCCCGTCCACTTATTCTTTAAGAGACTGTTATTATATTGAAGCCAACATCAATTATTATTCAAAATATGTTAGAACGCGGGGGGGGGGGCACTAATTCTAATTCAATGCCTTTTATGGGACACAACGTGACGCTCCCTCCTGGGCAAAAAAAAGCTTTCTCGGTTACTTGTTAATTATAAAATTACTATGTTAAACATGTGTGAGTGAGTATTTTATTCAAGATAATAATCCAAGATTGTTTACCAGGTGAAGCTCAAATGCGTGCAGACAATGCGTTCCATTTTCAACCACCCTGTAAAGAGCGTGAGTACGCCCTACATCCATGCTCTGGCGCCTCGGCTTATCGAGTTCCTCTACTCAGAAGGCAGTCGACAACTCACCAACGACCTCGAGCTGGCCCTCTGCGTGGAAAGTCTGCACACCGTCGAGTCGCTGATTGCCCTAGCTGAGCCCCAGCACAGTTAGTCCTTATAGCACCTTTACAGTTGGCTTATCCCCCCTCTCTCTATCCTTAGTTGTTTTACTTTAATTTAAATCCATTATATTTTGATATCCTTTAAAAATATCCTTTACTATATAAATGTTTCCTCAAAATGAAGATATACTAACAAATACAAAATTTTAATTAAATTTATTCTTCCAAAACTTAAATGATTTTCTAAAATATATTTTTTTTCAATAGTTCAAGGGTTATTAAGGAGGTTCTTTCGCGACAATGCACACAAAAAATTTTAGCCTCGTAACCACTATAAATATGAACTCAACTAAAATTTTAGGTTATGTTTTTTTAACGTGACTGTCCACTCATACTACGAAATCTCTATATAGATACACACATACTAGCTGGATCGTTTCCAAGCCATTGTGCTTATATCCCCTCCACTAAAAATAATCGCCCAAATATGTTTTTTTTTCTTTATATCAAAACTAGGTACGTGGTAAATAATTTCAATTTTTTTTTTTAATTTTTCCGAATATATTATTCTAACAAATATTAGTTTTTCATCAAGATGGTGAAAGTCCTTCAAGGAAAAAAAATAAAATAATGATCATATCCCCACTCTTTCCCTATCTTCTTCTTCTTCGAGTGCCATACCCGAAACGGGTGTCGGCTCCTCTTCACATATACCTGTGCTGAGTGTATTTAGTTGTTTTACACAGATATATGGGACCTACTTTTTAACGCCGGTTCCGAACGGCTAATTTGGAGAGGTTACTAGGCAATTATACTCTTGGTAGGTTGCCATTACTTTCCAAGAGGAGGCGACTGAAAATATCTATCTGCCGAGACTCGGTCTCGAACCAGCGATCTTCGAGTCAGCGACCCAACACTCTATCCACTGACCCACAGTCGTCTCTTTTCCCTATCTACCCTATATTAAAAATGTAATTTTTCATTGCAATTATTTCATGTTTGGTGCGGTAAATCGTCTTCAAATTTTAACAGTATGTGTATTATGCTTTTAAAGACTTATATTCCAAGTTTCAAAGACTTCTTGAATTTTTTGTGAAAGAACTACCTTAACAATTTCTTAAATGTAGTTATATCTTCATTTTTGTTTCGCATGACTATCCTTTTCAATGTAGTTCTGAACATGTTACTGAGATTAATAGTACTTTATAAAATTTGTCCTGTAAGCATTCTAACACTTTTAATAAAATAGTTGGGCACAACCCTTCTGTCATGTTATAAAATTATTCATTAGAACTCGGACTCAATCTATTACAATCTCTTGATGTTTTATTTATTTATGTTAAATCATATAATATTGAAAATATTTAATTATATAAAATATCTTGGGATTTAGTGTTCAAAACGTTATGTCTGTGATAATATCCCTTTAAGTTCAGCTGTTTTTAATTATTAAATTCTTTATCTATTTTCTAATCGTATTTGGTATTTAAAAATTTGTTTAAAAAAATTCTTTAAAATTATTATTAATAGGCGAAAACTTTTTGTTTATGCTAACCTAAGGAAATCTGATACAAGGTAAATAACTAATAGGGAATATTTAATTTTTTTTATAAATTAAAGGAAACAATAAAATTATTGGATTAAAATACTTGGTAGGTTTCACATTAAGATATAAAAATAAAACGAATTTATTTTTGGAGAGACTTTAATCTCGACATATATTAGGTTGATGCATAATTATGGAACGTTTTTTAAAAATATTTTTATTCAGCAAAAACAATAATAAAATTTAACAAAAACATGTTTAAATGATTATTCGGGAACGTATTCACCATCTACTTCAATAAGTGCTTCCCATTTGCTTGGCAGTCGGTCGGTTCCACGGGCGAAGAAGTCACGATTCTTGGAGGCAATCCACGCTTTGACATCGGCCACCAAGTCATCCAAATCTTCGTAGATCTTAGTCTTTTGCCAGTTTTTCAAAGAGCGGTTGATGTGATAGTCCGTCGGTGCTTCGGTCGGTGAGTACGGTGATGTGGGAGTAGATCCCAGCCCTTATTGGCGATGAATTCGACGACCCGGCGCTCAACATGTGGATGTGCGTTATCCTGATGGAACACGATGTGGTTCTTTTTGCGCGGTCTTTTCGCCTCGATTGCACCGTGAAGACGGTCAAGCTGTGCCTGAGTTCGTGGGGGACCCATCCAGCCAATTTCCATACCTTGTCAAGCTTTTTGAGGCGTCGAACGATCGTTGATTGGTCGACATTGAAGTCTGCAGCCAGCATTCGTGTTGTAAGGCTTTCATCCTCTTCCACGGCTGTCAGAAGTGCCTGATCATCAAAATCCGATGGCCGACCTCTTCCTTCTTTATCCTCCAAACTAGTGTCACCTGATTTGAAACGGACAAACCACTTCCGTACTGCACTATCGGTAATTTTTCCTTCGTCTAAAAAGTTGGTTGAGATCGCGAAATGACTGTGCTGCCTTCCATCCTTTCTCGTAGTGGTAGAGCATAATATGACGAATATGAATATAGTTTTCGACACGCATTTTTATTAACTGTAAATAGAGAAGATTGTTTTTATAAAAAAAATAAACAAAACGCCATTTTTGGTTAAAGAAAAACGCGCCAATACAAACGTTCCATAATTATGCATCAACCTAATATATTTCGGGTGGCTAACCAGTTACTTCCTGTTGCTCCTGAAGATGGGTTAGCCACCCGAAATATATAGGTATATCGAGATTAAAGTCTCTCCAAAAATAAATTTTTTCATTTTTATATCTTAATGTGAAACCTACCAAGTATTTTTATCCAAAAATTTTAAAAAATGTTTCACCAAGTACCAACACCAAATTCCTTAAAAACTATTGAAACAATAAAAGACTGTTTCTTTTCTGCTGGAAAAATTCCTGTTAATCAATTGTAATAGACTGATGAAGAGGACAAATTCCTCGAAACTATAAGTAGTCTCTTTATAAATAAATTAAAAAAATTATTTTTCCAGCAGAAGACACACTCTTTTGTTTTCTTTAATTTATAAAAAATTTTAATTTATAAAAATCCTTCTACCCTTGGCAAAAAAACCTTTCAATTTAAGTGAATATTTAATTAAAATTTCATTGTTTTTAATGTATTTTTGGTTTGTTTGTATTTCAGGGGTCCAGATGCTGACGATGGTGGTCCCCATTCTGGTCAACTGTCTTCTGGACGAGCATTCATTAAAGAAGGCAACTAAACAGTGCCAATCCCTACACGAACATTGTCTACAAAAATTAAACCGAATTGGACCGCAATATCCACAAGTAAGGAAACCTTTTTTTTTTAATTGAATCTCTGACTTCTGAAAGGATTCAAGTCATTTGTATCGATATATATTTTTGTTAACTTTGGAGTTAACTAATTCCTAAGGGGTCGTCTATAAACTACGTCACATAATAAGGGGGGAGGGGCATCTCAGATTTGTGACATGGGGCCCCGGGGATCTTAAAAATTGTGATGTCACAAAAGTCAAATTAAATTTTTTTAATAATTTTCAAATATAAAATATAAAACTTTTAAAGTGATAGTGTGACAGAATGTTATTATACAGAGGGAGGGAGGGGTCTAAAAATCTTGAAATTCGTGTGACGTAATTTATGGACAGAGATTAAAGCATGTAGTTTGAAAAACTGCTATAAAATATATTTTTGATTTGTGCATTAAGTTTCTTCAATTATTATATTCAAGTCCCAAAAAACTGTTTTTTGCGTTTTTCTCAAAACTTCAATTCACTTTTATACTATTCAGTAATCAGCAATTCAATTATTATATACTTTATTACTTAAGGTTCATCTATAAATATCTATAAATTTCATCACACTCCAATAGGGTAGAGGGTTTAAAAATTGTGGTCCCATAAATATTATAATATATTATAAATAAATACAGTTCTTTTATCAAAACAATATCCAGTAGGGAGGGTAAAGAAATCCCACAATATCTGTGTGACGTAATTAATAATAGATAGTCTACTAAAAGAAATTGAGGAATTTACCTATCTGGGAAGTAAATTCAGGTGGGGTAGAAGAAGGCAAAATGATATTTAATCTATAGCTGCTCAAACTAAAATAGAGTTTAGTTAAAAACAAAAATTATTATTCTCCTTTGTCAGCTTAAAAATAGAACTATGTTGCTGAAGATATAAGTATAGAGTATCGCCATGTAAAAACTGAGAAAAGGGGACTCCAGGCCTTCGAAATGTCGTTTTACAGAATAATTTTAAACATGAAATTGATGAATTGGCTTCATGATCACGCATACTTTGGTTCGATACCAGTCAATGTCAATTTTTGGGGTTCATGTTAGAGTCCTTGACTACGGATCAGAGAGCCCGGCTCACTCACAGGTTGGACCGGCTATAATCTGGCCCTTACACCAAATTTAAACACACTCACACACACATATTGAAAATATTAAAAAAAATATACTTTTCTTAAGATTCCCGAGGTCATACATAAAAACAACAAAAATTCTTAGTAATGAAGCTATTAAAGCTTTAATTACTCTACCATACAGGGTATGGTCAAGTATTGTAATCGTGCATGAAAAATAGTTTTTTTTCCTTCTTTTTTTCGAAATATCTCAAAAACGGTTGAAACTATTTTGATTTAAAAAATTGAGCAAAACCATGGCATTTTGCTCTACAAAAAAAGATCTAATAAGTGAAAATTATATTTTTAAAGATAATAATTGTTTTGTCAAAATGTCTGTTAGTTAGTCTGTCTGGTTGTCTGTCCGTTAGTCTGTGCGTTACCAAATTTTTGTGGACGAGCTAGCTCAAAAACTAGTGTGAATATCGAAACCAAATTTCACACGTAGTTTTGGTCCATCAGCTGATTAGATTTTGATGCATATCGACCAAAAATTAAGGGAGGCGGGGGTTAAAAAATTAAAAATCTAGGCCATTTGAGCAAACTCAACCAAATTTTGTATACATAATCAATGGGACCCCTGAAGTCTAAAAATACAAAAATTAACCGCCCAAAATGGGGAGGGGGGTCAAAAATTGAAAATCTTGGTCATTTACCAAACTCAACCAAATTTTGTCTACATAATCAGTGAAACCCCAAAAGTCTAAAAATGCAAAAACTAACCGGGGGGGGGGGGGGGGGTATAGTCAAAAAATGAAAATATAGGCTCTTGTACCAAACTCAACCAAATTTTGTCTACATAATCAGTGATAAAGATAAGAGTAAATAGATATTTTATTTAATATGGATTTACTATGAGTTAAGTGCTGGGTCACTTATTTCACATTAAAATAATAATTGACCCAATAAGTGACCTAGCCCTTAACTCATAGTAAATCCATATTAAATAAAATATCTATTTACTCTATCTTTATTAAAGATGTTTCACCTTGCACCAACACCACAATCTCTACTGATTAATAATCAGTGAAACCCCAGAAGTCTAAAAATGCAAAAACTACCCGTATGGGGGGGGGGTGAATAGTCAAAAAATGAAAATATAGGCTCTTGTACCAAACTCAACCAAATATTGTATTTAATCAGTGGGCCCCCAGGAGTCTAAAAATGGAAATACTAACCCCCCTCCCGTACATGATTATAAATAATTTTATTAAATATTAAATATAAAAGAGGGGCCAGGTTGTATGGTAAGTCAAGTGGATCGCCACATCAGAACACGTCATCTTATTTTTGTGATTAATTTTATTAGGATTTGAATTTTTAGTGAAATCACTCATTAATTAATTCTAATTATTTATTGAACACGAGTAAATAAATAATAATTCAATAAAACTATGACGTTTCGATCGACTTATTCTGCGATCGTTCTCAGGTATAAACCGAGTGGGTGCTCATATTTGAGAACGATCGCAGAATAAGTCGATCGAAACGTCATAGTTTTATTGTATTATTATTTATTTACTCGTGTTCAATAAATAATTAGAATTAATTTAATGTGTGATTTCACTAAAAATTCAAATCCTAATTATAATTCCCACATCGACTTGGATGATAACAATTTTTACTTTATTTTGAACTATTATTTTTCTAGGAATTCAAAACGTTGATGACTCAATCGTCCGAAATGCGCAACAAACTTCAAGCTGCCATCCGTCTTGGGCAACAAGCTCAACAAGCAAAAGCCAAACATGAACTACGAGCCAGCAAAAGTATCACGTCACAAGCACCAACTATTAAACTGAAAACGGATTTTAGTAATTTCACTTAAATTATAGGGAAAAGAAAAAATATCTAACAATCTCTCTTTCTATTTTTGATATTGGGCTTGATCATCCATATATTAGAAATAGTGCAAAAACAAAACAAAAAAAAAATACATTTTGAAACATTAATAGAAATCTAATTTTCCATTTTTTCACTGAAAAAAAAAAATACATTTAAAAAATAGAGCAATAATTAATTATTTGTTGAAATCATATATAGATAACTATATTTTTTATTTTTTTACGCTCAATATCAAGTAAAACTATTACTATATTTTCATTTTACATATTTCAAGTTAAATTGCAAAATTTTTATTTAACTACTTAAAAAAAAAAAAATTTTTTTAGAAAACCTAGAGTTGTCAAAACAAATATAAAAATTAATATTAATGTTAATATAAATATTACTAAAAAAAAAAAATAATAATAATACTCTAGGCACTTAAAACTACCATCACGTTTAAAAAAGGGGTATCATTTTTTTTTAATATAGTAAAATTTTACATAATAAAAGCGCCAATTGAAATTCTTCCCAATATTGTTCTTCCTTGATAAATTTTTATTTGAAATCCCCTTTTATTGAATTAATTTAAAAAAAAAAAAAACACGATATATTTATTTTAAAATTGAATTAAGATTAGAAATATGAATTTATCAATTTTATTATTGAAAGTATTAAAAAAAAGACAACAAATTTTTAATTTATTAAAGATTGTTTAATTTTTATTTATTATATTTTGGAAAATTGTTTTAAACAAGGAATTAAATACAGAAAATCAGTTAAAATTATATTTAAGATAATATTAATTGAAGAGAAAATGGCCATTTTGAACGACAAATTTTAAGAAAGAAATGGTAATTTTGTACTAGAGATTTTGTGTTAGAATTTCAGAAAAAATTGGTCATTTTGGGTTAAAGATTTTACGACAGATATTAAGATATAGAAATATCATTTTAAATGAAAGATTTTGATTCAAGAACTTAAAAAAACAAATTGTCATTTTAAGCTCGATAATTTATATACCAGATTGTAAGAAAAACAAATGTTTATTTTGTACTAAAGTTTGAAAATTGCTATGAAATGATTGGATAAAATTTCTTGAATGAAAAATTTTGGTGTAAATTATTATATTTTACAGTATAAGTACTACGAAGGGATAAAATTCTTTATTTTTACGTTATTTAAATCAACTATCACAGAACATTTTTTTCTTTAATTAGAAGTTATTTGAATCCTTTCTTCTTTAATAGCTCAAAAATTTTGTTTTTTAACGTTGAATTTTGTGAATTTTTTTGAGAAAAATCGAAGTTGTCCCATTGAGTAAAAAACCATTAACAATTTTTTTTTCTCAATTTTTGTAATTTTTCCCTAAAAGTACATTGAAATATGAAAAAATGACTCCCTATTAAGTTAGAATATATTTATTCTTGTCAAAGTTATTAATATTTTAATAATAAATAATAGATTCACGGGTTTTTGGACAATTTTTTTTTTTATTAATATTAAATATCAATTTTCGCACGATGTTTCGTCCTTTTTCAGAACTTTTTCAAGTACTCACTTGATTAAAACATTGATCGTTGATAAAATGGTGAGACCATCGAGACAATGAATAGTGTATTCATAATATTCATCCCATAATAATGATTTAAGATTGTTTTTTGAAAATTGGCTGTTAACTTATTTTTTTTTTTAAGGGCCTCCACATCTCCCCTTATAGCCCTCCGATCCTCCCACTCAGGATCCGGTTGAGTGGTTCAGGGTGTGGCCACAGCAGAACGGTGTGAAACCTTAGTATGCTGCGACCAAGAATAAAATAATAATAATAACAATACAAAAGGGAATACCGCATGTCGTCCAAACAATAAAAATAAATAAATAAATACACTGGGAAGAATAAATAAATAAATAATCAAATAAATAATTAGAATATGTCACTGGGCTTTAAAGAAATTGTTGTTAAATTATTTAAAAATAAATAATTTAAAAAACAGATAAATAAATAAGTAGACAGGAAGTTGCCGTAGTTAAGAAATAAAAATTAAACAAATAAATTGGCAGGAAACCGCCATGGTCAAGAAAAATAAATATTTGACTGGGCATATAGGCTATTGGGTAAAATATTAAATAAATAGATCAACGCTGAAAAAAGGGTTAGGCTGGGCCATCTCTCCAGAAGAAATCAATAAGGTGGTCATTATTAGCCGTCACGATACATCTGGCAATCGGCGATAGCACTCCGGGTCGCTCCGAGTAAAAACTCTCGAACCGTCTCAAACCAGGGCGAGGCACTCTGTAAAAGATATCCAGCCCTGGGATCGCCAGGCTACCGTGGAGGGCCCCATGAAAAATCTGAGATCAAAAATTTCCCTTCTACTTTCAAGGGAAGAAAGTCCCAGGACCTCGCACGCTTGCGCGTATCCCTCCGGAACCCGCTGGGGAAACCTCCACGCCATGTGCCGGACGAAACCCCTTTGAACCGATTCAATCAAGTTGGTGGTACATGCCCTATTCCTATTCCAGACGACCGTGCAGCTTTCTAGATGACTTCTGACTAATATGGGATGAATATTGTGAATACACTATTTATTGTCTCGATGATCTCACTATTTTATCAACGATTAATCTTTTAAGTAATTGAGTACTTGAAAAAGTCCTGAAAAAGGACGAAGCGTCGTACGAAAATTGATATTTAATATTAATAAAAAAAAATTGTCCAAAAACCCATGAATCTATTATTTATTATTAAAATGGACATGAACCAAATAAATTTTAATAATACTTTGATCCATTTTTTTTTTTGAAATCGAAATTTCGTAATGGGTTAAGATTGAAAGCTAAAACTTTACGTGGATACTTCTTTCTACATAATGTACCCCATATAATAACATATCAGAAAATCAAAAAAATCGAAGAAGATCACTGACAAAACGTCGTTGAATTGACATATGGAATGACCCATATATATATAAATTAATTTCAATCCCAGATACCCAAAGTGAAAAACCAGCAACTCTTGAGTTTTAAAATGCCAATTTCTCTCAAAAGTTAAACCTAAAAATAAAAAATCAATCGAACTTTGTAAAATTTAATATTAAAATTGGAAAAATTTTAAATCTTAATTCTATTATTATATCTATAATAAGAATATTATCAAAATTTAATGCTTTTTTTTAATGCTTAGTTAAAATTACTAAATACATTTTTTAAAGGCTGACTTTTTTTTAAGCATAATTTTTAACTTTATAATTCAAAAACTATTACAATAAGTTGATTTCTAAAAACATGGTGATAATACAGATATAAATATAGGTATATTTATTATATTAATTTTAATAATTTTCTTTTTTTTGTTTTATTTAATTATTTATATTAATACTTTAAGCAATATTGAAACGAATGATCATATTATATAATAATAAAGTATTAAGTCAATTTAGCTACAAATTTAAAAGAATTCTAAATAAATAAAAAACATTCACTCTTCGTTGATAAAATTCTATTCGAAAAGACAAGAAGTAGAGGAAACGTTGAAATTTGAGAAACAAGAACATTTCAATCTGATTAGATATTATAAATAAATACAAATATTTTATAAAAAAAAAAAACGTTTATTTAAAATCCAAACCTTTCGAGAGAATTTCTCCCTTAATCAGTGGAAATATTAAGAAATTTGAAAAAATAGTTGCTTTTCATAAAGCAACTATAAACAAATAAATATTTTGAAAATAGACTATGCTAGAGATTGTCTGGGAGATGAAATTACTTTGAATAAAAATAAAAAATATAAGTAATTAGGAAAAATATTTTTTTATTAAATTTAGTCTTAAATTTCAGAGAAATTCTACTAAAATATTATTTTTGAAGATCTGCAAGGATTTATTATTAGTAAAGACCGGATTTTTATGCAGTAAAAACTGCCAAAATATGCAGTTAAAAAGGCTGAAATATGCAAGTAATATGCAGAATACGTTGAAATATGCAAATATATGCAGTAAAAATTGGCAAAATAAATTTTGATCACTATCCGTACACTAACTTACACACACACGAACACTCAATGGCCAAAATGGGCTATAGTTACCGAAGACCATTAAAATAAAAATAATATTATATTAATAAAGAATTAATTAATAAAGGATCTCAAAAATAATTAAAATTTGATGGTAATTGTGAATAATTTATGTATACAAATATTTTTCTAAATTATCTTCAGGTTATTATGTCTACAGTCACTTTAAATTGATTTATACGATGAAAAGGAGTGCTCTACATCCTCAAATGTAATTGGGGCAAATTTAAAGGAGCTTTATATATATATATATATATATATATATATATATATATTCTTAGTTTTTTTTTCATTCTTTCTACGAAAATTTACTTTTAAAAATCTGTTTGACGCGAAATAGGCAATATTTGACAAAAAAATCCTTCAAATATGCAATTTTATGCAATATTCTTCAAATATGCAATTTTATGCAATCTTACTCAAATATGCAAAAATATGCAGTATAAAATTTAACCCACAGTATGCATGATTCGGATAGATAATTGATCCCCTAAGTTGTATGTGGCGGCAAACAAAATATTCAATTGCATAGGAATCCGGTCTCTAATTATTAGTATTATCCGAGTTTTGCACTTTCTATGCTAGAAAGATTTCACCTACACCTTTAGATCGTTTTTAATCTTTTATTATTATTATTACTATTAAGCTGCTTTATTATTCTTTCGTAAAGCAACTATTTTTGACATTTTAAATTGATCAATGGGGAATTTCCCCCGGAACCTCTCCAATTTAATTAAACGTTTTTCGATAATTCTTATAAAATATTGTTAATAAAACATTCAAGAATTTATTTTCAGACAATCTTTTCGCTAAAGGTAACGGATATATACCAATAAATTTACTAGTACTAATAGTATTTACTAAGTTTGTTTAACGTATAACAAAATAGAGGACAAATTAATGTTTCTATTCCATTGACAATATTTCTTCATTTTATTTTTTTTATTATAAAATGAAGATATTTTATAATGTTATACTTTTTTTTTACACTTAAGTATAGAAATAAGATCACATAGGAAAATTATTATTTATATTAAAAGAGGCCTAAATAAAACGTAAATTAAATGAAAAAAAAAAAAAAAAACTATTAACTCGATTGGATTTAACTTGAATAGAAGTGTATAATATGTAGTTTATCAATTGGTTGTGTTCTCCCTTAATCTGTGATTATTTTTAGAATTTATATTCTAAAAGACTTAATTCAATTCGAGTTTAATGGTAATTTTTTTTTTATTTAATTTATTATACATTAATTATATACTTAGAGCGTTTTCTTAAGATCGGATTCATTAATAATATTTTTACTTTTCATTTTATTAGGAAAAAGTTTTTCTTCATTCTTGTTTAATGCAATATTACCCCCACTAAGAGAATCTTATGTTTATTGTGTATAATAAAATGGCCTAAAAAGTAAATAAATATGAAAATCAATCATTCAAAAATAAAGGTATGTTTATTTTAATTTTCAAGCTTTTGAATTGAGGAACAGTGTGAGTGGCATTTGCCTACCCAAAAATTTTGTATAAAAATTAAATTTAAATATTTCTTTTTGATGTTTGATATATAATACCGTATATTTCCGCAGATTAGACGATAGTTGAATTATTAAATAAGCTGACGTGTTCTGATGTGGCCAACCACTTGACTTTACCATACAACCTGGCCCCTCACTTATATTTAATAAAATTATTTATAATCATGTAGGGAAGGGGTGTTAGTTTTTTTCATTTTTAGACTCCTGGGGTCCCACTGATTATGTATACAAAATTTGGTTGAGTTTGCTCAAACGGCCTAGATTTTTAATTTTTAACCCCCCCCTTAATTTTGGTTCGATATGCACCAAAATCTAATCAGCTCTTAATCTCAATGGACCAAAACTACGTGTGAAATTTGGTTTCGATATTCACACTAGTTTTTGATGGGATTGGGATTGGGATTTGCATTTGGTAACGCACAGACTAACAGACATTTTGACAAAACAATTATTATCTCGAAAGATATAATTTTTTCGATGTTCACTTATTAAGGCTTTTTTGTAGAGCGAAATGCCATGGTTTAGCTCAATTTTTTAATCAAAATAGTTTCAGCCGTTTTTTGAGATATTTCGAAAAAAAGAAGGAAAAAACAACCACTTTTTTCATGCAAGATTACTTGACCATACCCTGTATGTTCAAGTAAAAAGGAGTACAAAATCTCGGGTCGTCTTAAATTGTTTTTTTATCAGGAAAGTTTTGGGGTAGTTTTGATTTCTTCCATCCTATATGTTTTTTGGTGTGCTGAATCCGAATCTGAGATTCGCTAACAAAATTTCGTGACGGAACATTCTAAAAAAGGCAAAAAATCTCATTTTTTTTTCTGTTTTTTGCTTATAACTCGAAAAATATCAACTTTTCGTAAATAACCTTCCTATTCAAAATGAAAGTAGATAAAATTTCATACAAATTACACTATTTAGGTTTTTTTCTCCGACCAACCATTCGGGCTCAAGCACTAGTTGAAAATTGGCACTGTTTCGCAAAAATCCACTTTTTCCACTCCAAAACTCTAATTAAATTAGATTGGCGAAAATAAAATTTGTTCATTCTAAAAATTACATAATATCATAATTATTTATACGCTATTCAGTAAATATTATTAAATAGATGATGATCGCTGATCTAAACTAAATTCATAGGCCCTTTCAGTGACGTAGCTATACCGTTGAGGCCCGTGGCAAATTCTATCGGATGGGGGACACCCTCCCTCAATGTAAAGAAGCTAAATCAACGTTGTAGTTTCTTTTTAATAAATCATTACGTAAAGTACACATGCTATTATAATTATTGTGTGCATTTTTAACCGACTTCAAAAAAGAAGGAGGTTCTCTATTCGATTGAATTTTTTTTTTTTTTTTTTTTTTTTTTTTTGTGCCTATGTTACCTCATATCTCCGCCAATTGTCAACCGATTTTGAAATTTTTTTTTGCATTGGGTCCAGTCTAGCTTCCGATTGGTCCCATTTTTTTTTCGATTTTTTTTCATAGGTATTAGACCTTTTTTATTAGGTTTGTTTAGGTTTGTTTAGACCTAACCTCTTTGTTTATGAACCGATTTCGATGGTTCTTTTTTTATCCGAAAGGGGGTGTCTTAGGGATGGTGTCATATTAATTTGGTCAAGTTCTGATGATATAATCACTATTAATAACATCACTAAAAAGAGAAAATAAAAATTTTTAAGAAAAAATAAAAACCGACTTCAAAAAATTAAGTGCAACAAATATAAAAATACACTAAAAGGTATAAAATAATTATTATCTTATTTAGTTACAACTAAACGACGAAATATTAACACGAAATTACTTTTTGAAGTTGGTGCCAAACATATACCTTTTATGGATCTTACTTAGTACGTTTGGCGGGTACGCTCGCTTATAGGTATAGTTTGTTTGGCACCGACTTTAAAAAGTAGTTTCGTGTTAATATTTCGTCGTTTAGTTGTAGCTAAATAAGATAATAATTATTTTATACCTTTTAGTGTATTTTTATATTTGTTGCACTTAATTTTTTGAAGTCGGTTTTTATTTTTTTCTTAAAAATTTTTATTTGTTAATTTTCTACTATATTTTATTTTGTGTCTGTACTTTAGTAGAAAACTTAAATTAATTGAATACAAAACTAATAAATTTGACTAAACTTTGTAATAACGAATCCTCTGTGCTCTCAGACCCTGGCATTTTGACCGTCCTGGCACCCTATTATTACTCCACTGGGCGCCCTTTATATGGCAGTTTGAGGGTCGTCTTATAGGACAGATATAATATGCTAAAAAGTTGACCAAAATTTATACCTCGTCTTATCTGCGGAAATATCAGTGGCGGTCCCAGGGGTCATGCCCCCCTCTCCAAATAATTCCCCAAAAAAAACAAGGTGTTAATTTTATATCAAACATATTCTAAATTACAAAGTATTAAGGTAAGGACAGCAGTAGTTGATCGTGCACCAGTAGTTGACCATTTCGACATAATACTTTAATTAATAAGGATCCAGATGGAAGACTTCCCCTGAAAAAATCTATGGACACTAGACATCAGGATCTTTCCATACATTTTTTTTCAAGAGAATCCTTCCAACTCGATCCTTATTAATTAAAGTATTATGTCGAAATGGTCAACTACTGGTGCACGGTCAACTACTGCTGTCCTTACCTTATTTGTTTTGTTCAAAATATTTACTGTTACCTACGATAGCTGTTGGACTATCATGATTTTTTTTCAATTCATTTTTAAATTTTTAAATTTTCCCGGGGCAGGGGTGGCAGCCACCGGTACATACCCCCCCCCCCCAAATGAAAGTCAGGGACTACCACTGGGAAATATAGGGTAGTATATATTTAAGAAATTAAAAAAAATATTTGTCAAAATAACATTTTTTTCCACTTATAATTTTTAGTTTAATTTACTAAAAGAAAATTTTCGAAAATTTAAAAACAAATAGTTATCTTGTTTTAGAGTGCCCTTAGGTGCCTCTCTCTACCTTACTACTTAGAAAATCATAAGAGAAAGTGTCATCTATTGGATCCGAGAGAATGGATTATTTTTAATTTGAAGGAGGCAATAAAAGAGTGTGTCTTCTGCTGGAAAATAAATTTTTAATTTATTTATAACGAGGATTATATTTAATTATATGTCAGAGGGGTTGTTTTTCACCCCCTAGTGCCAGTAACAAACAACCCTTCTGACCTATAATTAAAAATAATCCATTCCATCGGATCTAATAAATGACACTCTCTTATGATTTTCTAAGAAAATTTAAATCTATTTATATCGGCAACTTGAAATCTCCCATACCTTACTACTATTAAAATATCTACTAGTTAAAACCATAGAGTAATATAGAGTGGAAGACCCCATAAGGAGCCAATGTATTTTAGCGTATACGAGTTACAGAGTTCTCTGGCGAGACAAGGGCAAAACCATTGGGCAATAAAATGGCGGAAACCCCTCTCTTCTGGGGTAAATTTTGGTGACATTATCAAGAGTAATAAATACGCTTATACCGGGTGAGTTTTTTTATCTTGAGACAGTCTTATAACTCAAGAACAGTGTATTATATGGAAAAAAGTTTCAAATAAAAGTTTATTTATATCAGTGGGGAAACTAAACTACGGTATTGTTTGTCCACCTAGAACAGGCTTTCAAGGGTATTTTAAAGTCAAGTTGTGTTTTTTAAATAGAACCCTATATTTTTCTTTACGTCAGCATATTCTACAATAAAAACTGAACAACTTTCATAAGAACTATTTTTTGATACGACATCAAATAAACAAAATACATGAATCAATTGGATCTCAAAAAAATCTTAATAATTATTTAACTTAATTATCAAATAATAATGATTAAATAAATATTTATTAAATTGAAAAGTCACAACAATGAAAATAAGTGTTTATAATGATATTAAAACTTCGTTATACTCAGATTTAAGAGGTTATTTTGTACTTAATAGAACTAAACTACCTACTTAAAATTCTTGAGTTTAAAAATGTTTATTTCTCCTGATAATCCAGTAGATAGCTACTATATTGTATTACCATAATAAAAATGGAGTATTTTTTTGAAGACAGAATTGAAATGGTCTTAATTTATGCGGTGAATGTGGAAGAAGTATTATGGGGCTGCCATTGAAATGAATGCCTAGCGTTTTCTTGATAGGATACACCCTCATAAGCTTCATTTTATTGTGTTGTAAATCTGTTAAAAAAAATAAGGAAATTGGAACTGAAATTCATCCAGAAGACTTGTGATACACTCTGGAATGTCACTGAACATAGTCGAAAAATTATTAAATTATTAATTATTATCAAATTATTTATTATTTAATCATTATTGTTTTATAATTAAGTTGAATGATTGTTAAAAATAATTATTAAGATTTTTTTCTGAGATCTAATTGATTTAATATTTTGTTTATTTGATGTCGTAGATTAAGTAGACGAAACGAAAAATATAGGATTCCATTTAAAAAACAGAACTTTACATTGAAATACCCTTGAAAGCTTGTTCTACGTCAACAAACAATATCATAGCTTAGTTTCCCCCTCGATATAAAGAAACTTTTATTTGAAACTTTTTTCCATATAATTCACTGTTTATGAGTCATAAGACTGTCTCAAGATAAAAAACTCACCCTGTATATATATATATATATATATATATATATATATATATATATATATATATATATATATATATAACATAAAGGGTATGTATCTTTTATCAATGAGAAAGACTTTGAATGTTCTATGATGATCTTAGGATAGCTCTTAAGAACTAAGAGTTTGCTAAGTGCAGTCACTAGAGAGCACTTTTTCTATATATGGTAGCCTTCCACTCTATATATTACTCTATGGTTAAAATTTTTAAAAAAATTATCAAAGGAGACTAAAACGCATAAATTCTATCCAAATTACATAGTATGCTTATTTCAATTTAATTATTGCTTTGCTTATCCTTTACAGTTTTCAGAATAAGTAATATTTTTTTTTTTTTTTTTTTGAAGAATAAACTTTTCCTTTTAAAAAAGATTTACCCATAGATATTAAATCCGATCCCGAAACACTTTCTAATGTATTTACGCGACTACCTGTTTTTGTTTTAAAAGTTTCATTAAAAATTGAATAGAATAACATTTATCAGAGAAGAGTGTTAAGATAAAAAAATGATTACTGTCTTCGAAATTTTATGTTTAGCATTTTAGAAAATACAAAAAAAAATAAATAAAAAAAATAATAATAATAAATAAATATAATACAAATTTTTATATAATAGATTGCAAGGATGACTGAATGTTAGGGACACACAATTAATAAATAAATCCATATAGATCATTCACAGAGATGGGCAAAATACATCAAAACATCGATACAAAATACAAAAATACGTATTTAAAATACTTTTATTTAGAATATTTGCCCATTTTTGATCATTCATTCTTCATCGAATTCTTCTTCTTCTTCTTCTAGCGATCTTTTTTCTCATTCACTTGATTATTTTACAATTTCCATTAAAAAAATAATAATAATAATAATAATGATTTTCCATACCTACTATAGAAATAAAGAATACATGACTGTGATTGATTTGCTAGGAAAAGCAGGGTGCATCCGAGTGAGGGAAAATCACGTGTTATTCGATGTTAGCAAACCTGATAGATGATAGCATGGATTATAAATATATTCTGTACAAACAAAATAGACAAATAAGTTACAAATAGAAATAAACAAAATAAATAAATATATAAGAAGCATTTTTTTACCTGTTTTATATACATCCCTATTTCCAATTCAAATTTTGTTCATAAATGTATCCAATTTATTAAATTGCAGTAAACTCTAGTTTATCTGCGAAATTGGGTCGCGCGGCAACCTCAAATAACCCGCAAAATAGTACAAATAAACTGATGTGGACATCCACATGACTACCATACACCTGACCTCTTATTTTTAATATTTAATATAACTTTGGCCAGCAATGAAAATGTCTTGGGCTCAAAAATACCTGATTCTTATGTATTTCCACCTGCTGATTTCAAAAATCCTCTTAAAAATTACCGATTAGCTCTTGTTTTGGAGATATTATCTGTCAAAACGACGAAAAAGACCATTTTGACATATTTTCCAGTCCCATTAGATATTAAACAGGAATATTTGAGATCACAATAATTTGTTGAAGTAATAGAAAACAGCTTCCTCTTTGATTTTCAAATTACGCCTTGTTTTAGCTCAATTAGAACTCGAGCTATAACTAAAAAACTAAAACTACGTCATTATAATGGATAATAAACATATATATAGTAAAAACATATGGTCTTAGTTTTTTAGTTATAACTGGAGTTCTAATTGAGTTACAAACAAGTAAAGATAAAAGTAAATCCATATTAAATAAAATATTTATTTACTCTTATCTTTATTAAAGATGTTTCACCTTGCACCAACACCACAATCTCTACTGATTATTACAAACAAGTGGTAATTTGAAAATCAAAGAGGAAGCTGTTTTCTATTACGTAATATTTTTATTTCAAATATTGCTGTTTAATATTTGATGGGACTCGAAAATAGGTCAAAATGGCCTTTTTCGTCGTTTATTATTATTATAACCACTTCAAAAGCAAACTTTATACGGAATATAGGTACATCCCTGGGCTCCCAGAAGACTAAAAATTCAAAATCTAATCGCCCAAAACAGTGGGGGTCAAAAATGAAATGAAATAACTCGTATACGCTAAAATATATTGGCCCCTTATGGAGCCTTCCACTCTATATTACTCTATGGGCGGATCCTTAACAAAATGTTTTCAGAATCGAGCCCTTTATTTGGTTCTTGTATTACTTAAAGATTACACAAAGTAATTACTAAATCTTATCTTTTACTATTAAATGAGCAATTATTCTTATAGGTACCTATCTATTGATCAAATTTTATTGAGTGTGAGTTTTTTAGTAATTCTTATAGATATACATCCTTCCTTATTCGGATACAAATTCAAACTTTATTCTATTTAAAAAATAATACAAAAAGGAACAAAATACTACAGTAAATAAATTCATTTTAGTTCAAATAATTTTATATATTTATTATTAATTAATTACAAAACAAGTGATGTGGAATTAATATTAAAAAAAAAAACAGAAATAAATTATTAATAAATTCCCCCCATCCAGGGGCGTAACTAGAATTTTATCGCCCTTGACAAAAATATATAACTTGGCGCCCTTGTTTTGTTTTGCAAAAAAAGAGAAAAATTCATGATTTTTTTTTATTCAAGCATGAATTTTTGTCAAAAATAATAATATAAATAATAGTAGGTACAAGATCCCGACTTAGATCTTAGACCTTCACCTATCGAGTTTCCTTATAAAATTAATATTTTGATAATATAATGTATTAATAAATAAAATTGATAGGGTCGACATCCAATTTCCCTGCATAGCTATTTTCGATAAAAAATAAAATTAATTCGCAATTAAACTATCAACATTTTCATATATACCTTACAATAAAGGAAACTCAATAACTACAAAATATTAATTCGAAGTTACCTGTTGATACCCTGCCTACCTGGACTTATGGCAGAGTAAAAAGATGCCGATTGGTATTTTATATACATATTTTACTCTCGATTGGTTATATATTTACTCGATAACTACATTTTAGTAATAAAATTAACAAATTTAATTTTTTTATTAAAAATATCTATGTAGGGAAATTGGATGTCGACCCTATCAAGTTTTGTTTATTAATACATTATATTATCCAAATATTAATTTGATTAGGAACCTCGATAGGTGAAGGTCTAAGATCTAAGTCGGGATCTTAGACTATATAATGATTATGGAGGGAAACAAATTAAAGAGCATACATGTCAAGTTTCTTATTATAAAATTTGTATATCTATAAAAAAAATAAAACAATACAATATTATTAGTTATATATTTCTTTAATTGTTTATCTAGTTTTATTTCTTATGTGTATTTTTTAAATCATCCCTTACATACCTTCATATTTATTTCAAAAGAAATAATTAATGAATAAAAAAATACTCTGTTGATTTACGCAATAATGTAATCCGTGTACTTAAGGCCAAATGTTTATAAGCGAATTTCTAATATGCCTTAAGTGATGCTGGCGCCCTTGGACTGTTTCGCCCTTGGCGACTGCCCAAATTCCAAATCCCCCCTCCCTTTTTTTATTCTTTTTATGAAAAAACCCCAATTAAACATCATCACAATATATAATATTAGTAGAATCTAAATGTTTCATCCTCAATTTTTAAAATTAATAATTCCGGGCATAACCCATGCACAATGTCTGGGTCAAATACATGATCGTCACGAGTTAGAAGTTCCAACTTTTTAATTTTCCTACCAATAATTTTGATTAAGTTCATGACTTTATCAAAATGTTCAGAATCTATTTTTAAATCCGAAAGTAATGGAAATTTTGCAAGATTTTCAATAACATTTCGGTCCGGTGAATCTAGAGATATCCGGTTTGCGCATGGACAATAATTAACAAATAAATCTAGAGTTGTCAAGTTTGTGTCACGATCAAAAAATTCGGTTATTTTCCTTAATCTTGTGTGATCATTGTCATTATCAGCAATATAATTAGTTAAGAATGAACCTAATTCTTGCCTCATGCCGAAACCTTTCAAATTAGGTAAGAGTTTTAAAAGTCTGGTGCATTTTCTTGGGGTTAAATGTACTCCATTGATATAATCTATTTTTTGTAGTCCAATTTGAACATCCCGATCATGCAGGTGAAAATCCTCTTGAAACAAAAGGTGGTTGATTGCACATTTCGGGAGGAAATGACACCTCACCTTTATTGATTTCAACTGTTTCGATTTTAACAGAACATTTATGAAATTTTCTTTGTTCTGAGAAAATATGATTAAACTTCTCAAATCGACCGTTTCGATATTTGGACAGTATCTCGGTATTATTTTCAAAACGCGTTTAACTATTGATTGATAATTAGTACCTTGTACAAAATCGAAATATTTTGTATTCTGGTCAAGGAAAATAGGAAGGCAATTCAAACGGAGCTTTGTAGCAAGCGTTGTATCCGAGAGAAACCTGTCCAGCAATCTGTATTTGACCACAGGGAGCACTGCATTGACAATTAATCTCTTCTCAACCAATCCAGCATTTTCTTCCAGCCCCTCCCGGAGAACTTGGAACATTCTCTCTGTTGGTTGAAAAGAATACATTATGTGATCTGAAACATAGAAGAAGGTCCCCCCCCCCATTATTATTATTTTATTATCAAATTCCAATTAATGTTATAGAAAAAAGAAATAAACTTATATATCCTCACCCACCGATCTGCCCTTGTACTCTACTAAACAGAAATCGATTAAAAAATAAACTATCTAATTATATAAATAGTTACGGTGGGGGGAGGGGGTCTCAATGAAATGAAAAGAAATACTCTTTTAATTTATATTATTTAAAATTACTTTTAATTTTACTAAATTTTATAAGATGATTAAGTGGATATTGATGAGGCAGTCCAAAAAAAAAAAAAAAAAAAAGATAATTTATACTATCTTTTTATTTTTATTTAAAAACCGACGTTCCAAGAGAATAATTATTTTAAAAGAAAAATCCTGTAAATGATAGCTATAAAAAATCTCTTGCCACGTGCCCTAAATTACAGAACGGACATAATGGACCTGAGTATTTGTTGGAACGGCATAATTGGTGATCTAAAACTTGTATAGTTTTTTATTTATTTATTGATTGTCAGTGGGAACAAAGCCCATTTAGACAGCAAATCAGTAAAGTGTTAGTGAGGGAGCCGAGTTTTAGCCGGTGGAAATTTTATATGCTAGCCAGGATCGAACCCCGGCCTCCCGCTTAAACATCGTCATCATCGATGCTGAAGCTGGGCCATCGCGTTAGCCAGCTCGGCTAAGCCGACTCCCCATGTATAGTTAAAATTTAATAATGTAAATAATTGTAAATAGTAAATTTGTAAAGTGTCCGCACGCACTAAATGAAAAAATTGCATTTTTTGGCCTCTCGACGAGACCCTATGCAGTTTTTAGAAAAACCGTCACGTGCTAAAATTCGCCCTAATTGAATACTACAATTTGTGACTTTAATTGAGTTCATGGGTTCCGTAGTCTTTACCTGAGGACCCTTTGAAGCCACGCTTACAGCTTCGCATTGGATAAAGTAAAAAAAAAAATTGTCATGATCTTGTTTGTAATGATGGCCAAATCCTATTTTAATTAATTACGGACCCTGAAGAAGGAGGGAATAGCATCCGAAACGTCTGTTTTTGAATAAAAATAAAAAGATAGTATAAATTATCTTTTTTTTTGGACTTCCTCATCAATATCCACTTAATTAAATTATCAGTTGGGCCCGGAATTTCATGCGAGGTCTATGCACATACCCATGGTAAAGAAAAGATATACAGAGGTCTACTAGGCTAATGAGCTGACATTTGTTCAAAACATTGTATTTGGCGAGAGTAACTGAGTTGTTTATTCACAAAGAGAAATCAATGAGATTGTCTTCTGCTTGATGCTAATAAACATATAAGGTCAGGTGGGGTAACTGGGGCAGCTTCTTTTGTTTTCCCAAGGATAGTACTCCATATTTTTGGCTATAACTAAGCTTCCTCACAATTATTACAATATTAATTGAAAGATGAAATTTTCTTCAAATAATCATGATACTTTCAACTTTTGATTATTCAAAATTTTGGAAAATTATCTTAAGTTGAATGTAAAGTTTTGCGGTTGGCCCAGTTAAACGCGTTGTGGGGTAATTGGACCAGCCCAGCCTATTTGCTGTTTTTTTAATTTTTAACATCTTTTGAGCAGTTGGACATGTTCCCCTATCCCTCAAGGCCCTGGCCGTAGGTAGAATTAGTCTCATTTGTATATGGATTAAAAATAATCAAAGATGTAAGCGATTCGGGGTAATTGGGCCCTGAATAGGCTGGCCCAGTTGCACCAAGACCTCTCTTTTTTTTATTCTAAGTTTAAACGCCAAGTATAATTTTTCAAATCGATTTTTATTACAGAAAATACAAAAAAAGTATCATAAATCAAACAACTAAACAAAATAATTTCATTTTACCCATTGAAATAAAGTTAAATAAGTTCCTTATGCTTAAGAAAGCCTTAATTAAGTACTTACTCAAGTCTCAATATTTTCAAGGAAGCGGGTGAGGCAACTAGGTAAGAAGTAAGCACATAACTAGGTAAATAAGTAAATAACTTAACTAAGTACATAAGTATAAAATAAACTTAAAGAAATTTCTCTAATTCAGGAACACTGAAAATTTCCCACCAATTGGAAAAATGAATTGCGCTAAAAAAATGCGGTAAAATTAAAAAGCTCTGGGGTTACAGGACCCCTGGCCCAGTTGCCCCCGGCCCCAGTTACCCCACCTGACCTTACCTAATATAAATGGATATAATGTATTTGCTTAGACTATATTTTTGAAGGTTTTAACTTCATCATCAGTCTATTTAATTATATGATGGCTTCATTAACCAAATTGAATATAGAAATTTGTTTTTGTTTTCATAATAAGCAAGCCAAATAAACGAACTTGATTTAACAACAAAACGAAATTTCTATATCCAATTGGGGATAATTGAATCCATGAGAAATTTAAAAATATATTTATCATTAATTCCAAAATAAACACTCAAACAAATAAATTATATATTTATAATTAGTATTTGCATATATATATATATATATAGGTTTTTTTACATCAAGCAGAAGACAAATTGATTAATTTCTCTTTATTAAAAGCATTTCTACCATATTTCATCATTTGTTGTTAAATAAATTAGAAGATAAAAAAAAATATCATTAATATTATGAAGTTAATTTGAAAATTGAAATGGAATTAGTAGCAGTAAATTTGTGGTTTGGAAGATAAATAATTATTACAAAATAAAAAAAAAATTATTATTTGGAAGATTATTAATTATTACCAAGTATGGTACTTACTTGTGGCTTATGGAGACCTGAATCTTTTGAAAACGTTTAGACACACTGCAGACGAAGACCAGAATGAGTTATGAATAAAGAATACAAAATTTGGTTCTCTCTTGCCCAGTACCCCCACCCCCACCCCACTCCGCACTGCCAGTGTCGCCAACACTTATATTTCATTTTTTTAAAATAATTTAAATTGTGTTGCGAAATCCGATATAATATAATATTTAAATTAATAAAATATGTTTAATTGACTTAACAATACGCTCATCTAATTACTAAGAAATGCTAATGCAAGTAAATTCTTATATATACAATATACCGTGGAGTTTTTTATCTTTTGAGACAGTCTAATAACTCAAAAACAGTGCATTATATGAAAAAAAGATTCAAATAAAAGTTTATTTATATGGAAGGGGAAACTAAACTACGCTATAGTGTTTGTTTAGCTACAACAAGCTTTCATTGGTATTTCAAGGTCAAGTTCTGTTTTTCAAATAGAAACCTATAGGTATATTCGTTTACATATTCTGAATCTACAAAAAAAACTGAACAACTTTCATAAGAACTATTTTTATTATATAGATATAAATATTAAATCAATTAGATCTCTGAAAAAAATCCTAATAATTATTTTTAACAATTATTCAAATTAATTATACTATATATATTTGTCTAGATTAATTTGCCGCAACGCTGAAGTAATGCTGCTGAGAGAGAGCGCCATCGGTATATTTGCGGCAAATTTGAAATATAATCGTAATTTGGACTCAAATTTCGAAATGAAAAGACTCCAATTGATTTTAAATTAAGAAACATTAAATATATTGATAATTATTACCCCCCCCCTCCTCCTTCACCACTCAAAAATTCAATATTCAATTCGCTTTTCTTTGCGCACAGAAAAAGAAATCAATCACATCTTATTTGATTTATATATATATTTAATTAAAGCCGAAACGTTTTCCATAATTGGGAGTTTTTTTATTCAGCAGAGGCTACCCATTGACTGAATCCCTCTCCATTACTTAATTATTTATATATTATTTGTTTATTTTTTAATAATTTGCCACTTTTTTATAATTTTTTAAAAATCTAAATTTTGTTATTCTTATTTTTTAATTTTTACAAAATTGAACGACTTAAGACACGCATGCCCATATGAGTTTCTCATGGCAATACTGGATGGAGTAGCCTGTCATACAAACAACACCTGATTGATCTTTTAAATATTTGGAGCCTTATATCGATTATCGATCCCAAATTTTAAAAAAATGATATAATGTAATTCTCCTCCTCACACGATACCATATTTAAATAAATCTATTTCCACACAAAAAATATCACAAGGCTGTAGATTATAGGAAAAAAATACTTCCAGATTCATATCTAAAGCCTCATTTCTGTAGCTGTGTCAGGACGAAAATGAGGCGAAACTTTTAAGAGACTATGTATTTTCGGGAGTTTACAGGTAGGTATACATTTGGAGTGTGGTTTTTTAAGAGGAATAAAATTTTTGGACCGAGACGCCGCCCGCCAGGGCACCAGCCCGGAGGGCCGAGCTTCGAGGGCGTGCCAAAGGCACGCACGAAAAGCTCGTCATATAATAATTAATAATCTAATAAACTTTCCACGCTGTTCTGTGATTTTCCAGAGTGTTATCGCAAGTTTTCTGGATGAATTCCAGTTTCAATTTCGTTATTTTGACATGTTTCAGTTTCTTCGTACCCTTTACATTTCCTGATGTTTTTTTAACAGATTTACAACACGATAAAATGAAGCTTGTGAGGGTGTATCCCTGTCAGGAAATGCTCGGCATCCATTTCAATGGCAGCCCCATAACACTTCTTCCACATTCACCATAAATTATGACCATTTTAATTCTGTCTTCAACAAAAAATGATCCATTTTTATTATAGTAATACAATATAACTATCTACTGGATTGACACGAGAAATAAACTTTTTTAAACTCAAGAATTTTAAGTTGTTCTAATAAGTAGAAAATAATCTCTTAAATCTGTGTATAATGAAGTTTTAAGATCATTATAAACACTTATTTTCATTGTTTTGACTTTTCGATTTAATAATTAATTATTTAATCATTATTATTTGATAATTAAGCTGAATAATTGTTAAAAATAATTATTAGGGTTTTTTCTGAGATACTAATTGATTTAAAATTTTGTTTATCTGATGTCGAATAAAAAATAATTCTAATGAAAGCTGTTCAGTTTTTTTTGTAGATTCAGAATATGTAAACAAATATATAGGTTTCCAATTGAAAAATAGAACTTGACCTTGAAATACCCTTGAAAGCTTGTTGTAGGTAAACAAACAATAGCGTAGTTTAGTTTCGCCCTCCATATTAATAAGCTTTTATTTGAAACTTTTTTCATATAATGAGCTGTTTTTGAGTTATAAGACTCTCTCAAGATAAATAAACTTCAACGGATCGTTGCTAAACTTTATCCAAATTCACTTGAAATATTAATATGTTTATTCCTTTATTATTATATTAAATATATCACTTGCAATTGCAGTTCACGTTGACTTTAATTCAAAAATAATGATCGATTCTCATTTAACTGTCGAGGAATACCTACCATTCCACATTGGATTTTTGACATTTCGGTTATTATTATTAACCATTCCTGAAGACATGGAGGAATCGACTTAAAATCAAAAATAACCATTGATTCTCATCTAATACTTGAGGAATAACAATTTTACACCGTTGCACCGATTGAAATGAAATTGAAAACCTAGCATTATTTTAACAAAATGAAGCGCTGCTTAGTTTTTGGTACATATCGGCCTACAAACATTAATACTTTGTTTCAGTACTTTTTTAGTTTTTTCTAAATATCTTGAAAATGACTTAACCAATTTTGATGAAATTTAATATCCCAATTAAGCACCTTGGGGACCACAAAAAAGGTTAAATAAAGTTTTTAGTAAAATTATATTTTAAAGTACTTTACTCTAGAGTAAGATAGTACTTTTTTAAATTCTTTAAAATTTATTCATTTGATCGTTTTAATATAGCTCATTTAACCTTGCTTAAGTAAGAATGGATAGGTTCTCTCTGTGAAATGCTAAAAATTTGGGAGGAAATTTTATAAGTAACCATAGAAGGAATCGAGTTAAAATCAAAAATAGCGATCTATTCTCTACTTGAGGAATAACCATTCTATATTGAATTTTTGACGTTTCGTTTTTTATTGGTAACCATTGCTGAAGACATGGAGGAATCGAGTTAAAATCAAAAATAACGATCGATTCTTATCTAATACTAGAGGAATAACCTTAGTGCATTCCATTTTTGATGTTTTGACTATTAATGGCAACATCTACTGAAAACGAGGAAGAATCGACTTAAAATCAAAAAGACTAAATTCTTTTATAGCAAACAACTCAAACTTGAGTTGTTTAACGTTATAAGTTATTAACGTTTTAAGTTATTGACGCTTCAGTCTTGAGCCAACTGTATAACTGAGTGTTATCAATATGTCAAAAGTTATTTCGCAATTTTGGTTCTTTTGTAATTTTGTTAAATTTTTATCAAAAATCTAACTTATTTCATCTTATTCTACATCCTTTTAGGTACCAGAATCCACTCTTAAGTCCCAAACCCGTTTTTTGACACACTAGGTCCCTTTTCTCGGAGAAGGTCACATATACTGAATTAAGGTGTTGAGTATCTGATCTAAAATTGACAGTGTCCAACGCCTTTATAAAAATCATCTCACTCACATTCCTGTTGCAATAATTGTTCTCCAAATCCAAGACTTCAACCTCCTCAAACCGGAAACAATGCCCACTCTCAAAGTGATGAGACGCAAGGGCGGTTTTATTATTTTTATTTTTATTTTCAGGTTTCCAGTCCGTCTTGTGTTGTCCAATTCTTGTCTTCAATTTCTGTCTTGTCTGTCCAACATAAGACTTTCCACATGAACATGGTATCCCATATACTAAACCGGATTTGTCTTTTAGTTCACTATATAACATATTAACTTTAAACAAGTTGTAGTACACTAATTTACAGTTGGTTTTTTTGAACAAGGAACCAATTCTAAATGACAGGCTCTTAATATATGGAAATCTACAGAATGTCCAACACTTGCTATTCTCTGTCACATTATTATTATTAATAATTCTATTTTTAGTTACTTTATAACACTTTTCAATAATAGAATGAGGGTAATTATTGGATTTCAAAAGATGGACTATAACAACTCAAATTTTAAATATAAAAAATATTAATGCAAAGATTTAAGCATCTTTTCTGAGTTTCTTTTTTTGAAAAAGATGGAATTTTTCAAAAATCAAGCTCAATTATAAAATATTAAAAAGTGAATTTAATTTTATTTAGGAAACAAATCAAAGATTTTAGTAGAAATATTTTTACATTTCATATCAGAGGGTTTCGTCCCCTTGGGAATCGAACCCAAGCGCTAACTAAGCTTGCCGGGCCGTTAGCCAAACCCTTAAGACAAATCTCTCTCCGATATGCAACATATATTTATAGAAATAAAGTTACAAATTTTTTTCTCCTTTCAACTACAGAAGGGAATAGGTAGAACCCATCGGGTTCTTGCATATCTACTTCAGGGCCATACCCGAAACGGGTGTCGGCTCTCCACATATACCTGTGCTGATGTGTGCTCAGTTGTACATGCACAGTTACATATATGTGAACTACATATTTAACGCCGGTTCACAGTATTTATCGGCTAAAATTTGGAGAGGTCACAATTGGCAAATCATGAACACAACTTGATAGGTTGCCATTACTATCAAGATGAGGCGAACTGCAAATATCTAACCTGCCGTAAGACTTGGTCTCGAGTCGAGCGATCTACATTATATCATCGAGTCAATTCTTAAAAAACTGACCCACAGTCACGAAAAGAAACTCAAAAGTATGCTTAAGTTTCTACATTAATCATTTAAATATAGGAACCGACACTGAAAACTTTTTTCAGTTTAGCCTGATTTTTTACTATTCCTTCGAGTTGAAAGGAGTGAAAAATTTGTAGCTTTGTTTCTTATATACTATATGTTGCATATCGGAGAGAGATTTGTCTTAAGGGTTTGGCTACTGGCCCGGCAAGCTTAGTTAGCGCTTGGTTTCGATTCCCAAGGGGACGAAACCCTCTGATATGCAATGTAAAAATATTTCTACTAAAATCTTTGATTTGTTTCCTAAATAAAATATATCTGTGTCGTAGGACACCGGATAGGAACGAAGTTCCTTATTATAAAAATATTAATTTTAAGTTCTATTCTAGGTATAAAGAAAAATAATTATTCAGGTATACATTTTTTATTATGATTTTTTTATCGATAAAAAGCAAAGAAACTACTTTATAAAATTATCTTAACACCTTTATTTTATTTACAATGATTTATAAAAATATATAATATATAATAATAATAATATACAAAAAGAACAGGTATTTATATGAATAATAATAATTAAGCCTAATTATGTTCTATCATAGAAACTATAGCTTTATGGTAACTAAAATAAGATATATATATTTGTGATTCGATTTTTGCCAAATATCTCGAGAAAACAGCATCGATAGTAGTATTGTCTCTCGTAGTGGATTCATCTTCATTATTGTTCATATTTAAATCAAATGTATTTTTCAGAAAAGTTTTAAATGACTCTGATTGCTTATCTTTGAAGTTAATATTGAAGTCACCTGCCAAAATTAGTGGAAGTTGGTCATAATTGGTACCATACTCTTCAAAGTAATGCTGTAGATGCTGCAGAATACTCCAACAGTGATCGATGTATGAATCCTTGCATGTTCATTAACTTCTGTTTCTGTGCAATGTAAACGACTACCATTACGATTTCAACGCCGTTTTCCATCTTGCAAATAGCAGAACAAATATCTCCAACAGGTGAATGTCTAAAACCAAAGTCATTAGCATTTCTCATTATTATGTCCATATTTGGTGAAACAATATTAACAGTGTCGTCATTCGATTGGTAAATCGCAACTCCACCTGATCGAACATTACCTCTTTTTATAATGGACGATACAATTAAAATTCAGTATTTCATATAGCTGATCATTGTCCATATTTGTCTCAGATAGTAATAAAATGTTTGTTTTTTGCAGTAACTGAATCAGTTAAATCCAAGCGATCCTGACCGCAGCACAAGCCAGAGGCCCCGCCTCCAGAGTGGCTGAGTGGATGCGCGCGCATGAGCATTGGCTCGCTTTTTCTTAACGTTGCGGACGTTTTTCACCGGCTTAGGTACCACTCGGAGGCGTCCCATAAGGAACTTCGTTCCAAAAAATTCAATTTTTCAATAAAAAAACATTTTTAAAAATGTATTCAAAAAATCAATTCAATTTTCCTCCTTTTAATTAAAATAGAAAAAAATATAGAAAATAACTCTTTATTTAGATTTCTAAAAATGTCTAAACTTATTTAAATAAATCAAAATAAAACCATGTGGAGAATCTTTTTTTATTAACGTTTAATTTTAATTTTCGTACGACGTTTCGTCCTTTCAAGCAAGCACTTTATCAAGTACTGAAAACAAAGCTCAACATTTAGATTATAAAAATCAAATGAATGCATAATACAAACTCATAAATAACTGTTATCTTGGATGCCATATAATATCGATTAAAATTATTTCCAGCTTGTGCAGCGGAAGTCTAATATTATTATTTTGCTGGACTATTACCTATTAATTAAGAATACAAATTTTAACTAAAAGTGAAAATAAAACTTTACAAATTTTTATTATCCTATTCATATATTTATAATATTATAATAATAATGAAAAAAATCTTTATAATGTTAATACAATTTTGATGGCTGTATATGTATATAATTAAGTACTGGAGAGGGATTCAGCCAATGGGTAGCCTCTGCTGAATAAAAACTCCCAATTATAGAAAACGTTTCGGCTTTAATTAAATAATGCCATCATCAGTTCCTAAGAGCTGAAAAAAGCGATAGAGCACACATGTAAAATTACAATAAAATTTTTTACAAAAAATCCAAACTTGTTAATTACAAAATTATATCTTACAGTATTAGCGACACAATTAATTTTATAAATAAATTGTCCGCAGGCAGAGTTGTTGTGGATTTTATCATAATATACAAAATTATATGAATTACAAAATGGTACATAAATCTTGGGTGTGCTCTCACTTGATATACGCAACGTCTCAAGTACAAATATAGCAAATTTCTATTCAATTAATAATAATAATAATTATGAGGACATTGATCTAGTTAGGATCACTGACCCCTCACAAACATCTCTTAATTAAAAGATTTCGCAAAATAATTAACAAACATTAAGAATAACAGAAATTCGAAGTTAAAATGACAATATATAAAAATAAAAATAAATCTTTCTAATT